>CM056606.1:32662362-33037969 GCA_029721355.1 Tegillarca granosa | reverse complement strand
GAGTTCCAGAAGAAAACCACCAACCTACGACAAGAGACCTGACAAACTTTTTCCAGGAAACAGTTCAGAGATGGCAAAAACAAAAACAAAAAAACCAGAGTTCCAGAAATAAACCACCGACCTACGACAAGAGACCTGACAAACTTTCTCCAGGCGGTCAGTTCAGGGATAGCAAAAAAAACAAAAAAAAAAACAACAAAACCCCGAGTTCCAGAAGAAAACCACCGACCTACGACAAGAGACCTGACAAACTTTCTCCAGGCGGTCAGTTCAGAGATGGCAAAAACAAAACAAAAAAAAACCCGAGTTCCAGAAGAAAACCACCAACCTACGACAAGAGACCTGACAAACTTTCTTCCAGGCGGTCAATCAGGGATGGCAAAAAAAAAAAAAAAAAAAAAACCCGAGTGTCCAGAAGAAAACCACCGACCTACGACAAGAGACCTGACAAACTTTCTCCAGGCGGTCAAATCAGGGGTGGCAAAAAAAAAAAAAAAAAAAAACCCGAGTTCCAGAAGAAAACCACCAACCTACGACAAGAGACCTGACAAACTTTCTCCAGGCGTCAGTTCAGAGATGGCAAAAACAAAAACAAAAAAACCCGAGTTCCAGAAGAAAACCACCGACCTACGACAGAGACCTGACAAACTTTCTTCCCAGGCGGTCAGTTCAGGGATGGCAAAAAAACCAAAAAAAAACAACAAAACCCCGAGTTCCAGAAGAAAACCACCGACCTACGACAAGAGACCCGACAAACTTTATCCAGGCGGTCAAATCAGGGATGGCAAAAAAAAAAAAAAAAAAAAAAAAAAAAAACCCGAGTTTCAGAAGAAAACCACCGACCTACGACAAGAGACCCGACAAACTTTATCCAGGCGGTCAAATCAGGGATGGCAAAAAAAAAAAAAAAAAAAAAAAAAAAAAAAAAAAAAAAAACCCGAGTGTCAGAAGAAAACCACCGACCTACGACAAGAGACCTGACAAACTTTATCCAGGCGTCAGTTCAGGGATGGCAAAAAAAACCAAAAACAAAAACAAAAAAAAAACCCCGAGTTCCAGGAGAAAATCACCGACCTACGACAAGAGACCTGACAAACTTTCTCCAGGCGGTCAGTTCAGGGATGGCAAAAAAACCCAAAAAACCCGAGTTCCAGGAGAAAACCACCGACCTTCGACAAGAGACCTGACAAACTTTCTCCAGGCGTCAGTTCAGGGATGGCAAAAAAAAAAAAAAAAAAAAAACCCGAGTTCCAGAAGAAAACCACCAACCTACGACAAGAGACCTGACAAACTTTTTCCAGGAAACAGTTCAGAGATGGCAAAAACAAAAACAAAAAAACCAGAGTTCCAGAAGAAAACCACCGACCTACGACAAGAGACCTGACAAACTTTCTCCAGGCGGTCAGTTCAGGGATGGCAAAAAAAAAAAAAAAAAAAAAAAAACAACAAAACCCCGAGTTCCAGAAGAAACCACCGACCTACGACAAGAGACCTGACAAACTTTCTCCAGGCGGTCAGTTCAGAGATGGCAAAAACAAAAACAAAAAAAAACCCGAGTTCCAGAAGAAAACCACCAACCTACGACAAGAGACCTGACAAACTTTCTCCAGGCGGTCAAATCAGGGATGGCAAAAAAAAAAAAAAAAAAAAACCCGAGTTCCAGAAGAAAACCACCGACCTACGACAAGAGACCTGACAAACTTTCTCCAGGCGGTCAAATCAGGGGTGGCAAAAAAAAAAACAAAAAAAAAAAACCCGAGTTCCAGAAGAAAACCACCAACCTACGACAAGAGACCTGACAAACTTTCTCCAGGCGTCAGTTCAGAGATGGCAAAAACAAAAACAAAAAACCCGAGTTCCAGAAGAAAACCACCGACCTACGACAAGAGACCTGACAAACTTTATCCAGGCGTCAGTTCAGGGATGGCAAAAAAAACAAAAACAAAAACAAAAAAAAAAACCCCGAGTTCCAGGAGAAAATCACCGACCTACGACAAGAGACCTGACAAACTTTCTCCAGGCGGTCAGTTCAGGGATGGCAAAAAAACCCAAAAAACCCGAGTTCCAGGAGAAATCCACCGACCTTCGACAAGAGACCTGACAAACTTTCTCCAGGCGTCAGTTCAGGGATGGCAAAAAAAAAAAAAAAAAAAAAAACCCGAGTTCCACAGGAAAACCACCGACCTACGACAAGAGACCTGACAAACTTTTTCCAGGAAACAGTTCAGAGATGGCAAAAACAAAAACAAAAAAACCAGAGTTCCAGAAGAAAACCACCGACCTACGACAAGAGACCTGACAAACTTTCTCCAGGCGGTCAGTTCAGGGATGGCAAAAAAACAAAAAAAAAAAAACAACAAAACCCCGAGTTCCAGAAGAAAACCACCGACCTACGACAAGAGACCTGACAAACTTTCTCCAGGCGGTCAGTTCAGGGATGGCAAAAAAACAAAAAAAAAAAACAACAAAACCCCGAGTTCCAGAAGAAAACCACCGACCTACGACAAGAGACCCGACAAACTTTATCCAGGCGGTCAAATCAGGGATGGCAAAAAAAAAAAAAAAAAAAAAAAAAAAAAACACGAGTTTCAGAAGAAAACCACCTACCTACGACAAGAGACCTGACAAAGTTTTTCCAGGAAACAGTTCAGAGATGGCAAAAACAAAAACAAAAAAAACCCGAGTTCCAGAAGAAAACCACCGACCTACGACAAGAGACCTGACAAACTTTATCCAGGCGTCAGTTCAGGGATGGCAAAAAAAACCAAAAACAAAAACAAAAAAAAAAAACCCCGAGTTCCAGGAGAAAATCACCGACCTACGACAAGAGACCTGACAAACTTTCTCCAGGCGGTCAGTTCAGGGATGGCAAAAAAAACCCAAAAAACCCGAGTTCCAGGAGAAAACCACCGACCTTCGACAAGAGACCTGACAAACTTTCTCCAGGCGTCAGTTCAGGGATGGCAAAAAAAAAAAAAAAAAAAAACCCGAGTTCCAGAAGAAAACCACCAACCTACGACAAGAGACCTGACAAACTTTTTCCAGGAAACAGTTCAGAGATGGCAAAAACAAAAACAAAAAAACCAGAGTTCCAGAAGAAAACCACCGACCTACGACAAGAGACCTGACAAACTTTCTCCAGGCGGTCAGTTCAGGGATGGCAAAAAAACAAAAAAAAAAAAAACAACAAAACCCCGAGTTCCAGAAGAAAACCACCGACCTACGACAAGAGACCCGACAAACTTTATCCAGGCGGTCAAATCAGGGATGGCAAAAAAAAAAAAAAAAAAAAAAAAAAAAAAAAAACACGAGTTTCAGAAGAAAACCACCTACCTACGACAAGAGACCTGACAAACTTTCTCCAGGCGGTCAAATCAGGGATGGCAAAAAAAAAAAAAAAAAAAAAAAAAAAAAAAAAAAAAAAAAACCGAGTTCCAGAAGAAAACCACCAACCTACGACAAGAGACCTGACAAACTTTTTCCAGGAAACAGTTCAGAGATGGCAAAAACAAAAACAAAAAAAAACCCGAGTTCCAGAAGAAAACCACCGACCTACGACAAGAGACCTGACAAACTTTATCCAGGCGTCAGTTCAGGGATGGCAAAAAAAACAAAAACAAAAACAAAAAAAAAACCCCGAGTTCCAGGAGAAAATCACCGACCTACGACAAGAGACCTGACAAACTTTCTCCAGGCGGTCAGTTCAGGGATGGCAAAAAAACCCAAAAAACCCGAGTTCCAGGAGAAATCCACCGACCTTCGACAAGAGACCTGACAAACTTTCTCCAGGCGTCAGTTCAGGGATGGCAAAAAAAAAAAAAAAAAAAAAAACCCGAGTTCCAGAAGAAAACCACCGACCTACGACAAGAGACCTGACAAACTTTTTCCAGGAAACAGTTCAGAGATGGCAAAAACAAAAACAAAAAAACCAGAGTTCCAGAAGAAAACCACCGACCTACGACAAGAGACCTGACAAACTTTCTCCAGGCGGTCAGTTCAGGGATGGCAAAAAAACAAAAAAAAAAAACAACAAAACCCCGAGTTCCAGAAGAAAACCACCGACCTACGACAAGAGACCCGACAAACTTTATCCAGGCGGTCAAATCAGGGATGGCAAAAAAAAAAAAAAAAAAAAAAAAAAAAACACGAGTTTCAGAAGAAAACCACCTACCTACGACAAGAGACCTGACAAACTTTCTCCAGGCGGTCAAATCAGGGATGGCAAAAAAAAAAAAAAAAAAAAAAAAAAAAAAAACACGAGTTTCAGAAGAAAACCACCTACCTACGACAAGAGACCTGACAAACTTTCTCCAGGCGGTCAAATCAGGGATGGCAAAAAAAAAAAAAAAAAAAAAAAAAAAAAAAAAAAAAAAAAAAAAAAAAAAACCGAGTTCCAGAAGAAAACCACCAACCTACGACAAGAGACCTGACAAAGTTTTTCCAGGAAACAGTTCAGAGATGGCAAAAACAAAAAACAAAAAAAACCCGAGTTCCAGAAGAAAACCACCGACCTACGACAGAGACCTGACAAACTTTATCCAGGCGTCAGTTCAGGGATGGCAAAAAAAAACCAAAAACAAAAACAAAAAAAAAAACCCCGAGTTCCAGGAGAAAATCACCGACCTACGACAAGAGACCTGACAAACTTTCTCCAGGCGGTCAGTTCAGGGATGGCAAAAAAAACCCAAAAAACCCGAGTTCCAGGAGAAAACCACCGACCTTCGACAAGAGACCTGACAAACTTTCTCCAGGCGTCAGTTCAGGGATGGCAAAAAAAAAAAAAAAAAAAAAAAACCCGAGTTCCAGAAGAAAACCACCAACCTACGACAAGAGACCTGACAAACTTTTTCCAGGAAACAGTTCAGAGATGGCAAAAACAAAAACAAAAAAACCAGAGTTCCAGAAGAAAACCACCGACCTACGACAAGAGACCTGACAAACTTTCTCCAGGCGGTCAGTTCAGGGATGGCAAAAAAACAAAAAAAAAAAAAAACAACAAAACCCCGAGTTCCAGAAGAAAACCACCGACCTACGACAAGAGACCCGACAAACTTTATCCAGGCGGTCAAATCAGGGATGGCAAAAAAAAAAAAAAAAAAAAAAAAAAAAAAACACGAGTTTCAGAAGAAAACCACCTACCTACGACAAGAGACCTGACAAACTTTCTCCAGGCGGTCAAATCAGGGATGGCAAAAAAAAAAAAAAAAAAAAAAAAAAAAAAAAAAAAAAAAAAAAAAAAAAAACCGAGTTCCAGAAGAAAACCACCAACCTACGACAAGAGACCTGACAAACTTTTTCCAGGAAACAGTTCAGAGATGCAAAAACAAAAACAAAAAAAACCCGAGTTCCAGAAGAAAACCACCGACCTACGACAAGAGACCTGACAAACTTTATCCAGGCGTCAGTTCAGGGATGGCAAAAAAAACAAAAACAAAAACAAAAAAAAAAACCCCGAGTTCCAGGAGAAAATCACCGACCTACGACAAGAGACCTGACAAACTTTCTCCAGGCGGTCAGTTCAGGGATGGCAAAAAAACCCAAAAAACCCGAGTTCCAGGAGAAAACCACCGACCTTCGACAAGAGACCTGACAAACTTTCTCCAGGCGTCAGTTCAGGGATGGCAAAAAAAAAAAACAAAAAAAAACCCGAGTTCCAGAAGAAAACCACCAACCTACGACAAGAGACCTGACAAACTTTTTCCAGGAAACAGTTCAGAGATGGCAAAAACAAAAACAAAAAAACCAGAGTTCCAGAAGAAAACCACCGACCTACGACAAGAGACCTGACAAACTTTCTCCAGGCGGTCAGTTCAGGGATGGCAAAAAAACAAAAAAAAAAAAAACAACAAAACCCCGAGTTCCAGAAGAAAACCACCGACCTACGACAAGAGACCCGACAAACTTTATCCAGGCGGTCAAATCAGGGATGGCAAAAAAAAAAAAAAAAAAAAAAAAAAAAAAAAACACGAGTTTCAGAAGAAAACCACCTACCTACGACAAGAGACCTGACAAACTTTCTCCAGGCGGTCAAATCAGGGATGGCAAAAAAAAAAAAAAAAAAAAAAAAAAAAAAAAAAAAAAAAAAAAAACCCGAGTTCCAGAAGAAAACCACCAACCTACGACAAGAGACCTGACAAACTTTCTCCAGGCAACAGTTCAGAGATGGCAAAAACAAAACAAAAAAAACCCGAGTTCCAGAAGAAAACCACCGACCTACGACAAGAGACCTGACAAACTTTATCCAGGCGTCAGTTCAGGGATGGCATAAAAAACCAAAAACAAAAACAAAAAAAAAACCCCGAGTTCCAGGAGAAAATCACCGACCTACGACAAGAGACCTGACAAACTTTCTCCAGGCGGTCAGTTCAGGGATGGCAAAAAAAAACCAAAAACCCGAGTTCCAGGAGAAAACCACCGACCTTCGACAAGAGACCTGACAAACTTTCTCCAGGCGTCAGTTCAGGGATGGCAAAAAAAAAAAAAAAAAAAAAAAAAAAAAAAAAAAAAAAAAACCCGAGTTCCAGGAAAAAAACCACCGACCTACGACAAGAGACCTGACAAACTTTCTCACATTTGGATCTGCCAAGTGGAATTCGAACCAAGGTGGTGAAATGTACCATAAGCGCGCGCCAAAGACCACTCGTCCATCAATGACTCAATTTTTCACGCCAATATAGCCTTAAATATCACATACCTGTATTCATGATGTCCAGATGCTTGTAACAAAGAAAAACTGAATGAGAGTAAATGGTAAAAGGTTCCACAAGCGCGCGCTATTGACCATTCGGCCACCACGTTAATAACCAATTCTTTCATGCCAATATAGCAATAAATATCCCCTACTGGTAATCATGATGTCAAAATGCTTTAAACAAAGAAAAATTGAATGAGAGTAAAATAGTCTGATTCATTAGTAAACTTAGTCATTTGTTTGTTATAATCAAAGTTAAATATTTATGTAAATAATAATAATGATAACAACTAGAATTGCAATTGTGGCAAGAACAATAACTAAAGTCATCCACCACCCCAACATTATTAACCCCTCTCTTCACACAACAAGATTGGTTGGTGGATTTTTATGTTGTTAACATCACCTAACCATTTTTAGTTGCTAGCTTTATAAGTCACTTCGGAATATTAAAAATATAGTCAATAGTCTGGAGACTTTATTTATTTCGTAAAATTTGGTTGAAAAATGGGTAACGCATTTTTGGGTTAATTTTTTTAGAATTTCGAAATAATCTTTAAAAAAATGCTATATCTGGATTATTTGCAAAGATAAAGACATGAGGTCTTCAGTTTTGATCTCAAGGTCCTTCCGTCCTTCTGTCATTTCAATTTTGATTTCTTTTCCGCAGTAATTCTCAAATACTATTTCATCACTTCAATGAAACTTTGTACAACGCATCAACAGGGATAGCAGATGTACAGGAGCTCGTAATAAAAAAAACTTTACTTACAAACACTCTTATAACTTGTACATAAAGAGACAAGGGGTGACACTCGAACGTACTCCCTACACTTCAACCATTATTTTCACAAACTTTGCCCTTTTTAACCATCTACAACATCTCAACACAAAACCTATTATTCTTCCGTTTGGTGACCAAAATATTTCCCAGTAACTAATCTATTTTAAATATTTGGACAAATCGCGCTAATTTACGATTACCGCAAATAAATTTGTTTACGATGCAAGAATATAATTAGAGCCTTACCTGCTGAAATATGTAGTACTCTTTGATCAACAGTCTTGTTCTTACTGTAGATTGCAAATTTCAATAATTCTCAAAATCAATGACCTTAAAAAACCTTATAAATGCTCAAACATTTACTTTTACTCTCAAATAACACAAAAAATCTTATTTCAAGATACATGATTCCATTTCATTAAATATTCTTTTTCATGCGGCATTCATTTCTCCATAATCAACCACAAAGCATGTAATTTTGTTAAGTTCGGACAGATGAGTAACTCGTTCGAATGAATGATTTTTTTTCATCTGACCCTGTCACGCCGCCGTACTTTATAGACTTAGAACCTTCAAATTTATTATGTGATACATGCATATACAGATGTGCCTTCAAGTGATTTTTTTGCGTCATTTGGTATCGTTACCGGTAAAAAGGTAACTTTATAACGGTTGGACTTTGAACATTTACACTTGGTGAATAAAATTTAAACGTTTAGCGAAGAGATTTTTGCATTATTTTTTAAGTTACCGGCAAAAATGTTACTTTTTAACGGTTAGACTTAGGACCTCAAAATTAGATATATAGATACCATAAGACGCGCTTTTACGTTTAGCGAATGGATGTTTGCATTTTCTTTAACCTTTAACGGTAAAAATGTTGATTTTTAATAGAAAAATCTTGTCCGGAGTACTTCTTTAAAACTATTCAGCCCAACTTAACGAAACTTGACTCAAACATCAACAGGAATATGAGACGTGTATATCATAAATGCGAGTTGATTAATCCGTCCGAACGAATAAAGGAATTCGTCCCAATAAATTTCTTATCCGCCCGATTGAGTTACTTATTCGTCCGAACGATTAAACTCATTCGTCAGTACAGACTTTTTTTTGGACAAATACCGTAAATGTACTTTATTTAGCGGTATTCTTATTTTAGCAATTTTCGCGCTAGACAAATCGGGCTAATTTATAATTACCGCAAATAAACGTGTTTACGATGCAATAATATAATTATAGCCTTACCTGCTGTAAATTTGAAAAATTCAAATAATTATTAACTTCAGTGAACATAACAAATGCTTATTAATGCACAACCATTTACTTTTACTCTCAGATAATACACATAACTGATTTCAAGATACATGATTCTATTTCATTAAATATTCTTTTTCATGCAGCATTCATTACTCCATAATCAACCAAATAGTGTGCAATTTTTGTAAATTGCTAAATCGTTCGGACAGATAACTCGTTGGCACGAATTATTTTTTTTAAAATAATTTTTTCACGCAACCGTTTCTTATAGACTAAGAACCTCCAAATTTACAATGCAAATATACAGACGCAAGTGATTTTTGTGTCATTTCATTACCGTTACCGGTAACTAAAAAACTAACTTTTGAACGGCTAAACTTAAAACATTTAAATTTAGCGAATAAATATCCAGAGGCGAATTTAAAGTATAGCGAAGAGATTTTTGCATTATCTCTAACCATTACCGGTAAAAATGTAACGGTTAGACTTAGAACTTCCAAATTTGGTATATAGATATCCAGAGGCGCGTTTTTGCGTTTAGCGAATTGATTTTTGTATTATCTCTAACTGTTACCGGTAAAAATGTGACTTTTAAACGGTTAGACTAAATTTGGTACATAGATATCCAGAGGCGCGCTTATACGTTAAACAAAGAAATTTTTGCATTATCTCTAACCGTTGCCGGTAAAAATGTAACATTAAACGGTTAAACTTAGGACCTCCAAATTTGATATATAGTTATCCAAAGGCGCGCTTATGCGTTAAAGAAAGAGATTTAGCATTATCTTTAACAGTTGCCTAAGTAGACTTAGAACTTCCAAATTTGGTATCCAGGGGCGCGTTTTTGCGTTTAGCGAAGAGATTTTTGATTTATCTCTAACCGTTACCAGTAAAAATGTAACTTTTCAAAGGTTAGACTTAGGACCTCTAAATTTGGTATATAGATGTCCAGAGGCGCGCTTTGACGTATAAAAATAGATTTTTGCATTATCTCTAACCATTACCGGTAAAAATGTTACTTTTCAACGGTTAGACTTAGGACCTCCAAATTTGGTATTTAGATATCCATAGGCACGCTTAAACGTTTAACAAAGAGATTTTTACATTATCTCTAACCGTTACCGGTAAAAATGTAACTTTTAAACTGTTTGACTTAGGAACTCAAAATTTTGTGTATGGGTATCCAGAGACGCGCTTTTACGTTTAGCAAAGAGGTTTTTGCATCATCTCTAACCATTACCGGTAAAAATGTAACTTTTAAACTGTTTGACTTAGGACCTCAAAATTTTGTGTATAGGTATCCAAAGACGCGCTTTTACGTTTAGCAAAGAGGTTTTTGCATCATCTCTAACCATTACCGGTAAAAATGTAACTTTTAAACTGTTTGACTTAGGACCTCAAAATTTTGTGTATAGGTATCCAAAGACGCGCTTTTACGTTTAGCAAAGAGGTTTTTGCATCATCTCTAACCGTTACCGGTAAAAATGTAACTTTTAAACTGTTTGACTTAGGACCTCAAAATTTTGTGTTTGGGTATCCAGAGACGCGCTTTTACGTTTAGCAAAGAGGTTTTTGCATCATCTCTAACCATTACCGGTAAAAATGTAACTTTTAAACTGTTTGACTTAGGACCTCAAAATTTTGTGTTTGGGTATCCAGAGACGCGCTTTTACGTTTAGCAAAGAGGTTTTTGCATCATCTCTAACCATTACCGGTAAAAATGTAACTTTTAAACTGTTTGACTTAGGACCTCAAAATTTTGTGTATAGGTATCCAAAGACGCGCTTTAACGTTTGGCGAAGAGATTTTTGCATTATCTCTAACCGTTACCGGTAAAAATGTAACTTTTAAACTGTTTGACTTAGGACCTCAAAATTTTGTGTATAGGTATCCAAAGACGCGCTTTAACGTTTGGCGAAGAGATTTTTGCATTATCTCTAACCGTTACCGGTAAAAATGTAACTTTTAAACTGTTTGACTTAGGACCTCAAAATTTGGTATATCGGTATCCAGAGACGAGCTTCAACGTTAAGCAAAGAGATTTTTGCATGATCTCTAACCGTTACCGGTAAAAATGTAACTTTTAAACTGTTTGACTTAGGAACTCCAAATTTTGTGTATGGGTATCCAGAAACGCGCTTTTTCGTTTAGCAAAGAGATTTTTGCATTATCTCTAACCATTACCGGTAAAAATGTAACTTTTAAACTGTTTGACTTAGGAACTCCAAATTTGGTATATCGGTATGCAGAGGCGCGCTTTTGCGTTAAGCAAAGAGGTTTTTGCATTATCTCTAACCGTTACCGGTAAAAATGTAACTTTGAAGCGGTTAGACTTAGGACCTCCAAATTTGGTATATCGGTATGCAGAGGCGCGCTTTTGCGTTAAGCAAAGAGGTTTTTGCATTATCTCTAACCGTTACCGGTAAAAATGTAACTTTTAAACTGTCTGACTTAGGAACTCAAAATTTGATATATAGATATCTCGGGACCCGCTTTTGCGTTTAGCAAAGAGATTTTTGCATTATCTCTAACCGTTACCGGTAAAAATGTAACTTTTAAACTGTCTGACTTAGGAACTCAAAATTTGATATATAGATATCTCGGGACCCGCTTTTGCGTTTAGCAAAGAGATTTTTGCATTATCTCTAACCGTTACCGGTAAAAATGTAACTTTTAAACTGTCTGACTTAGGAACTCAAAATTTGATATATAGATATCTCGGGACCCGCTTTTGCGTTTAGCAAAGAGATTTTTGCATTATCTCTAACCGTTACCGGTAAAAATGTAACTTTTAAGCGGTTTGACTTAGGAACTCCAAATTTGGTGTAAAGATATCCAATGACGCGTTTTTTTCGTTTAGCAAAGAGATTTTTGCATTATCTCTAACCGTTACCGGTTAAAATGTAACTTTAAAACTGTTTGACTTAGGAACTCCAAATTTGGTATAAAGATATCCAGAGACGCGCTTTTACGTTTATCAAAGAGATTTTTGCATTATCTCTAACCGTTACCGGTTAAAATGTAACTTTTAAACTGTTTGACTTAGGAACTCCAAATTTGGTATATAAATATCCAGAGACGCGCTTTTACGTTTATCAAAGAGATTTTTGCATTATCTCTTACCGTTACCGGTAAAAATGTAACTTTTAAACTGTTTGACTTAGGCGCTCCAAATTTGGTACATAGGTATCCAGAGACGCATTTATACGTTTATCAAAGAGATTTTTGCATTATCTCTAACCGTTACCGGTAAAAATGTAACTTTCAAACTGTTTGACTTAGGCGCTCCAAATTTGGTACATAGGTATCCAGAGACGCGCTTTTACGTTTATCAAAGAGATTTTTGCATTATCGCTAACAGTTACCGGTAAAAATGTAACTTTTTAATGGTTAGATTTAGGACCTCCAAATTCGGTATATCGGTATCTAGAGACGCGCTTATACGTTTACATAGAGATTTATGCATTATCTCTAACCGTTACCGGCAAAAATATAACTTTTTAACGGTTAGACTTATGACCTCCAAATTTGGTATATAGGTATCCAAAGACGCGCTTTTACGTTTTGTGAAAAGATTTTTCAATTATCTCCAACCGTTACCGGTAAAATGTTACTTTGTCAAGTTCGATACTCTACCACTGATCTACGGAGGTGATCGCCATGCCTTGAGTCCCATTATTCAAGGAACTAGTCAATTGCTCAACTCTTTTCCAGTTCTTAATCAACTCCCTAAATTTATTTTATCACACCAAAGATTCAATCTCTAAAACTGTGTATTAATTTTTGTATCATAGCTCAAAGCCATAATATTATTTTATTGTGGGCTTGGTAAAATGTTTTGACTGTTCTTCAAACAGTGATTGTGATTTTTAATAACTGTAATCATTTTTATGATTTGTTTTAAAAGAAAATTTCACAGAAACAATCGCTTGGTGCATTTTAAGTGATCAAGTATTCAACTCTGATTGATAGCTAGCTGTTGATGAACTGTCAGGGTGTAACCAACCAATTGATTGAGGTGTGTTGTAGTCAGAAGTTACATACGTAATTTATAATTGACCATGGGATTAAACCTATGAAAAGCATGTGATTATGCTATTGAAATTGTTTTCAATGGAATTCCCCCGAGCTCCATGTGATACATGATAGCGTTTGTGCAGGACAATTATTTCTATTGGCAATGGAATCGCATAAAGGGACGTTTTCTCGTAATAATGACGTTTTTTTCGGGAATATTTGACGTAAACGTTATCCATTTCATTCAGCACAAACGTAAAGAGGTATTGATAACATGGTATGCTTGCGAGTTCCATTCTTTGATAAGGACTCTAATCATGTAAACTTGCAAGTATGTTTTAGGGATGGTGGTTCTTGACACTAAAAAAATCAAGGGGTGGGGTGTTAAGAATTATAGCCCAACCTAAAACCCTTTTTGGGGAACAACTCATTTGGTTTTTTTACTATCACTCCATTCAAATGTCCTTAATAAACCCAAAAGTATACTGTTAGGGGTAGGGATCCCAACTATTTTAAAGTTATACATGTACATAGCACCACCCAGCCCCACTCCGCAGGTATTTATTATTATCAAACTATTCAACTTTTCTTAAGGAACCAGAAAATACTTAATATATGGTTAGGGATCGCAACCAATCAAAAGTTATAGATGCACATAGTACCACCCAGTCCAACCTCACAGTAGGGGATGACCTAAGGTGTCTTTCGTTAGTATCAAATCTTTAATTTTTTTCATAAAGAATCAGAAAAATATAGTTTAGTGGTGGGGATCTCGACAGTTTAAAAGTTATGACAAGGCCCCACCCGGCACAACCCCTTATTGGTAGGTAACGCGGGAAAAATGTTTTATATGAATTGATGTGCCTTGAGATGCTGGTTACAAATACTAGTATATATGATTTTATAACACACAATAAAGCGTTTATGGAAAATGGTGAGTTTTGTTTTTAAGGCTCCATCCTTCTGACCCTCCCATTGAACCCCCGGTGATTTAAATACTGGATCGCACAGCTTCAATAGTACAGGACCCTACCTTAAAAAATTTAAACGAGATTGAATGATGCGTCTAGGAGAAATACTGCGGACAAAAAGTGATCAGGTAAAAAAATTATAATGGAGAACCAAAGCACACTGACCAAACCACATTTTTTTCAGTGTCCGTCCGAAGTCAGCGTTTTTATAATCAGCAGTAAAAATATGTTTTTCTTGTATTGATTGTCTGTTTCTATCCGATTTACTTGTATACTATTTTATTTTTTGCTGATAGAAAAATCCATTATAAAGAGCATTGAAAGATAACTTCATTTTGCATGTTTTTTGCAAAATGACCAACGCGCTAAAAATCAATGAAATCCGAGAGATGTATCTATAAGTTCGGCATTAACTTCTGTTTTTTTTTTAATTGAATCACAAAAGAATATTTCACTGTATATCGATCACTTCTTGTAATACAAGATAGGAAAATCTTATTCTGGACCAAAAAATATATATTATAACTGGTGTTGAAAATGTACTATTAGCATGGATAATGTGACCATAGGGGAGTAGTACCTTGCCAGTATGCAACATACTCAATAGGTGAGCTAGCAACTTAACAAATAACAAAAAGTTGCCTGTGTGGCACAGGCGCTTGTTTCGATATTTAAAAAAAAAATAAATGTTAGGGTCAAGGGATTTTTTTTTTTAAATATCGAAACAAGCGCCTGTGCTGTGTGGGCATTATTACAATGCAGACCATAACACGTGCATACTCGAACCTTTTCTTAGATTAATCCTTAGATATTAATAAACTCCCTCAGAGTACGATCGAATACTTGAACAGAAAAAATGTTGATGCGACGTTAAAGAATATTGCAACAAACAAATTCTATCTGGCACAATCGACACATATGTCAGTGATGGCAACACAAGTAGAAATAGATATGATAATACTACTCATCTTTTTGATTTGAGGAAAAAACGTTCTTGTTAAGTTCCATCCCTCCTTTTATTGTAGCAAACCGGGAAAGGTTAAAATACACATGCTGAATGCGTCTTTAGAAAGTCGGGACTTAATTACGGTGCCTAGCATGGAAAGAAATGGAATTACATCTTTGTATTGGCAAGAACAAGTATTCATTCTATTTATTAAAGCTCTTAGACCGCCCGTTGTAATTAGGTACGGTTTAGCTATGGTACGACTCGATACAATTATGCTATGGTTCGAGTCAAACAACTTGAACTCTCCAAGATGGCTTCCATGACATTGAGAGGGTTGAAGACAACGGGAAGGCTAAAGCCGATTTTTAGTCTTAGGTCACTCTCTACAACTAGAGTAGTGAATGGCTCAAAACGTGCGTACTATTTCGATACGGTTGCAATTCAGTTAGGCAAATGATATTTGTAATTTTTGCACTTGGAATATATTTTCGCCATAAGTAACTTTAGTCCTGAAATCATGACTTTAAACGGCTTTGCTTGATGGATATATGCCGTTACAGCTGTGATGTTAGGCGTCATGATTTTCAGGACTACTGCCACTTATACTTCAACTAATTAGAGCCCGAAATCGACGGCAAGTTACTTACCGACAAGACGACGCTATATTGTCAGGGAAGTAGCTTGCCGTCGATCTTGGGCTCTAATTAGTTGGAGTACTGCCACGAGTATTTCAGAATTGCCATTAATAAAAAAAATTTATCTGCTGGTGAAAAATTTGTGTAATTGTTGAAGAGCTGCCTCTCAATCTTCTGCAGATTTAATATAAACTACGGTATTTAAAAATCAAACTGAAACTGCTTTTGAAATTTATACTAGTAGTCGCATACAGTGTTTCTCAGATACTGTTGTAACAGGAAGGAGAAAAATGTAGGGTCGGACCGGGGATTGAACCCAGGACCTCCCGCACTATAGGCGAGTGCTCTACCATCTGAGCTACCCAGACGGCTACATTCCTCCCCTGTTATTCTTGAGTTTCCCATGATCCTATGGGAAATCTCACCCCAAATTCCCTCAGATGGACTTTATACAGCCGCATATATGTCAGACCATCACTTCTGAGGGCCACCAAACTGTAACAGGAGGGAGAAAAATTCAGGGTTGGACCGGGGATCGAACCCGAGACCTCCCACACTATAGGCGAGTGCTCTACCAACTGAGCTACCTGACCGCTACACAGTGAGTGTTCAGGACAAAGTGTCCCATGGCTTTCATCACCATGTGACTGAATATAGGTTGCTTGCAACTTGTTCCAAGTTTCAACTTATGTCTGCAGTGATTGTCATTGACTGCAATGAGTGGCCCCAATGGCTGAGTGGTGAGCATGGTTAAGGTGTCAACCTGAGAAAAAAATTCACTTAGCAAGTACCTGAAAAAATTGCTGATGTGCCTATAAACAACATTTAATCAACCAACCAACCTACTTTAGTTTAAATATTATTTCAGCATGGTATTATCTTTACGAGCCTGATTCTTATCCTGAGTCTGAAAAGGAAGTGGAGGTTGCAGCAAAAAAGTATGGAATGGTTCCTTTTGATTATAAGCCTTTTCCTCGAGATTTAAGTGAGGAAAATTTTGGAGATTATCCAGACATACCAATAATCTTTAAATCTCAGAGGTTACATGAAAACTATGATATGCCTGCATTAAAACGAAACTATGGTGAGCCTGTAAGTATCATGTACAATTTCAATATGCATTCAAACTATACACGAGAACTTAGAAAATGTTAACAGAGAAAGCTTGACCTTCATTGTCTGAGAAGTCTAAAATGTTAGCTTATATATTGCTGTGTCTTCCATTTTATTGTTGGCCCTTTCTTGTCTTTCACTATTTTAGAATTGACTGCCTTGATATGTGTGAAAAAGGATTGACTGGGGTGTTAAACAATTTCTCTTTTCCTTTTCTCCATTTTTGCACAGTAGATTAAATGGTGGGTTAATAAGTATATACACATTCATAGTGCCTTTCACCCACAGGTTTCAGGTTCAAATTTGACCTGTAACAGATTTTTGTTAGGTAATTCCAGTCTGTAAGCTCAAGACCTGTTGGTTTTCATTAAGATCCATAATGCATGTATATAGAAAAACCTCTTTACAACGACCTTCTTTACATTGACATTTACGCTTACCGACAAAAAAATTGAGGGAACAAACATGCACAGTGAATTTACATCTTCCAGCAACGACAGTGAATTTTGGGTACAATTGTGCAATTTCTTTATAATGACAAAATCATTTGGGGACAAACTTTTTTTTTAAATAATATTTTATTACCCAAACTTAATTAAAGGGGAAGAAAGGTTCCAAGGTTGGGGCCTTGGGTTCACCATTCTTTTGTTTACAATGTTGGCCACATTTCCAAAAACAAAATAAGGTGTATAGAAAGAAAAAAAGAACCTTATATGTATATACACACATACATACATACCATATATATATATATATATATATATATATATATATATATATATATATATATATATATATATATATATATATATATTTGGGGATAAACTTAGTCATAATAAAAAGGGTTTACTGTATAAAATTTTTGATTAAGTTGGTTAGATTCTTGGTCCTACCATATTTGCTGAGGATAGTATTTGGGTATACATGTACCAGTTTATGGTTTTGGTTGGTTTGTTCATTCATGTTATTTGATTTGTCTGCTGATATTTATGTACGATATTTATGAACTAGATGATGTCAGTGTACACCTTGATGATGTTATAAAGGATTTGATGTCAGTCTTCATTTTAATGATTCCATAAAGGTTTTGTTATCAGTCTACACCTTGATGATTTCACAAAGGTTTTGTTGTCAGTCTACATCTTGATGATTTCACAAAGGTTTTGTTGTCAGTCTACGCCTTGATGATTTCAAAAAGGTTTTGTTGTCAGTCTACACCTTGAGGATTTGACAAATGTTTTGTTGTCAGTCTACGCCTTGATGATTACGTAAAGGTTTTGTTGTCAGTCTACATCTTGATGATTTCACAAAGGTTTTGTTGTCAGTCTACATCTTGATGATTTCACAAAGGTTTTGTTGTCAGTCTACACCTTGATGATTTCACAAAGGTTTTGTTGTCAGTCTACGCCTTGATGATTACATAAAGATTTTGTTGTTAGTCTACACTTTGATGATTACATAAAGGTTTTGTTGTCAGTCTACATCTTGATGATTTCACAAAGGTTTTGTTGTCAGTCTACACCTTGATGATTTCACAAAGGTTTTGTTGTCAGTCTACGTCTTGATGATTACATAAAGATTTTGTTGTTAGTCTACACTTTGATGATTACATAAAGGTTTTGTTGTCAGTCTACATCTTGATGATTTCACAAAGGTTTTGTTGTCAGTCTACACCTTGAGGATTTCACAAAGGTTTTGTTGTCAGTTTACACCTTGATGATTACATAAAGGTTTTGTTGTCAGTGACAGTCTACACCTTGATGATTTCACAATGGTTTTGTTGTTAGTCTACACCTTTATGATTTCACAAAGGTTTTGTTGTCAGTCTACGCCTTGATGATTTCACAAAGGTTTTGTTGTCAGTCTACACCTTGGTGATTACATAAAGGTTTTGTTGTCAGTCTACACCTTGAAGATTACATAAAGGTTTTGTTGTCAGTGACAGTCTACACCTTGATGATTTCACAAAGGTTTTGTTGTCAGTCTACGCCTTGATGATTTGGCAAAAGTTTTGCTGTCAGTCTACACCTTGAGGATTTCACAAAGGTTTTGTTGTCAGTTTACACCTTGATGATTACATAAAGGTTTTGTTGTCGGTGACAGTCTACACCTTGATGATTACATAAAGGTTTTGTTGTCGGTGACAGTCTACATCTTGATGATTCCATAAAGGTTTTGTTGTCGGTGACAGTCTACATCTTGATGATTACATAAAGGTTTTGTTGTCGGTGACAGTCTACATCTTGATGATTCCATAAAGGTTTTGTTGTCAGTCTACATCTTGATGATTTCACAAAGGTTATGTTGTCAGTCTACGCCTTGATGATTTCACAAAGGTTTTGTTGTCAGTCTACGCCTTGATGATTTCACAAAGGTTTTGTTGTCAGTCTACATTGAGGATTTTACAAAGGTTTTGTTGTCAGTCTACACCTTGATGATTTCACAAAGGTTTTGATGTTAGACTATGACATTATGATTTCATAAAGATTTTGATGCCAGTCTTCACCTTGATGGATTTCATGACTATAAATAAAAAATCTGTTTCCGGTCATTTAAAGATTAATCATTCAAGATTTTTTAATGAAACTTGGCACAGAGGTAGCTTATGACAAGAGCTCGCATGGGATTGATTTTCCAGTCACTAGGCCAAAGGTCAAGGTCACTGTGCTTATAAATAGAAAATTGGTTAATCATTTAAGATTTTTTAATTAAACTTGGCACATAGTAGCTTATGACTAGAGCTCACTTTGGATTGATTTTTTGGCACTAGGCCATAAGTCAAGGGCACTGTGACTATAAATAGAAAATTGGTTTCTGGTCATTTAAAGGTTAACCGTTCAAGATTATTGTCATCCGCTTTCACAGCAAGGGAGACAAACTATACCATAGTCCGAATTTCCCTCTTTGCATTTTATGCTAGGACTGTCCATATTACCCCTCATATATCAATACAACTACAGAAGTCTATTTCATAAATTGAAAGCAGGGGACATAAATTCTATGAATTTGCTTGTTATTATTATTATTATTCTGTATCTTTCCACCATACTTTTGTAAACACCATAGCTCAAAAATGGTTTGGTGGAATGTGATGAAATTTTGTATGCTTGTTCCCTATGGCATGTAATTATGCCTTTTGGGGTCACATCTGATTGGTTGAAGTAGGAGGGAGATAATAACGATGTCACACTCTACTGATTTTGCACTCTATAAAAGAAACTAATTGACCAATCTCGATGAAATTTTTGTACAAAGTACAATTTTTGATGCTATACATGTTGTACCACAAAGTCGGACATTTTGACCTTATTTTCATGGTCAAGTGATTTTCTTTGTTGTTTAGAAGAGTTATTGAATGAAAGTTTATAAACAGCATTTCGGAAACACCATTGGATAGAATGTATTGAAACTTTGTACACTTGTTCCTTATGACATGTAGTTGTGCCTTTTGGGGGTCGAATCTGATTGGTTGAAATAGAAAGAGAGATAATAACAATGTCACACTCTACTGATTTTCCGTTCTAGAAAAGAAACTTTCGAATGTACAAGGTTGCCAGCATTGGGGGTGACTTACCCAGCGATTGAGCACTGCTCAAATGCAATCTCTATTTTTTTGTCATCTTAGCCTTGATGATTTTAACAAGATTTTTATATCAGTCTAGACCTTGATTTCATAAGGATTTCATGTTAGTCTGTTCCTTGTTGATTTCATGAGGATTTCATGTTAGTCTGTTCCTTGTTGATTTCATAAAGATATTTACGTCAAAATGTTCCATGATGATTTCATAAAGATTTGATGTCAGTATATACCTTTGTGATTTCCTAAAGATCTTTTGTCAGAATATTCTGTCATGATATCTTAAAGATCTTATGTGGATCTGTACCTAAGGAAAAAAAAAAACTTATGACATTGTTTTTTCTTGGTTATGGTAATATTGACCAATAATAGATGAGTATCAATTAGTAACAATTGCTTTTACAGTCTAACATTTGATGTAGATGTACTGTATATTGTTTTATCTTATTGCAAGAAAAGGGACAAAGTTGTGCAGTTTTTTGTTATCCAAAAACCTCTGTTTTTATGTTTGACCACATATACATACAAAAAATTTGCTATAATATATATTATACTGAGGCATGTTTATGCAAACAATTTGTGTTTCTATTGAAAACAGAAGCCAGCAGTAGGATTGTATAAATCCAGGTGCTTTATAATTACCGGTAATCTCCCTAAGGTTTGGACATGTACACTGACTGGGAAATATGCTGAAATCAAAGTAAAATTCAACATCTGGACACATGTTTTGACTTTTTTAATCATTTAAATCCCTTTAGATAGTCATTATACACTTGCAGTATACTTACACTTAAAGTATAAATAGAAATGTGTGTTGTTTTCAAGATTTATTAAAACATTTCTTATAAGCTTCTCCAGGACACTATCTTGAGTTTAAGACAATATGACTATGATAGTGGTAGTAGCAGCTCGTGTGCACTTGCACAAACTCTTGCTGTTATATGGTATGCTCCCTAAAGCGAAAGTCTTTATACACAATGTTGGACATGCCTCTGGTATATTAGTTGATGGTTTATTTTTTATGACTTATTAGTTATATTATTTAACAGGTGCATATAAATGAGGAAATGTATACAGGTGATAGGTACGATCCAAAGCCTGAATATTCAAAGTTTCCAAAGTAAGTGGCACTAGTTGTCTTTTTAGATCCAATAGCCATTAGCTCACCTGAGCCATCAATCTTGAGTTATGGTTCATCTGATTAAGTCTTTTTATATTTAAATTTAATCTTCTAAGAACTTTCTGACTAAATTTAAAGATGTTTGGCAGTAATCATTTCTAGATTAGGAGCTTCTAGTTTTTTACAGTGGCAAGGGTTTTGCCCACATGGAGTCCCATGAAGAGGAAAAAAATGGAATACTTCAAAATCCTCTGGTAAACAAGAAGCAAATACATTTGTAGTTTAATTAAATACTGTTATTTATTTAAGCTTATTTTTTAAGGAAAAAAATAAATTCAATTAAGCCGAATGAAAATAATTTCATTTTTCCAATATTAATTCAACAGATGTCTAAAACTTGAATGTGACTAGTTACATAATAAATGTTTGCCAAAAAATTGTTACATAATTTTTGTTTACTGGTACTTAATGATTTTCTGTACAATTAACATTTAGGGGGTCATGATCAGGTCAGATCACTCCTGAGTTTAGGTTCTCCAGTTTAAATTTGGGTTCTTCGGATGAGACCTTAAAAACTGATGTCCCATGTCATGGCAGACATGACAATTGTTAAAGAACCCTCCTTCCACATTGTCCTAAGTGCACTGCAAAGGTCAAAATTTCTTCCACTTCACCTATAGCTGGTGACGTCTCGATATAGGTGAAATATATATTTGACTGCAGCATAAAACCTTTGTTAAATCAAATCAAAAATCTTATTTAAATTTAATGTGTATGGTTATGTTTATTTTTCAGGTGGCAGTATTGGGGATTCTTCTTGAGTGTAGTAACTACATGGGGGTTACTTCAATATTTTTTACCTCAGTTTATTGACATTGCCCCTACTCCTATGGTAAGTATTCTAACAATATGTGATTTGCTCGGTTGGTTTAATTTTGTTTTATGTCCAAAAAAAAAAGTTTCTCAGCTATCCATAACAAGATTTTTTTTAAATTAAAATTGAGAATAAATCTGTACATAAAATCATGTGTTGTAACAGTGTTCAGGTATTCCTGATTGCATCCGAAACCTCTTGGATTTAAAGACTGTCATGTTAACCACTCAAAGAGTGCAGCCCATGGTGTTTGTGTGGGTTGGTAGGATAAATTAGTACACTGTATTTTAAGATCAAGTCCAGATTATTTGATCACTTGAGGAGTTTGTATTATCCATTGAAAACCACTTACCGTCTTCAAGTGAACTGATTAAATGAAATGTAATCAGTTTCCGTCCAATTTAAGGCCATGTCAGCTTGGACAATAGATATTTTACTACTGTAAATTACTTTGAATATGCGAGTATCACATATTGGGTGCCAAACCCTAAGTGGTTTTTTGTGATTACTTAAATTTGCAACCACAATTCATTTGAATATTAAAATTCTCAATCGAAAGGAAATTTCTTCCTTAAAAAGACATGCTCTTTATATGCCGACTGTTAATGGCAGGACTGCATAGTTATGACGTGAAAATTAGATCAAATGTTCAGGTTATGTAATTGTCACATTACCTCTCGCTGACTGGGTTTTAATTTCACTCTGGCAGATCTAAGTGTGAAATTAATAGCATTTTTATTTGTACTTACAATAACATAGTGTCACTATTAATATTATGGCTTCATTCAAATAGCTGTCTGTTTTCTATTTCAGATGCCAAAACAATATCCATTTGAGCAGGTAGCTGTGAATTATCCCGAGAAAAATTATCCCAAGGGCAGACATGGTTACAAATGCGTTGATAGATCCAAACATTACACATTTGAAAAAGCATCTTAAAACTTTTGATAATATATATATAACTGATGTGATTTAGAAACTAGTTTATAAAACAAAATTATGGATTGCGATATTATCCAACTGCAATACCATAAATTATTTATGTGAGAAAGTATATGTACTTTGATCGGTACTCAAAGAAACAAGAGCGATTTCTAACGAGTTTATTAATTAGTCTATTTTATATAAAACAATATTTTCTCAATTTTTTTAAGCGAGTTTTAATGAATAAATTACATGATTGATCATCTTTGTTTAGCATAATTATAGTAAATTGTTTGAAATTATTTATAAGTTTAGAAAAAAAAAAAGTCATTCCTATTTTTAGTCACATATACCAAGATAACAAAACAATTAATTTACATTTAAGAGTGTTTAATGTAAACATTTATAATAGAAGGATTTTACGATGTCTGAATACTTTTGGTACAATTACGGTACATCTATGTAGAATATGGGATCTTTCACTATATAAATGTGTTAAAGTAACATGTTTCTGGTATGAAATAAAATAAGTTATTGTTTATTTACAAAGAAAAACATGTTTTTTATTTTTAATTCTAAATGTTAATACATGTGTCTCAATCTAGTATTATATCAGTACATACAAAGTTTGCCCTCTGAATTCGTGACTTTCACTGGAAATAGGCTTCAGTAGCTAGTGGTATGAAATGTGGCTTTGGGATTAAAATGACTATGACTACATATGTTCAATTCTCACTTTATGTGGAACCAAGTATGAGAACAGTTCGCTTGTTCAAGGTCTGTGGATTCCTACAAGCACTTCAGCTTGTTGTATTATCCCCAATTTAATATTTTATCGACTAAGTATAATAAATATCCCAGCAGTAATGCAGAATTACAGTCTGGCTGTTGACGATAGGCAAATTTAAGAAACAGGTTCTAGTTTTAACATTTCTTAACTAAGATTTTCCTTCACTTTAAAGCTGACAAATTTGAAATCTTGATAATGTTATTAACTGTTGAAGTATTCAGTAATTTAATGTGTCATTTTGAAGATTTCTTTAAGCTAATGAAAACTGCATTAAATTTTGTCAAAAATGTTTTACTCATAGTTCCAAAAGAGATTTCCAAAAGTTTCAAAATTTATGATAAATCTAAGGTAAGCAATGATTGTTAAACTGGGGCCATAACACAGTCCTGCACTGCTGATACATGTAAAATATGCTGATATAAAATAACACAAATACATTTATTTCATTCAATAACATTAATATTTTATTTATTACCATACATATTAAAACTTTCGAAACAATGTTATTCACCTGTGAATTTGTAAACTGTGACTGTGTGAAATATTCCTGAATCAAAAACATACATTGAATTGTAATCATGGTATTAGAGTTTTCAACTACTAGTATTCAAATAGCACTTTTTGAAAAAAAAAAAAAACATTTTTCTGATAATAAATTGTTAATTTCTTTGTAAAAATTAGCACAGAGAAAAATTTAAATTCCAAGACAAGTTTTGCCTTTATTCATAAAAATTTCATGAATCATGAAATAATAAATTTCTTCATAAATGCAGTTTAAATTTCTTTGTTACAGAATATCAAGTAGGGATACCCTCACCTTAAAATTGACTAATTTTTTAAGTTTACTAAGTATATGTTAAAACATATTCTACACATATAGAACCAAACAATTAACAAATTGGTTTACTATCACTAGGCTTCCCTAGACCCTTTATACTAGGTATCTGACTCTTGACTCCTGATTACTGGCAACTGTATTAAGTGTTGGCTTGAGTTTTGAAGAGTGTCAAATTAACCCCTGAATGTCAAATGACCAGTAACAACTGGTCAGAAAAAATCTTGAAAATTCTTTTTCAAAAATTAGGAAAAAAACAACAACATATTTTATCTATTAAATGTATACAAGTATTTAGAGAGTTTTTTTTAATTTTCTTCCAACTAATTAAAAAGTGGAATTGTCTTTTGAAAGCTAGATTCATCAAAACCAACAACTCTTTTTGACCTTGTGACCTTAACCTTTTTGACCTTGTGACCTTAACCTTTGACTTACACACTAAATGTTGTATGTGACACATTGACTCGTGATGTTATATATTTGTTCAAAATTTGATCAAATTTCTTCCATAGCTGTGAAAGTTATGTAGCAGACTTAAATTTACATTGACAGACAAACATGATTTCTACATACCCCCTCCCCCAAACTAAGTCTGTGATGGTTACATTGAATCATTTTACAGCAACAATCTTTTTTATCCTTTCATACAACAAAGATTCACATGCTTGTACTCAAAGCATTTCAAAGTTTTTCCAACTATAAAGTTAAAAGGATTATTGTACTTCAACTACCAAGCCAAAGTTTACTGGGTTTTTTTTAACGTGCATCTTGCATATATGTCACTGTTCATCTTTTTAAACTTCCTCTTCCTCCTCCATTGTTGTTTATACAGAGTTGTCTTTCCATTGCTGAAAAAATATTCTCCAGACTCCTACATCACAGATCAGCCATACTGTATCATTAAATATTCAGGCTTCAGATTTTACAGCTGGAGTGTCAGAGTTTGGTATGGCTTCATCTGGCATCACACATTTCCATAGTCCATATGTCTTCCCGATAGTTGTCTGCCAGAGACGCAGTGTACCATCTTCACTGCCACTGGCATATAACTCTCCATCGGGAGAAAATCTCACACAATGTACTGGCCCAAAATGTCCTTTAAAAGACTCTGGAATATAATAAAACGAACAACTTGTCATTATCAACAATACAAGTAACTTGTAACAACACGGATATGTATATGTAAGAACATTCAAATCATTTATGATGAAATTTTAAAACCATAGCAACGAAGTTGGCCATTTTGATAAAGATCTTTATTTTTAGATATTATGTTCTCATCTTAATGTCAACAGACTTCTCTAAACTGACCTTTTGAAAACAACAAAATCCAGAACAATTTCTATCGAGAGCCAAATACCCCAATCAGACCCAATCAAAACCTTTCCATATGACCTTGTAACCTTGCCCTTTGACTTGATGTTGATTTGACATGATTTAAAATGGACAGGCAGACAAACATGGCAATTTCTATAAACCCTCACACTAAGCTTGTGGGGGTGTTTTAAAAAGCTTAAATTAAACTTTAATTATAAACCTCAGACCCCAGTTTCACAATCATTTACTCAATTAAGTGTACACTCAACTCAAATAAGGTAATATTTCAGTGTCAATTTTTAATACATTACACACTTAAAAATTGAACATCTAATATTTTATTTGTTTAGTGTAGGCTTGTTTAATAAAACAAAACACTGTTCATAAAACTTAAAATTTTTAAAATACTGATGAGAAAAAAATGGGTATATATACGAAATGAGTGTACAATTACATAAGTGAATGATTGTGAAACTTGGCCCAGAAGATCTTCATGTACACTGATAACTTCCAAGGGAATCTAGTAGAAATAACTAAGATACAAGGTTGGAATTCTTGTCGTGCACAATCCAGTACATGTACTTTAAAAATACATGTAAATAATGATACATGTACAGGTGCATGTAGCTCTTAAACTCTGTATCTATAACGTTTCAATCGAGAAAATAAATACATGTATATACATGTATGAAGTTGTCTTCATTTAAAGTTTTAACTAGGCCTGAATTGCCTAAAAATTCTTTGTTGAATTGGAAAAGGATCCCTGAATATCACAGGATGAAATTTAGAGTTACAGTTTAAACATATAGGGTTACAGTTTAAACATTTAGGGTTACAGTTTAAACATTTATATACAAGTAGCATTTTGCAAACTTTGGCACATAAAGTATGAGCAATGATTTTTTAAAAAATGAATATACCTAATTCCTCTCCAGTTTCATAATCAAATTTATACATTTTGAAGTCTTCTCCCCCTGACACAAAAACTTTCTTGTTGGGATGTAATGATGCAGAATTTATCTGTGTAGGTGCTTCAAATTCCTTCTTCTTTTCATAGCTACAAACAAAATGATAAAATGCTAAAATATTTACAGAAATGTTAAATTTATTAATCTCTAAGGATTAATCTTAGAACAAGTTCATGTATGCTTAAGATGTGAAAGTTTGCATTACAGTCTACCTTGTACAAGTGCACACTAAGGTTGGCTTTCTGTTAAGGTGCTAGCTCACTAAGTCAGTATGCCACAGACAAGCATACTACTCCCCAAATCATATTTTCCATGCAGCATGAAACCAGTTGATACTCTTATGCCAAACACAAGTTAAAGAAGCAGTATTTTAAATCTTAAAGTTTTATGTACGACCTGAAGGGAGTTTGAACCCACAATCTCCGGCTCTTAAGGTAGACACTTTACCACTGAGTCACTGAAGATGTTACTACTGTCTAAACTGACTCCAAAGGCAATAACATTTTAAATCTTTACACATATTTAATATGCTTTTAAATAATAATTGTAGTCCTTTCTAAATAACATACCAAACAACAAAAAAATAATAATAATACATTTAATAATAAATGGAATTGGGCAAAAGGGCAGAGTACATGAATATAATATTACTTCAACCGTCTTTCATATCAAGTATCCAATCAACACTAAGCAGTATCTTGGTCAGCGTCCAATATTGAAAATTTTGTGGTCTCAAAAGGGACATAACTCTTCCATCTAATAATCACAGCAACAAGACCATTCGATGGATACAATGCTCTTTAAGGTGTGTTGCACATTGTCTGTTTTCAATATTTTCTATTTTTGAAAATGGCATATTTTTTGTAGTCCCACTGATAATATGACAGTCTAAAGCCACCAGCCCTGAGTAATTTTGCACAATGGTGATGATACATTATGAACATAGTTCACAATGCAAAAATAGAATTTCACTTCCAAAAAGCTTGTTTTTGGAGTGAATTTTTGCTTCTAATCTAATAAAATTAAAAATCTGAATTTTTGAAAAGGAATTTAATGGACAAATATTGCAACTCCTCATGAATACCTGAAAAATTGCTGATGCAATGTCAAATATCATTTCAACCAACAAAATTTAATCCAACAAATGACCAGTATATTCTAGGTTCGGAGTACAAAAGAAATAAAACTCTGTTTACCTTATAGCATCCCAAAAGCTTGTGTAATTGCCATAAGTTATTACAAGTGTGGAGCCATCTTTTGCTATTTCTAGACTACTTGGTATAGAAGGAAATTCTAATTTTCTTATTTCAGTTCCACTGTTAATATCCCAGACTCTGCAAGAAAGTTAAAACATGTAATAATAATAATAATAATAATAATAATAATAATAACAAAATGTTTTAGATATTTTTTTAGATAAGTACATGCAAATACTACATATGTAAATGTGACAGGGTAAATGTAAATTAACCAAATGCATGTAATATCAATGGTTTGGTCTTATTTCAGTATTAAGAAAGCATTATCATTTTCACAACAAAAACACATACAATTGTATGTGCAGCTGTACATGTATATATTGTACGTAAACAATGTAGTTTTCATTGATTGACTGTGCAAAAGAGAAAAAATCGCTGATATGGCTATTTTACACTTCTAGAATCAGACAAGAGGTTGATTGATTATTTAAATAGAGATTTATGCCCGTCAAGAATACTTCACTTCTATCAGGACATCACCAGCTGCAAGTGAAGTGGCAAAAATTTTACCTTTGCAGTGTGCTTAAGGCAATGTGCAGGAAGGGTTCTTTAGTATGCTATGACTGCCCTGACATGGGGCATCACTTTTTATGATCTCATACTAACAACCTCGTGACTTTTATCTCTAAATTACCATTTTCAACACGTAAAATATCCATAGCAACAAGATTTTTTCTTTCTTCAGTAATACATGTACATGTATTTCATTATACATTATGTATGTGATTCTGTTTAGACTAGGCTCAGGAAAAAAATTACCAAACAATATTTCAGTTTAATGGAAAAAATGATTAAAAAGTCAAAAATTTATTGTTACATCATTCGCTTTCCCAAACACGGTGACTCTGGTTGTAAATCAACACTATATAACACCAAATCCTGCTGATGCCATGTTATATTTATCACCTGTGTAGACTGGTGCAATGTTAAGCTAAATGCCTTTCTACAACTACTAGTCAACCAGTTACAAACCTTATCTCTACAATAAAGGGGTCCTCAGTGACTGAGTGGTCTAAAGCATGTGCTTATGGATCACAGTGCCTCTTGCCACCCGGGTTCGAATCCCACTACAGACAGATCCTAGTGCGAGAAAGTTTGTCAATTCACTTGCTGAAGGTCGGGGGTTTTTTTCCCCAGGTACTCCAGTTTCCTCCATCATTCCAGAACTGACCACCTTGAAATAAGTGAAAAAATCTTCACTGGGGCATAAAACATCATTACTCCACTCCATTCTAATGAAAAAAAAAATAGCCAAGCAATAAAAAAAAATTTCAACAGTGCCACATCAATATACCTGACTGTTTTATCATCTGATGCACTGACTACTTGTTTATCACAGTGAGTAAATAAAGCTGTTTTTATATGTGAACCATGACCAGTAAATGTTACTTTGGCATCTGAAAGTAAATAGAAACAAAAATTACTATGGAATTTAGATTTTGCTCTCACTAAACTGATGATACTGTTGTTGGTTGATTAAATGTTGATTTACATCACATCAACAATATTTCAGCTATATAAGTCCCTAATACAGATATCAAGCCAACCAGTAAAGGCCTGCATCAAAGAAAAAACTTCCTTACTTGTGAACAACCTTGGTCAACCCACAGCATTTGAATGCTCATTTCTTAACAACTGGGCCACTGCAGCCCCAAACTGATGAGCAGTAAAACCTGCTATAAAGTCTGTCTCCATATTAAATACAGCTGTCCATTACGACAAGGTTTTAAGGTGTCTTC
Source organism: Tegillarca granosa (assembly GCA_029721355.1). Lineage (NCBI taxonomy): Eukaryota > Metazoa > Mollusca > Bivalvia > Arcoida > Arcidae > Tegillarca > Tegillarca granosa. The sequence goes on along the minus strand of CM056606.1, from coordinate 33,008,146 downwards.
CCTTAACTTCAACTAAGTAAAACAAAACCTCACACCAAAGCCCAATGGTTTTCTCTAAGCACTCTGGTTTCATCATCTCTGAAGAAACCACCTTGATAAAAGGTGAAAGAATCTTGTCTTGGGCATAAGACACCATTGCATAATTACTTCACTCCACATATCATTCCATTCTTCAAACTTTAAAGCAGTTTGAATAATTAGTCTCAAAATTGTTCAAATGGTGAACTTGACACCTTTATTAAAAATCCTCTCTGCTCATAATGTTAAGGAAATTTAACACCATAATTTGACAATCCTTTGACTTCATAAACATTTTATGAAAAAAAAATTTTCCAGACAAAACATACAAATGAATATGCAAGTACAAAGCTAAACAAGCCTAAAATTTCATCTGGTAAAATTGAATCAAAAGCATTAATTTCTGTTTAAAACACCTAAGATGTTTATAAACATCACTTCTGATAAAAGGAGTTACTGTAGTAAAAGTCTTTAAGCACCTTAAGAATTTTTAGCCTATTAACCTACTTTAGTCCCTATTCTGAAAGTTTGAACAAATTGAATTGTACTGACAGAAACATGCTTTCATACACGTATGTTTCATTCAAATACGTCCAGTATTTTTTGAAAATTAAATATGTACACATGTTACAGACACACAAACACACACGTAAATATACATATTTGTCATTCTATAAAAAGAGCACATCACCACTATCCATGCCAAATGAAAAATGCCAAAATAAATATTGTGAATTCATTTTTTTCATGGATACTAATTTTTCATGGTTTTAATAAAAAACATCATTTCATTAGGTGGTAAATTTGTTGTTTACAGTCAATTTTTTAAGGTTAAATTTGTAATGCATGTGTTTACCATTTCATTGACCAGTAAATTCATGGGCAAGGGTATCCATGTAAACATAGAAAAATTGGACACCTCAAAAATAATGAGTTATAATTATGTTTTAAACAAGACTCAGAAGATATATGAATGGCAGTCTTAATCAAACAACTGACAATGATTTAAAATAAAAATGTTCTAAATTTCTCACCTGCATCAGGTTTACCAACATCAAAAATGCGTAAAAGTTTTTCATTGCTGCCAGTCAATAATGATGAACTATCCATGGAAAAGTCAACACTTTTTACAATATGTTTATGAGAGAATGTGTGCAAATCTTCTCCACTTTCTGCATCCCAAATTTTTCTGAAAAATAAAAGATACATGTATTTATTCTTGGAATACTAAAAAACTTATATATATATATATATATATATATAGAAAGCCTGAAAAAGAGTCCAATGTGCCTGCACGTAGTTCATAATCTAAAATTTCTTTAACCAACAACTTTTTGATTTTATCACTGGATACTTATACTAAAAGTTTAAATACCAATGGGGTTTAGGGAGCCTTGGTTGCCAAATGGTATAAAGTGCATGTTTACAGAACATAGTGCGTCTTGCATCCTAGGTTTGCATCCCACTCTGGCAGATCCTAGTACAAAAAGTTTGTCAGTTTGCATACCCTGTGGAGCCTTTCAGACACTCTGATTTCTTTACTTGTGCTAGAGTGGAGTAATGGTGTTTTAAGATTCTTTCACTAATTTCAAGGCAGTCAGTTCTGGGATTGTGGAGGAAACCGGAGTGCCCGGAGAAAACCATCGAACTTCAGCAAGCGAACTGACAAACTTTCTCACACTAGGATCTGTCCTGAGTGGGATTCGAACCTAGGCAGAACCTAGGCGGTGAGAGGCACTGTGATTTGTAAAGACCACTTGGCTTAAGACCACTTAGCCACCAAGGCCCCCTTTAACCGTGCTAGAAATGACTGCCTTGATATAAGTAAAAGAATCTTAACTGGGACATAAAACATCAATAATCCACTCAATTCACTTGTGTAGCTTACCTGTAATGCCCTAGCATTAAAATATAAAATAGTGCAACTTCACATATATAGCTGAAAATTGTCTAAAGAGTAAATATGTTTAGCTCTTCACCTTCATTTATCTATTACTTTTTTTAAATACTCTTGCATTTTCAAATTATTCTTTTTAAATTAACATACAATATATTAACAAATTGAGTAAAACATGTATGTATAAAGAAAATCAGCTGGACTTAAGAAACATGGACATTCTACACAGGTGGTCTTGACATACAGTTTTCTTTGTTCCAAAAGTGGAGTAAAAATTATTAAAAATCAGTTTACTCCTGAAATTCAGTACATGTATGTACATACGCTGTAAAATCTGCTGCTCCTGTTGCAGCCCTTGTTGCTTCTTTGTTAAGTGTTGCACTCCATACTGCCCCTTTATGTCCCTCAAAAGTACCTATCCAATCACCAGTATCACCTTGTCGTAACATAGGTTTACCATCTAAAATATAAAAATAAAATATCAATATCATAGTTACAAACATCCATATCAGGATTAAAGAAAAAAAAGCAGATAACGCCAGGAAATATGATGTAAGCCATATATTCAACTGGTTATTTCCGTTTCGCATTTACATTTAACAATTTTTTTCCCCAACCTTTATTTTTGACATATTTGATCATCGACAGCATTTGTTATTCAGCCAGTAAAAAGTTATCAGTGCTTTCTTCATGGACAACAAGAAATCTTTAAAAACCAACAATATGTTGGACACTTAACTAGTCAAATGTTAAATGACAAAAATATATTCCGTGATCTGATTGGTCACAAATAAAGGTGGGAATATATCTATTAACAGAGAAGACTTGTAACCAATAGAAAACAACCAGAAAAATATGGCTAATGCTTTAAAATGTAAGAGCTAGGATGGATATTTTTAACATAGATTCTTATATCTGTAACAAGAGGGAGGAAACACCTGAAAAAAACACATCCTCACCGAGTGCCCTGGCTGAGGATCGAACCCAGCCCTTCTGGGTGATAAGCGAGCGCTGGGATATATTCCCACCTTTACAAAATAACCCACGGAGGGGTTGTGTGAGATTTCCAAGGTGGGAAATCTCAAGATAACAGGGGAGGAATGTAGCGGAACTGAGCTAGTCATGGTGTTTGTGTAGGTATAATAGAGTGATTTTGTGGGGCGCCAAATGTAACAAGAGGGAGGAAACACCTAAAAAAAAACACATCCTCACCGAGTGCCCTGGCTGAGGATCGAACCAAGTCCTTGTGGGTGATAAGCGAGGGCTCTACCACGAGGCTAAAAGATCCGGACCAGATTGTTTGGCAGTAAATCACTCTATTATACCTACAAAAACACCACGACTAGCTCTGTTCTGCTACATATCCAATGGTCATAGGGTCCCACAGCCCTCATCCTTTATAAAAGGGCCATTATAACAGAAATAGTTCTAACATCGTACATATTTTGCTACTGTTACATAGCTGACCATCGTTTACTGCTGTTATTTAATTCTGACATTGAATTTAGAAATTTTTCATTTTTTTCTGAGCCAACTACAAATGCCATATGGTGTTATTTGGTGATTATACAAAATAAAAGCTTGGATTATATTTTATACACATAGCTATAAATTAACACATTAAAAATCATCTAAAAAAGGATAGCATTATTGATTTTTTAAGTTTTGGAAAAGACAAGTTTAACTATTAACTCAAAAGTAAAAACAACAAACGTTGACAAAATAATAAACCGGCAATAATTTGTTTTGTCTTTTCTTGGAGTCTGAAAATTAACTAAATTGAGTTTATACCTTTGCAAGCGCTGATTAGGAAATATCCAAACGGAGTAATATCACTGAAGGCCAAATAAACTACAGGCCGAGTGTGGCCACTACAAGTTAAAGGGGTTTGTCGCAGTGCTGACATGATAAAATGTAACTTCGACTTGTATTTTTATTTCCCAGTACACCCCCTTACTTTCTGTTAAGTTTATAAATTTAGACTGTTGCTCTGATATCGACGAAATTCGGATCAAGACTATTTTTCGGAACTCATCTAATTTGTTAAGTTGCGGTTATCTAAAACCCCGAAATTTACTCACCAAAGAAGCAAACAAAAATCATGGCGGCAAAATTTAGCAAACTGTACGTAAAAAATATTTTTAGCTAATTCTAAGAAACTGCTAATAATTATAACGCCGATAGACAACAGGTAACTTCTACACGATATAAAAAACAAGTATTCAACTCAAATCATATGAGAAATCATCCGCGAAAATATCATAGCCACCACAAACTATCCAGATAGTATTTTCATATCGCTGTCAAAGTCGACTAAGATATACGCTTGGGGACGGGTACCACCCCAAATTTGTTTCCTGTACAATTTAATAAAATTATCTAGATTTTTTACTTTTAGATATCTCTTTATGATGTAACAACTATATCCCAACACGTTTTTTCAAAAACCAGAGTTCAATCCGTTTTAAAAAAGTCGAAAAATTCGACCCTATGATGGCCTATCACATCATGAAAACAATGTATGTTACTTCTCTCATAAATGCCACCTCGTGAAGGAAACCCAATTCTAACTCGAAAAATATTTATTTCTGAAATTGTCGGTGTCCTTCGATTCGTCTAAGATTATTTGTCCACCAACACAACCATTTGAATGAAACATGTACAAACCCATCTCTGCCATGGAATGTAAGTATTGCTTAGGGAGACAACTCCAGATATCTTGATTAATAATAATAATAATAATAAATCTTTATTTAAAGTCGAAAAAATTTAAATAACAATAACATAAGCTCTAAGGAGCTTTTGTTCGACTATACATATATTACAAAGACATGCAAACATACATTTACAAAACATACATGCAAGTAATCAAATCATTGCATAACTGAAATGGAAATACTTAGTAAAACATGCAAAGATGCTGGCTTCAAAGCAACTGATAATGAAATAGCAAGCACTATAGAGTGTACAAATATAAACTAAAAAAAGGCAAGCATAGCACAAAGTATGAACTAAAAATGAGGAGAAAGAAAAAACATAAAAGCAATTTAACTTAAGCATAGTAAAAATTTAAAATAAGATAAATAAAATGAAGCAAAATTGTAATTATTGGAATAAAATGAAGTCTAAGCGCTATGACAGGCAAAGCAGTGACACGAGTCACCAGACCACCGGTTGATAAAGCTCTTAAAATTATTAAGAGACTGTTCTTTTCTGAGGTGGTCTGGTAACTGGTTCCACAACCTTGCACCCTCATAGCGCATAGACCTCAAACCATACCTGCTAGTTGTGACTGATGGTAGCTCTGTTTTGTTTGTGTACCTGAATGAGATAGAAGTTTTAATGTTAATAAGATCTTGAAGTTAAAGTGGGGTGTTTTTAGTGATAATTTTGAAGACTTCTGTTGCCATTGTTCGTATGCGTCTGAGTTTGAGTGATGGGAGTTTGGATTTTTCCAGGAGTTCATCGTATGTACTGTTGTAGTGTGTGTATATGAAGCGTAGTGCACGTTCCTGTATTTTTTCAAGTTTTTGTGTGTTATACTGACTGCAGAAATGCCAAGTAAGTGGACAGTAGTTAAAATTAGAAAGTATGAAGGAGTGATAAATAGTAAGTCTTCCAAGTCTGTTTAAATGGTTACCAATGCGTTTGAGGACGTTCAACTGTCTAGATGCTTTTTTACATATGTCAGAAATGTGGGTGTTGAATTTAAGTTCGAAATCTATTGTGACCCTTAGCAGTTTGACTTCATTCTCTGTCTGTATAATGTTATTGTTATTTAGAGTTAGAGTGATATTTGCTTGTTGTGTTTTTTTATTTAGAGTTAGAGTGATATTTGCTTGTTGTGTTTTTTTGCCTATTGCTATAGCTTGAAACTTGTCTGGGTTTGCTTGCATTTGGTTATTTTCAAACCATTGTATGAGAGAGATACTGTCTGTTTGTAGATCTGATATGATAGTGTTTAGGTCAGAGTTTGAAGCAGAGAGTGTGTTATCATCAGCGTAGTTGTACAGATTGCAGTTTTTGGTAAAATAGAAGATGTCATTAAGGAAGATGTTAAATAGGACAGGGCCCAAGATAGAACCCTGTGGAACCCCTGTTGTACAGTTGTTGCCAGGAGCTGATATTTGGTTCAAGTTTGACGCATTGCTGTCGGTTTGTTAAATAGCTTTTCATAAGTTGTGTTGCTGCTTCATATAGTCCGTAATGTTTAAGTTTAAGAAGAAGGTCCTGTGGGAGACAGTCAAATGCTTTAGACAGATCAATCAAAATGGCTGCACAGTATTTGTTTTCGTCAAGAGCTTTACGCAAGTCTTCAAGAATTCTAAGTAAGGTAGTCTGACATCCGTATCCAGGTCTGAAAGCAGAGAGGTATGTGTGAAAGTGGTGTTGCTCGAAGTAAGTGGAAAGTTGGGAGTTTATGGCCTTTTCAAAAAGTTTTGATACGGTGGATAAGATACTGATGGGTCTGTAATTGCTTTTGTCTGTTGTACTGTTTTTCTTATGAAGTGGAGTAACTTGTGCTTGTTTAAGTTTGTCAGGAAAAGTTGATGACTGTAATGATAAGTTTATAATGTTTGTGAGTGGGTTTGTTATGGCAGGTTGTGCTAGCTTGAGTAGTTTAGGTGAAATTTCATCTTGGCCTGTTGCTTTTTTTGTGTTAAGTGAATGTATCTGTTTGTCAATAAATTTTGTTGTCACTGGTGCAAAATCTACAATTGGATGTTTACTGTGGTTATGTTTGATTGCTTGTATGCATGGATGTTCTTCGTTTGTTGTTGTATTTGGGTTTCCTATGTCCTTTGCTACATTTATAAAGAAGTTGTTGAATGTTTCGGTAACTTGCTGTTGGTCAAATATGATGTTGCTGCCTTCCTGAATTATTACATCTCTGGTTGTGTTGTTGCCTTTGTTACTGAGAAATGGTTTGATTGTTGGCCAAAAGGATTTGGATTTGGGACCGCCAGTGCAGCGTTCTAAGAAGTATGTTTTAATGGATGTTTTTTTAGCTCAACTGGCTATAGCCAGCTGAGCTTATGGCATGGTTTTGCGTGCGTCCGTGCGTGCGTGCGTAAACTTTAATCTTCTCCTCTGAAACCACTGGGCCAATTGGGATCAAATTCAGTGTGGAAGGTCCTTAGGTGGAGTAGACTAAAGTTTGTACCAGACGACCCCGTCCGACATCCAAGATGGCCGCTGTTACTATAAATAGCAAAAACACATAAATAGCCATTTTTGAGTCATTTTCTAACCATTTTTGTTCAAATTCGAAATGTAGAGAGTAGATAGCGGGGCATTCAACATATATAACGGGTTTTTCTGAGAAATTTTTCGTTGACCCAATTTTTACAAATTATGCAAATGAGGTGTAATATTTAATCAATTCTTTGAAAATCTTCTCCTCTGAAACAACTGGGCCAACTAGAACCATATTTGGTGTGGAAGGTCCCTAGGTGGAGTAGACTAAAGTTTGTACCAGACGACCCCGTCCGACATCCAAGATGGCCGCTGTTACTATAAATAGCAAAAACACATAAATAGCCATTGTTGAGTCATTGTCTAACCGTTTTTGTTCAAATTTGAAATGTAGAGAGTAGATAGCGGGGCATTCAACATATATAACAGGTTTTTCTGAGAAATTTTTCGTTGACCCAATTTTTACGAATTATGCAAATGAGGTGTAATATTTAATCAATTCTTTGAAAATCTTCTCCTCTGAAACCACTGGGCCAACTAGAACCATATTTGGTGTGGAAGGTCCCTAGTTAAGGTAGACTAAAGTTTTTACCAGACAACCCCGTCCGACATCCAAGATGGCCGCTGTTACTATAAATAGCAAAAACACATAAATAGCCTTTGTTGAGTCATTGTCTAACCGTTTTTGTTCAAATTTGAAATGTAGAGAGTAGATAGCGGGGCATTCAACATATATAACAGGTTTTTCTGAGAAATTTTTCGTTGACCCGATTTTTACGAATTATGCAAATGAGGTGTAATATTTAATCAATTCTTTGAAAATCTTCTCCTCTGAAACCACTGGGCCAACTAGAACCATATTTGGTGTGGAAGGTCCCTAGTTAAGGTAGACTAAAGTTTGTACCAGACGACCCCGTCCGACATCCAAGATGGCCGCTGTTACTATAAATAGCAAAAACACATAAATAGCCATTGTTGAGTCATTGTCTAACCGTTTTTGTTCAAATTTGAAATGTAGAGAGTAGATAGCGGGGCATTCAACATATTTAACGGGTTTCTCTGAGAAATTTTTCGTTGACCCAATTTTTACGAATTATGCAAATGAGGTGTAATATTTAATCAATTCTTTGAAAATCTTCTCCTCTGAAACCACTGGGCCAACTAGAACCATATTTGGTGTGGAAGGTCCCTAGTTAAGGTAGACTAAAGTTTGTACCAGACGACCCCGTCCGACATCCAAGATGGCCGCTGTTACTATAAATAGCAAAAACACATAAATAGCTATTGTTGAGTCATTTTTTAACCATTTTTGTTCAAATTTGAAATGTAGAGAGTAGATAGCGGGGCATTCAACATATATAATGTGTATGGCCGCTGTTACTATAAATAGAAAAAACACTAAAATGGCCATTGTGGATCCATTTTTCAACCAACTAAGCTCAAATTTGAAATATACAAAGTATATCATGAGGGATTCCACATATTTAACCGGTTTTTGTAGGAAATTTGTCGTTGACCTGATTTTCAAGAATTATGCATATTAGGTGTAATATTTAGCGAAATCTTTTTAAAATCTTCTCCTTTAAAACCACTGGGCCAATTGGAATGAAATTTTGTGTGGAAGGTCCCTGTGTCGGCCTGACTAAAGGTTGTACCAGGCAACCCCGCCCGACATCAAAGATTGCCCTCGTAATTAAAAATAGAAAAAAAAACAAATAATTGCCATTGTAGATCCTTTTTTCCACCTATTGAGCTCAAATTTTAAATATAGAAAGTATACTGTGTGGGATGCAAAATATATAATGTTTTATTTATTAGAAAATTTTTATTCACCCAATTTTCGAGAAATATGCAAAATAGGTGTAATATTTAGTAAAAAAAACTTTTCCTCTAAAACCTCTGGGTGAATTGGAACCAAGTTTCATGTGGAAGGTTCCTACATGATGGTCTGAAAAAAGTTTGAACCAGTCCAAGATGCTTGTCGTTACTAGATATATATATATAAAAAAAAAAACAAAAATAGCCATTGTGGATCCATTCTAAGCTCAACTGGCCAAACCCAGCTGAGTTTATGGCATAGCGAAGCATGCCTGCATGTGTATGTTGTAAAGTAGGCTTCATTGAAGCAAAAATGGTCATAAGCTCAATTTATTTGCCATCTTTAGCTTATGAACCAATTATGGTAACCACATCACAATGTCTTACAGGGGCCACAGTGGCCGAGTGGTCATAAGCATTCGATGTTATGGATCACAGCGCCTCTCACCCCTGACATTGCGCATAAATCCCAGTGGCGCTAGCACTTCATCTTTGAAAGTTTGTCAGTTAACTTGCTGCTTGTTTGTGGTTTTCTCTGATACTCCAGTGTCCTCCACCATTTCCAAAACTGACAGTCTCCGTATAAGTGAAATATTCTTGAGTTGAACGCTAAACAGCATTACAATCAAAAACAAACATTGTCTTACATATGCAGCCAGTTGAGCATCACAGGCCCTATTGGGCCTCTTGTTAAGTTTTGTGACAATGTTTCTTTGTGTTTTATATTTTTGCCATGCTTGTTGTGTAGGAGTGCGTTTGTAACAGTTGTGTAGCATTCTTTTCTTGTAAATAGCTTGACATAGTTGTTTGTTTATGTATGGCACTGGATGATTTAGTACACGCCTCTTTTTGAGAGGTGCATGTTTGTTAACTATATTTTTAAATGACATCTCAAAATGATCATAAGTTCTATTTACATCTGTTGATGGTACATTTGGTGCAATTTCTGTTTGTAGATCTGCTAAAAATTGTTCATGGTTAAAATTTTTAAAACTTCTACAGTGTTTAAAACTTTGTTTTCTTACATTTAGTTTACCTTTAATTTGTAATGATACCATATGATGGAAGTCACTTAGACCACAGTCAAAATTTAAAACATTATTACAGAAATTTCTTCTGTTGGTAATAATGACATCATTTATACTTGGACATACAGGGTTTTTAAAACAGGTTGGATCTTTAACAATATTTTGAAAATCAAAAATGCCTCAAAAAAAGAGGTGCACTTTTGGTTTTATCAGACATGTCATAATTTAGATCACCAATTGCTAGTATGTTATCATATTTGGTTGATATAATGTCGAAAGTTTTAATAAAGTCTGATATAAACAAATCGTTTTTTAAATCTGGTGGTCTATAAAGCCCATTTATTAGCCATTTACGAGAGTTTATAGTTACTTCAATGCAGTTGGATTCCGTATTATTACACTCAAGGTTAGATTTTCTATCACATGGAATGTCAGATCTTACATAAGTTATGAGTCCTCCTCCGTTGCTTGTACGATCTTTCCTCCACGACTGGTAGTTTCTCACTTCGAATTGGTTTTTGGGAAACGAATCGTCAAGTTTTGTTTCGGCTACTATCAACATATCTACATTGTGTGAGTCTAATAGTTCTTTAACAAAGCCAAATTTATATCGATAACTGTTTATATTGAGGTAGGCACATAGAAATTGGTTTGGGTTTTTCCTTCTAAGGTTCACAAGCTCATCAAATAAGTTGTTTTTATTTACATCGGAAGTTGATTCATCTAGTTCCGGTTGTAACGGGGAATAACTAGGGTTAGTGTTGTCATTGACATAGTTACAATTGTATCCATCAGATGTATCATAATCGTTCGTCGAGTTATTTGTTGTATTAAAAAATGAGTCACTAAATGGTGGTAATTCACATCTATGGCATAGCCAATAGCTTTCAATGCTAGAGAGTTCATTATATTTGTTGATCGAAATGTCCATGCATTTTGCGTGATTCCAAACATTGCAAATGTCGCAGGCAATGGCTCTTTGATTGCTTTTGACCGGCTTGGCGCATAATCCACATGGAAATTTAATTGGTCCAGGATTTAATGATATATCTCCAGATAAAATGATAATTAAAATAGCAAAGTTGTTCATATTTTGTACTTTTCATTGTGCAGTTCTTTGTGGACGTTATGTCGTAATATTGATCACTACTCACTCGAGTTGGATGGATTTTTAAAATAATAAATTCGTCAAGATGTTGGCGGAAATCTGGTTCACAGACATGATATCCGAGATCACTTGGTTGGTATTTGTTGTTCATTGTTTTACAAGATGTAAGTGGCGTGTTAATACATCGAGAAATTGATAAAATTACTGCCAAAGTAAAACTACTGAGTGACCCAGGTGCCATCTTTCTTAAATCCTTTAATAAATAGAACTATAGAATTAACTATTGAATGAACCAAATTTTTCCTTAGGTTAGTCAGGACGGTATATTTCACTGTAGCAGTCGGGTTGCTCAATTGATAGAGCACTCACCTACAGTGTGGGAGGTCCTGGGTTCAATCCCTGGTCTGACCGTGCTTTTTTCTCCTTCCTGTTACATTTTGGTGGCCTGTGTGGCTCTCAGAAGTGGTGGACTGGCAATTGCAGGCAATATAAAGGAAACTAATGTAGTGGTCTGGGTAGCTCATTTGGTAGAGCGTTTGCCTAAAGTGTCAGAGGTTTCATGTTAAATCCCAGGTCCAACCCTGCATTTTTTCTCCTTTCTGTTACATCACATTGATTTTATCTCATATATTATTGATTATATATTTTAAACATAATCCATCAATTAGAAGCTGATTGTGCTGTTACTAAAGGTAAACTGTATACAATAGTTGAAAATAACATCCAGCCTACCAACCAGGACTGCTAACTCCTAGGCAGAGCTTGCTCGGACTGGCTAATCTAGATGAAACTACATGGTAATATGTTAGTCCTGAAAATCGTGACTCTTAACGGCTTTGCTATATGGATATGTGCCATTACACACGGCTGTAACAGCACATATCCATATAGCAAAGCCGTTAAGAGTCATGATTTTCAGGACTAGGTAATATGTAGGAATTTAAGCTTGATAAAATTATGACAATTTTAGTCCTGTAAACTGCAAGCAAGTTGTTTATTGAAGACTTCATTAACTGAATAGATGACATTTTTGATGGGATTGGATTTTGGATTATTTTTTCTACATGATAAAGATGTCTTTTTATTTTTAGATAAAAGATGGAGGACTTGGATGAAAGCAGTAATTTGGGACATCTTGATTTGTATACAGATTTATTAGCAGATGATGGAATCAGAGAACAGGAATCTCTAGATGAAGTAAGTAAAAATATGGGAATATGATTCAGGGAAACCCCTAATAACTTAGTTAAAAAGTTCAATTTGCTTTCTTCAAAATTTCATTTATCATGTTTCTAAACACATTTTCCATTTTTGAAATCAGTGCAGTTGGTGAATTACTTAAAAGATTTTATCAGATGAGCATTAACTGGAATGAAGGTGTACATGTAATTTAAATGTTAGTGATGAAGACTTCCAAGTATGAACAGTACCGTTTCAGTAACAAGTAGTAAACTTTAGGGCTAGAACGATACACCCCTTTGCGATACGATATGTATCACGATAAATGACAATATGATTATTTTTGATACGATACATTACTTGAAATATTTCTTTCTTTTTTTCGGGATGAGAGGACTGGACAGATATAAGTAGAACTAGGACCTGAAAAAACTATTAAGATTCATCAAAAGACATCATGTTACATTGCTATTAATGAAAATAAAAAAAATTCTGAAAAACCTCATCAGTAGCTACCACATCTATCCATTTTTCAGTGTTGGCGGAGTTATGGTGATGTCCGCCATCTTTTTTTAAAGGCGAGACTAAACAGAGAGAAGGACCGAAACAGAATTGAAATTTCGGAAACGCTGTTGGTGAACCGAACCAAAGTAAAACATCACGGTGAATCGTGTTTTCGGTGTATCGTTTTAGCCCTATTAAACTTATACATAATACATAACAAATAAGGCATTTTACAAATTTGTGTTTTTAATTTTGAATTTACATGATCAAGTTTCAATTTCTTGCTGATAATCACTTCCTATAAAAGAGTTAAATTGCATTGCCTTAAAGTTTCAGAATTAAGTTTAACTTTTTTTATAAAAAGTCTTGAGCAATATGCCCTTTATACTACAAACAAAAATAAGTAGATCATGGAAAATGGACAGCTCTAGTGAACCGACAACCGATTATTCGAGACAATCGACTTATCACTAGTTGTGTTCACGATTAATTTCGTTGTTGCAAAGTACATCTTCAGTATTTTATATTTCAAACATTCATTGTAGTTGAAGGAGAAGTATGATAATGCACAGCAGAAGATATTTACACTGGAAACAGAACTACATCATAGTCGCCAAAATGAAAATAAACTCAAGGAAGCTCTGGATATTGTACAGAAAAACATGGCTGCTTTGTTAGTTACAGCACGCTCAGAACTACAGCGAAAAACTCAAGAAATTTATGATCTCAGGTACAGCTCTAATGCGAGAGTCAGAATTTTATGATCTCATTTGGTGTCTATAAAAAGTCTTAATACTTTTAACTATTGTTATTTATTTATTTATTTTTAAACTTGGCTATAGATTTCAAGACCATTTTGAGAACTGACATACATATGGCAAGTAACATGTACATGTATGTATATTCAACCATTTATTTATGTAACTCTGTAATTTAAAATTTAATCACTGGTTAAACACTATACACAGGGCTGCAAGTAGCCAGTAAAATGTATGGCATTCACACAACTTAAAATCAAACTTGGTTTGAAAATTTATGTAAAAATCAGACAAGTTTATACTACATGTAGTACAACATGTATATACATAACAAGGTTTAGGAAACGTGTATATTGGTGTTGCTGAGTTTCTTCTTTTTCTTATTCTGCTTCAACTGTTGATTTGAGGGTTTCTCAGTGATGGCCTTTCCTGTTCTTTTGAAATTTCCCAGGAGTAATGAGGAGTGGGTGTTATGGTACCTTTAGCTATTTATGTTTTTAGAATGACAACAAGAACTATATTATGCGAGTTAAATGCCCCCTCCAAAAACATTTTTTATCAAACAGTTATTTATCCCTTAATACTTGACAGATGTTGAAACTTGGTAGGTACATAATACAGAAGTCCTTTTCAAATGATATACATGTAGTGTTTTTGATAAACAAGAGCTATATTTATTGGACTTTATTCCCTCTCAGGTTGCGCATGCACATAGCAGCAAGTTTTTGAGTACATCTGACATATTTGCCATGCTAAGTTCAGAATGTTTAAATTTCAGGTGAATCTTCAGTAAAATCCACCACATACCAAAGTTCACATATTACTTTTCTTTTTCAACAGCATGGCCATCAACAACTTTACACATCAGAACGACTATTTGCTTCTTTTATTTTTATTGTGACATCTTAAGCTTTATACATTATCCTGTTGTTCACTTTTGACAAAAAATCACACTTGTGACAAGAAAAGATACTTTTAATGACATAAATATGCAGACATTATTTTATTTTATTTTTTTATTATTTATTTTTTTTGCATTTAAAAGTTTACATATTTTGTAAACATATACAACCAATACACTAAACTTTACCATGTATACATGTAACCACTTCAGCCTTTCCTCATTTCCTCCCCCCTTCCTAAAAAAATATATCAAGCAGTTGTTGTTGAAACTTGGTAGTAAGGTTATACATGATAATTTAATAAACAAGAATTATATTGCCAGAGTGTAAATAAAATAATATTTAACAAATTTCCAGTTATTGTTTCAAATAAACTGAATTATTTAAATACAAAAATCTTATTGCTTTGTTTGGGGGACTTCGTAATGGCATCCCTTTACAATTACACTTGACACAGTTGAAATATTCTAGAAAAGTGTATCAGCTGAAATTGAGTACATGCTCTACTCTAAAATAAACCATCCAAAAATTTGTTTACAGTAGTATAACATACTGTGATCAAAATTATTTTGATGGAGGTTATGGAAAGGAAGGGGAAGGAGGAATTGGCTTTTAACCTGTTGCAAACAAACTGATACATTTTGTACATGTATATTCTTTCACTTGTATCTGTCTAAATAGGCTAAAACTAGGGTTGAGTAATGTATATGAATAATGAGAGATTTTTATTCTACTTTCAGGAGAAAGGTTGAAAGAAATAGTTGGAACAGAAGGCATACTTTTTTAAATGCTACAGCTGATGATATTTCAGAAGATATTCGTGATTACCAACAAAAGAGAAAATATTGTTACAGGCAGTTTTCTGATGATGATGAGATCAAAGATGGACTTGTTAGACAAAATGGCCATTCTCATGGTGACAACAAAATGAACGTTTATTTGTCACCCATGGCAACCAAACAAAAAGCAAACCTAAACAGTCCTAGCACTTCATTGAAAAGGAGGCTGGATTCAGATGAAGAAAATGAAAAACAGTTAAAAAGAAACAGAACAGACAGAAAGGATTACAAAAAGAAATCATCAGATGATATCAGTAGCGATGGAATAAGTAAAAGTGAACATTCAAGGAAAAAATCAACAGATAAAGTTATACACGGAAATAGAACAACCCCTCGGAAATCAAATTCAAAACAAGACATGGCAAAAGAATTATTAGAGAAAAGTAAACGGAAGTTGAGGAGAACATCAAAAGAAATTTATTCTCAAATATGTAGTAATAATAAAGAAACCAAATCAAGGAGGGAAAAGAGTTCAAAAGATATTTTGGATAGGAAAGATAGGCAGGATTTTGTGGATGATGGTAGGACTGATCTCGATAAAAACAGTTTGTTAAGAACTGCTATGGCTGATAAGGAAAACATGTTTGTTTCTGAAGTAACAGGGTTCAATTCAGTGGAGAAAGAGAAAGGGGAAAATACAAAAACTATCATAGAAGATTCCCGCAAGGAACGTTCATCAAAATCTAGACATCACGATAGGAAATCAAAACATGAAAAAGAACATAAATTTAGACTAAATACAGAAGAAAAAAGATGTATGAATTCACCATCATCAGATAGACATTCAAAAAGCAGATCCAGAGATCGAAGCAAATCGGTATCGCCCAAGAAAAAACGTTCAAGGAAGTCTAGTGATTCACCAGTTTCACCAAAGAGATATGAACGAGATTCGTCAAGAAGTTACTTTAGTCAAGGTTCTCATTCTCCGCAGAAAAATTTCAGTTCTCCAAAATCAGTGGTTATGGATTTACGTGAAAAATTAAGAGCAGGTAGACATTTTGAAAATGAAACAAATAAAGAAAAAATTAACAGAGATTCTAGTGCAAAACATTCTGTTGAAAGAGAATTGTCAATAAAAAAGCAACATTCAGAGCTAAATGAAAAGAAATTGGTTTCTACATCAATATCACCTGTTGAACAACTAGAGGAACAGAGACTAAAAGCTCAGATTTCTAAAGATGACACAACTGAAATTGATGCTGAAAATTTACATATTAGTCAGGTCGAAGGAACTTTGAAAGGAGATAGTTCTTTTAGAAAAGATTTGGGAAGTAGTGAAAATGTATGTACAAAGAACAAAATTGAGATGGACAGGACATTATCTGGTGATCAACCCCCTGCTTTAGATCAACCAGCCCTAATGAACAAATCTAACAAGCAGAAAGACAAGTTAAATGTTGCTGAAAAGTGCGAGAAAAAATTATCTCCCAGAGAGAAAGCTATGCTTTTCAAGGAATTTAGTGAAATTCAGAGAGATGTCTCTGATAAACCTGGTTCATCATCTGACAAAACTAGTTTCTGGGTTGAATTAAATGATTCTTCTTTGGCATTGGATTCTGGTTCTGATGATTTGCATGAAAATCTTGGTACAGAAAAAGAAGAAAAAGTTGATATTGATGTTAAAGATATTCAGAAATGTAATAGGTTGCCTGATAAAGTCAAAAAGCCTTGGAATGTTATTGAAAAGTCAGAAAAAGCGAAAAAGTCTGAACATAATGTTTGTGATAGAGACGGCATTCTGCCTGAAAAAGTTAAAAAGGAAAGTGATACTAGGGACTACATTGACAACGCTCAAATGAAATTAATTCAAGAAGATTTATATAAAGACTCTGAAATGGTTAAAAACTTGAAAGCTGAAACCATGAGAGGTGAAAGAACAATTGACATACATAGACAAAATCACACAGAAAGTTATCTGGGTCTGTCGTTAAAGAAGTCCTCATCCAAAAAGAAGAAAAAGAAAAAGCGGAGACATAAACAAAGTGAAAGTAACTCTGAAAGTGAATGTACCCCAGAGAAAATTTCAGAAGGTTCATTGGAAAATTGGAGATTTACCAATGAAATAGGTAAAGATGATTTTGCTAAAGAATGTGAAACTCTAGAGGTTGACAATGATCGTCAAGGTAACCATGAAAAATCTCATTCTGATGCAGGCAAGAGTGTTGAGGACATGAGCGAATCATGTGAGTTAATGTCAAAGAATATTAATAGCATTAACCCTGATAAATGTGATGAATTTAGTAGCTTTGAAAGTAAGTCTGATTTTGAAGACAAAGATGATTTAGGAAGTTTTGAAGTGCAGGAAGGTTTCAAAAACAGTACTGATCATCTTGAGGATGAAACTCTCTCACCAGTGAAGCAGATGAAAATGAAATCTTCATGCCAACAAGAAGATAATATATTTACAAATGAAAATACGATTTATAATATTGAATCAAAAAATGGTGTTGCTATTCCTTTTGAGAAAGTAGAAGATATTATGTTAAACAAAAAATCAGATGACTTATTGAAGAGTCCAAATAGTGGTTTATCAGATCAAGAAATTGAAATAAACAAAAGAAAAGAATTGACCAGTGACACTAATGAGAGGACATATGATGATAATGATGATGCAGATAGTGTACATTATGAAAGTCAAGATATGTGTGTTAGTAATGAAGACCATAATAATACTGTAACACAGGATGAAAGGGAGTCTTCAGATGAAAATGAAAGTTCTTGTGAAGAAGGGGAAATAACTCAGTCTGACGAGAGCTTTCATGATTCTAATTCTGAGATGAAACTTTCTGATAATAGTGGTAGTTGTGAACTCAATATTCATTTGACTGAAACAGAAACGTTAGAGTTTCAGTATGAATCACCATGCAAGAAAGTACCGGTAAAAGATAAGCATGAATTATCAAGTAGAAGTGACAAAAATAAACCATGTATAAAGTCAAAAGAAAAGGAAAAAGATTCAAGCTCATCTAGGAGAAAAATATTCTCAAGGTCAAGAACAAAGTCAACATCTCGTGAAAAGGAGAAATATAAAAAGTTAACCGAGAAAAAACGAGAATTGGGTAAGAGGGGAAGATCAAGATCACTGGAAAAAATTTCATCAAGGTCAAGATCACCTGCAAAAATAAATGATTCATTAAGAATATCTTCAAGAAAAAGTGATAAATCTCATAAATTGCCTGGAGACAGACGTAGACATGATCAAGAGAGAAAGGATGTAGAAAGACACACAACACATACCAGAGAACAGAAAGATATGGATAAAAAAGACAAGGAAAAAAGCAATGAAAAGAGTGGTAGAGACAGATCTGAGAGACATTCTATAGATAAAAGAGAAAAATATGAACGCCATTCTAGAGATAGCAGAGAAAGGGATTATAACAGTACAAGAAGAAAAGAAAAAGAGAGTAGCAAAAATAAGACAAGAGTAGAAGATCATGACAAGAAAAGTAAGAAAGAGAAAGGAATTATCAAAGATAAGTTAGGAAATAAAAAGATGGACAATAATTGTGGGAAATTAGAAGTCGATAAAAATGATGATTTGAAAAGTACACAAGTTGAAACTTGTGATAGGAAATTTGATGGATTTGAACATCAGCATGTTAGGAAAAGTGATTTTGATACTAATTTAAATTCTAAAACTAGATCCGTATTCTCTTACTTCGATGTTGATTTAAGTAGCATTACAGAGGATAAGTTTGATGAGAATAAGAAAAAGAAGGAGAAATCAGATGTTGTTGATGTTTTTGTGATGGAAATGGGTAACATGGAAAAGGTATCAGAAGAAGGTTCAGCAGTGTCATATACTGATAACAACCACAAATCTTATAGAGAGGATAAAAATGATAACCAACGTTGTAAAGACAGATCTGAAAATGTTGACAAAGAGAAATATGGAATGTTTGAAGCAGACATAGAAGAAAATAATGTCCAAATGGAAAAAATTTTCGAGGGACAGAATGGTGATAAAAATGAATTAGAAATGCATCAAGAAGCAAATGAAAAAATTGAAAACTGTAAAGGTTACAAAAGAGAAGAAAATGTGTGCAGTTCAATTAAAGGTGATGAAAATGAGATTAATGTTAACAGAACTAGACTTGAGGATGATTTAATTTTATCTTCAGACTTTGAGAGTAATAGTGAAGGTGAAGAGAGGGAGGAAGGAGATGTTGCAAAAAATGTTAAAAATCAAAGTGACATGTGTGAAAAAATTGATCAATCAAAAGCTGCTGTGGATAATGTTATAGATCAAAATCAGTTTTTAAAAGACACAACAAATGTGATAAATGCAAGTTTGAATTCAGATTTGGATAATTTTGATGAACATAATGTTCCTGTTTGTGAATTGAAGAGCAAAACAAAAAAATTAAATGAGAATGAGAGTTTTCTAGTGAAAGAGGAAAAAATTGGTACAAACAAAAATATAAAAACACCTACCAAAGAGAATAAATTCAATATGTATAACGATGTTAGTGATGCTGTATTGGACTTGTTTTCATCATCACCGGTATCTAGTATTGAATGTAACTCACCAGTGAAACAGAGGCTTCAGCAGTTTTCAGGGGAAAATGTCCGTAAGTTGGATATGACTGCAAGTAAAATCAAACCAAGTAATTCAACGCCAAAGACAGAAGAGACTTGTGTTTCAGACAGTAGTATTGTAATTGATGAGGATGAATTAGAATTAACATTATGTAATGATTATAAAACTTTGGATTCATCTGTAAAGAATGATGGGGCAACCAACTACCAGAAAGAAACAGGAAAAACTACATGTAGTTCTGGGAAAGATGTGAGGAGTGAAATTTATATAAATGTAAGCAGTAAAGAACTTGAAATTGAAAAGTCACCCGTTCTGAAAGGGAAAAGCACGAATTCAAATGTTGATTCAAGCTTAGCTGAAATTGAAAACAGAGACAAAGATTTGGTTGAATTAAATTCAAGTTCTTCGATGAAAGTTGTTAATATTAATTTGAATCAAGAGTGTGAAGAAGAGGGACAGGCTGATATGGCATTAACAAATAAGACTGCGGAAACTGTTACTTCCCATATTGATTTGAGTTTACAGGTGAATATGAAGAACAAAAGCGATGACATTAATATAGAAAATTGTTGTGATAATGACAATGTTCAAATAGAACCGTTTGTTGTTCCTGTGTCAAAAGATAGCCCATCAATCAGTTTAGAAGATGGAGAAATAACAGAATCGGAAGAGGATGATGATGGCACTGGTGCATTGGGCACTGACTCTTTAGATGACGTAGATTTGCAAGAATTGATTAATTTGAGAAAGAAATTGCTTGCCGAAAGTGGAGTTGAGAGGTCTGAAAAAACTGGACAGAATATCAAGAAAAGAGTAAGGCCTGAAAAGGAGAAACATTCTTCTGACAGACCAGATAAAAAACATCACAATTCTGATGAGTCCAGAAAGAGACATCGTTCTGGAAGTTCAAGGTCAGATTCTCCTAGAAGCATGGATCGCAGGAAGTTTGGTATTAATGAAGGTTTCCTGAAAAGAGATGTGCATACAAGCAGCTCTAAAAGTAGTGGTACATGTAATAGTAGTAGACATTCAAAAGACAAAATACACAGACTAGAATCAGATGATAGACAGACAGAAAAACCTCATAGGTCTGATAGTAACAGACATAGTACATCAAGTAAAATGTCTGAAAGGACACCTAGTGGTGAAAAAAGGAAACATTTGATTGTTCCAAGTAGAATGACAAAAGTATTAGCTAGTGATTCTAAGTTGGATGCAAAAGAAAAATTAAAAGATGTGAAGAAATATGATTTGACTTCTAAAAGTGAAAGAGACAGGAAAGGTTCGCCTAGAAGAGAGAGTATTTATGAAAGGGAGAAAGAAGCTAAGAGAAGTGAATTTGAACATGAAAAGGTTTGTCCATCAGATATAAACATGTATAAAGTGTCTGAAAACAGAACTGGGGAATCCAGATCAAGACATTTAGAAAGAGATATGAAAAAAGAAGATAAACGACAAAGAAGAAAAAGTGATGGTGATTCTAAGAAAAAAATAAAAGATGCTAAAAATGAAAGCAGAAATGAGAGTTATGAATCTCGGAAAATTAAAGATAACATTTGTAGTAAAGGTAATGAGAAATTTGCAGCAGAAAGATCTTCGGAAACCTCAAACATGAAATGTAAAAAACATCCAGAGGACATGAAAACAAAATATATTTTAGAAGATAAGGTAATTAAGTCATCTGAAATTAAATCAAACCACAAATCATCAACACCAGATAGGTGTAAAAACAAAACGAAAGATGATGAAAAATCATGAAGTGATTTAAAATTCAAGTTCATTTTAATTCATTATTTGATAATTTTTGTCATCTTTTTGAGTTTCAGCAATTTGGGTCCAGTTCTTCAAGGATTGAATAGTTTTGTCAATGATTAACACAAATTTAATTATAAACTTATAAAAATTAGCATGTCTTTTATGAAATGGAAGATTTTTGATTTTTTCAGTTTGTTGAAAATATATATATGTGTGTGTGTGTATATATATATATATATATATATATATATATATATATATATATATATATATATATATATATATTGTATATATATATATCATAAAATATATGACAGTATGTAACAAACAAATTTTGACTGATCAGTTGATTAAGCTAACCAGTTTTTGAACAGCTGGACCCAGGATGTTGAAGTCATAGGCACTAAATAACACCCAAGTTATCAAGATTATTCTGTATTAAGAATCTTCAGCTTGCAGCATTTTGGTGCATTTTAAGCTTGCAGCATTTCAGTGCATATGAGCAAATTTAGCTTTTTTCTTTAGCAATCTGTGGAATGAATGAAACAAGATTTGGTGAGGAAGATCCTCGGTTAATGTAAAATCTGGTATGGCTATATGAAATTTAATATAGTTGAGCTTACTTTAAGTACAAAAATATTTATTTATTGATTTGATTTAACATGAAAAAGATGCATAGGGGTTTTACTGAAAGAATATTGTTTGGTGATTAGCTTATAATGGACTTTTACATTTTTGACAATGTCTTTTTTGGAATAACTTTTAAGTGCTTGTCTGGAAAATAAATTGACAATATCAAAAAATTATTTTACATCAGTTTTTTTTTCAATAATGAGAATAGATGTTTGATTTGATTTGGAGTTTTAAGTCAAAGTTATGAATATTTCACTTATATTGAGATGTCACCAGCTATATGTCAAGTGGCAGAAATTTTGACCTTTGCAATGTGCTAAGGGCAATGTGCAGGGAGGATACTTTAGCACGCCATGCCTGCCGCGACACTTGGCATCTGTCTCCTCTGAACGACCATGTGAATTAATACTAAGAATGACCACTTGTATGTTAGTTAATTTTCTTATTGTGAAATAAAACCCTTATAAAACACAAAACCATTTATTACACCATTTTTATCAGGCTGAACAAATAAGGACAATGAATCAAGGTTTTACTATGTATACAAAAGTTTTGGATACCGGTGATCATATATAAAAAATAAAATGACATGTCTTAATCATGATACCATATTTATTATTATTTAAGTCTGTGATTCATTATATTATTATAACATGTATTATTATTATTATTATAAACAAAATTGCACTAAAACAGCAGTTTTTGAACGATTTGAAACTTCAATATGATATTTTTATTATATATGAATTGTTTCATTACTCAATTAATTTTTATTACTAGATACCACTTGTTGAATTATTTAGAAGGTTTATTGTAGGAACCTGTTACAAACATTAAAAAGAGAAAGTAACTTTTCTCTTGGATAAAAAGACGATTTACTTAGCATTAATTTTACCTTGAAAGTCCTCTAAATAGACCCATACTACCTATGCTATTTCTATTAAGTAAAAAATAATATATAATTACAAATTTCTTCATTTTCAGTAATAGCAGGTGACTTCAAATTAGGAATGAAATATTTTTGATGAATCTCTAGATAAAACAAAAAGCCAATAACATGAATTTTTAAAGTTTTAAAAGTAAATTATAACTTTCATTTATTATAATTTATCATTAATTATCATTCATAGTCACTTTTTGTGACTGATCTTTAATCATTCACATTGGTGGTTTCTAAGTTTGTTGTTGGGCTTGACCTTGTCAGTAGTTCAAGGTCATGCATAATGTTGGTCTAGCCTTAATGAAAAAATCAATCACCCAGTTATTTAGTGCTATGGCCATTAGTGCTTCCATTTATATAAAGTTATTGTGACTGAATATGGTTAAAAAAAAATATATGTTAATTATATGAAGATGTAATTGTATTAACAGTATTTATTCAAATTTTTATAAAAATTTTCTCAGGAAAATGTTGTAAATAAATAAAAATATTGAAGTGTTGAAACTTTTTTTGATATTTTTTGGTGTTTTTCATGCAGTAAGTATGATATTATGTTAAATAAAGGTCATTAATAAACAATGTTAGGGGTTCTCTGATGCCCCTTCACCTTCCTCATAACGACACTTATTGCATATAATCAGATTTAACAATATTGAAAGGAAGAATCACCAATTGCTATAGATTATATTGCATAAATTTAATGTGTATCTTAAAGAAAAGATTGCTTATATCGAGATATCACCAGCTATAGGTGAAGTAACACAAATTTTGACCTTTGCAGTTTGCTCGGGGCAATGTGCAGGGATGGTTTTTTAGTGTGTCACACCTGCCGTGACTTGGGTCATCAGAAACAGTCACTACCTGGTTAAGATTAAATCACATTTAGGTGTAACCAGAATAAAAGAAAACAGTTACAACTGATTAAGATTTAATCATGCTGAGGTGTTACCAGAATGAAAGAAAAGTCACTACATGTTAGAATTTACCATTTAGCACAGAATAACTGTAGGAACAGCCTGTTTTCATTTTCGAGTAGTAGGAATGCTGAAACTAATGGTGTTTCAAACGTGTAAGTTTATATGGCAACCACATGAAGTTGACTGATTGATTGAAAGGAGTATTACGTCCCAGTCAAGAATATTAACTTATATCTATATATCACCAGCTATAGATGAAGTGGCTGAAATTTTGACATTTGTAATTGCAATGTGCAGTGAGGGCACTTTAGCATGCCACACCTGTCGTGATACTCGGCATCTGTTTTTAAGGTCTCCTTCAAATTACTCATTGATATTCATTTCTAAATGCTAAGTACTTGGCGAAAGAACAGTCACTACCTATTTTCAAGTCTTGGTCAGATCCGACCGAGATACCTCCCACATATGAAAGGAACACAACTAAATGAGTGGTACAAAAAGAGGAGGGATGAAGAAGGGAGAAACATAACAACTGAAAACGTTTAAATGCCTTTTGGTTTTAGACGTGTTTCACATCACAGATATACAGCAGAGAGAGGCAACACGGGTATACATTAAAATAGCCTTTTTTATTGTAATATCGAACAAAATATTCACACACGTGTGTGTGTCTGTGTGTTGGTCATCATTGTTCATAATAAACATTTTTGCCTCATTGGCTACAGTAGCATATTGTATAATCATATTTTTATTATTAATTGAACTATCACACTTTGTTAACACATTTTAGAAGCATTAAGTCGTAGGGCCTGAATATCTAATCCATAAAATGACAAATTTTCATAAAACCTCACATTTTTCAGAAGTTCATTTCTCCTAGTTTTAGGGTCATGTTTTCCACATCGATTGGTAAATTTTCTTCTGTTTATCTCAGCAAAAAATTATCATTTCATGGCTCTAAAATGTAAATTACATTTCATAATATTAACTTTTTTCTTCATCAACGTCTTCCTTATTATTATTATCATTTAACACAATTCGTAATTCCACCATAAGCTAACATATCGTGTGGTGGGTGAAGCTTGCTAGACATGAAGTGCACTTTTTCGGAGCACTTGGTCTCGCTTTCCTGGTAAAAATTCACGTGTTTAAAATTAATTAACCAGTTTTCAAAGGTTTTACTTTCAGCTGTTCGGAATTTGTTTGTTGATCAATAAAATAAGTCAATCATGTACTAAAATTAAATATAACAAATTGAAATTTGAACATGTTAAAACATGCTAAAGCATTTGATTGGAAAAAAAAAAAAACAAAAAAAAAAAAAAAAAAAAAACGAAAACTCAACACAATACTGTATTCCGGTTGTTCTGTCTTTATCCGTTTTCGTTTTAGAAGAAAATCATTTGACACACTTAAACTTCCGGTTTCAGCAAACGTTAACGCTAACTAAAGAAGTGTAAAGTGAAACTAAACACAGAAGGGCATAATGTCAAATTTATTAACTCAAGCAACTGTAACAACAATTACTTATCCGTTTGGTTACCAAAGATTGCTGAGTCAGGTGAGCATTAATCTTGAAATTTGCAGTTGTAAAGTGTCTGTTTGACCAGTTGGGACTCTAGCAAACCCATGGTCATGCATGAGAAAGTCGGGATGGGGCTTTTTATCGTTGTGTGAATTTTGCTACAAACAAAATTTCTATGGTTTGATGCAAAATGCAGCGTGATAAAGATTCGTGGGTTCAAATCAAATTATGATTGGAGATTTGTCTCGACTAAAAACTGATTTTGATGTCAGTAATTTGGAGACTGATGTCAATTGCAAGACTAGTACAAAATGATATGCAACAACTACTGGAAACCCAATAAAGGTATAAGTGTGTATAAACTCTTGGACTTCAGACAGGCTCCAGATATGACACAATGAGTACAGGTAGACTTGAAATACATGTCTCCGAAACGGCAACATCAGTATTATAAATTTGAAGCCATGAATTTCAGGTCTATGTGTCCAGGATATGGTTTAAATACTGTTATAGCTGACTGCCCCATTTTTAGGCAGTAATCCTATAAAAGATCTACAAAAGACTTGCTAAATGCTAATTCTTATTTCGACAACTGATTAAAACACTTCTGCAGTGGTTTCAATAGAAGCCAGCAGCCAGCCAAACCTGTCATCTACTTTGGTATTTTTACTCTTTGTCTGCTGCCTACTTTCATTCTATAGACATCTATTAGTATTACATTTATTTAAAATTACAACTGAATTTGCTGTCTACTTCAAAAAACGTGCTGGCTACTTTAAAATCTGTTGAAGGCTGCTTCTGACTTTGGACAGACATTTTGATTAAAAATCACATAACTACTGGTGTGTTAAGCATCCATTAGAATGAATTTTTAATTTATTTATTATTTTTTTTATAGCTTAATTATGAACCTTTAGATTATTTTGTGGCTCGCTCATGGTTTGGATTTGGACCAGAAACCAGATATCTCCCAAATACATTTTCTTACTGTAAGTATAACATTAACATGCTTAATGTAAGAAATAGTTTTTAGGGTTTAAAAATTTTCACTAAGGCCCAAGTCAGGTTTGGGACTATCATCCATTCGTCCCAGCTTGTTCTGAAATTACCATACATGGAACAATATTGGTCTGACATCATTAACCACTGGTCCTAGTGTTGTCTATCATTACCCTCCACTAGACCCACATTGGTCAGATAATATCATTCACTTGTCTCAGTAAGGCTTGATATTACCACCAATTGTACCAGATATGTCTGACATTATCAGATCTGTTAGGTTTGAGATTTCAGATAATGTTACTTGTCCTAGTAGGGTTTGGGATTACCACCCACTTGTAGCAAATAGGTCTGACATGATAATTTATACCCTATTAGGTTTGAGATTACAATCTACTGTTTCCAAATAGGTCTGACATTAGTTTAGTCAGTACCAATTAACAACTAATAACAAATACATAGGTCTAAGACTATCAACTGGTCAAAGCAAGGTCTAAGACTATCATTGATTGGCTCAATCCAGCTAAATCTGCAAGTACCATTCCCTGGTCATACTGTAAATAAAGTTCTCTTTTCTGGGTACTCTATTTCTGTTGATATTTGGAATCATTTTTAGCTCACCTGACCGAAAGGTCATGTGAGCTTATGGCATGGCGCTGCATGTGTATACGCCTGCATGTGTGTGTGAATGTGTGTGTGCATGCATACATGTGTGCGTGTGTGCATACATGTGTGAGTGCGTGCTTGCATACGTTGTGTGCGTTGTGAACACCTATTTTCGACTTCTCCTCCAAAACTGCTGGACAGATTTCAGTGATACTTGATCAGAAGCATATATGGGCCGGTGCAATTCAGATTTGTTCATGGCATTGCCATGGCTACCAAAACTAGGCCAAGGTGACCTAGGGGTAGAAAAATCTTTAAAAATCTTCTTCTCCAATACCAATGATGGGAGAAAAATCTGATGTGATAATTGGCTTCTCTAGGGTCTTAAGTCTGTAATTTGTTCATTTTGTGAAATTTAGTCGAAAAATCGGTTAAGCTTTTTTGCGTTTGATTTTAAAAATTTGTAAAATGGTTTCAAATTGTTATAACTTGACTATTTGAACAGATATTGACATGGGGTTTTCAGTTTTGACTTTTTCTTGAAATGACCTTTAAAATAAGGTCAAGGTCACAAATCAAGGTTATGACCTAATATGTGATTTATGCAGTTTTAGGCAATTTTCTTGCAAATTTCAAGAGATTTAAGAATTCCAAACATTGTTGAACTGTTCAGCAAGACAAAATCAACAAGATACCAAGTTTTGTAACAATATGATAATCCATGTAGTTGTTGCCCCTGAAATGTTATTTTTGGCTTATAAATACTAAAACTGTGCATTAGCTTGAAAACTATGAACTTTTTGTATAGGCATATATGAGAATATTGTAAATATTGATATGATAATCATTTTGATATATGTTTCAAGGTCATATGTTCAAAGGTCAAGGTTATAAGAGCATAGGAAGACTGAAATTGTGAATAATCTTGAAAGCCATCAACTTTTTTTTACAAGCATGTACTTTAGAATATTGTAGGTATTGATATGACGATCATTTTGATATATGTTTCAAGGTCATAAGTTCATAGATCAAGGTCATAGCTGCATAAGTGTACTGAAATTGTTAATTATCTTGAAAACTATTATTTTTTGTACAAGCATGTATATTAGAATATTGTAGGTATTGATATGACAATCATTTTGATATATGGTTCAAGGTCATATGTTCAAAGTTCAAGGTCATAGCTGTAAAAGAAGACTGGAGTGAAGTAATGGTGTTTTATGCCCCAGTCAAGATTCTTTCACTATTTCGAGGCGGTCAGTTCTGGGATGGTGGAGGAAACTGGAGTGCCTGGAGAAAACCACCAACCTTCGGCAAGCGAACTGACAAACTTTCTCACACTAGGATCTGTCCCAAGTGGGATTCGAACCAGGCGGTGAGAGGCTCTGTGATCCATAAGCGCACGCTTTAGACCACTCTGCCACCAAGGCCCCTAAAAGATCAAGGTCATAGCTGCATAAGTGTACTGAAATTGTTAATTTTCTTGAAAACTATTTTCTTTTTGTATAGGCATGTATATTAGAATATTGTAGGTATTGGTATGACGATCATTTTGATAAATGGTTCAAGGTCATATGTTGCAAGGTCAAGGTCATAGCTGCATAAGTGTACTGTCAGAAATTGGGAATTATCTTGAAAGCCATTAACTTTTTGTACAAGCATGTATATTAGAATATTGTAGGTATTGATATTACGACCATTTTGATATAAGGTTCAAATTCATATGTTCAAAGTTCAAAATTATGGCTGCATTACCATATGGTTAATGATTTGCAAATAATTCATTGTGCCATAGTTAAATCATGTACATGAGCTATTTATAAATCAAATGTGACTAAAAATTTCTGATTAACTATTGCAGGATTTCCAAACTTGAGGAATTTTGTGAAGTTTTTGTAATTAAGTTCTTTGTAAGTTTTTGGACATTTCCTCAGGTGAGCGTTAAGGCCCATAGACCTCATTTTTATTGAAATAAGAAACTTGTTACTTTTTCTATTGTCATTATTATTTTAATATATTTGATGTTTTCTGTCCTTAAGTGTACCCCACTGTTTTAACCCTGGGATACACAATGTTCATTACAATTTATATGTATTGTTGTTTTTTTTTCAACAGTATATAATGGCATCTACAAAACTGATGGCTTCTTTGGTTTATACAGAGGTCTTGTACCAAAGTTAATTGGAAATGCAGTTGGTACATCAGTGGTGAATTTTACACAAGGTGTAAGTACATGTAATTAATTTAACTCCAAAATACATGTAATCTAACCTATCAAATCAAAAAAATTATACACATATTTTGTTTTGTGAAATGGTTTTATTCTTATAATGTGCACCACTACAAAAGCTCAGTAGGTAGAGTGCTTGAATTGTATGTGGGAGGTCAGAGTTTGAACCCTGGTCTGGTCTGACCAAGGCTAGAAAAAAAAGTAGTGACTGTTCTTTCATCAAGCACTTGGCATTGAGAAATGATAGTCACAAGGTGCTTTGGAAGAGACCTTAAAAAACCCATGCCCCTTTTTGCAGCAAGCTAGTCACGCTAAAAATCCTCCCTGCATATTGGCCTAGGCACACTGCAAAGGTCAAAATTTCTGTGTCTTCACCTGTAGCCAATGGGTCTCGATATAAGTGAAATATTCTTGACTGGGATGTAAAACCCCATTAAATCAAATCAAATCTTATAATGTGTAATTTAAAGATCTAAAACTAGTAAATTTGTTAGTGAATTGTCTAATCTGAGAGGGTTTAGATTATTCACTTGTCCTCTTGCTTAAATTGAGAGCCCCATTGATCAACTCATTTACAGCATAAACTTACAGATTAGTGTTTCTTAATGCCAAGGTTGGAATCCCACCTGGGGCATGTTCTTGCATGTTATCGAATGTTATTTTGCTTGTTGAAGGTTTGGGTTTTTTCCATTATTTCCTGAACTGAGAGTTAAGATACTATCACTTCAATGTATGTCAAGGCAGTTAGTGCAAACAAGTGATCTAGCACTCAGAATGTCGCCAAAAGTGCACACTACTCACTGGTATAATACAGATCAGTAACATTTGCACACAGCAGAACAACATGAACTTGTTATAAGATTAATCCTGGAAATTAATAAAAGTTGTCTCATCATGGATAGCTGAAAAAAGCTGATGTGACATAACACAACATTCAACCAACATGTGTCTTAGTGCACATCTCTGTAGAGTTTGAAAAAGAATAAGTCACCTTTGACAGCTGCATAGGATGCTTATAACTAGAAGCAATTAAAACAAACTAAGTAAGAATATACTGTAGTTAGTTTTTTTTCAGGAGTCTGAAGTTTTCTGTATTTGATTTTCTCAGATTTTTTTCCTAACTTACATTGCCTTTCTTTATTTAATGTGCTTTTCTTGACTTGACTATAACCAGGTTTATGTATATGTTATTTAGAAGAAATTTTCAAATTTTGTGTTTGATTATCTTTTGAATAATTAATGTCTACATTTGCATGTATTATGTACATTTATAAAAAATTAAAGTTTCTTTTGAATTAGCAATTGATGGCTATAATGGGAAGTTCAGAAAAGAAAGAAGAAGATGATGATGAAGATGAGGATGAACTTATTAGATGGTTGAAGGACTATATTACATCGGTAATTATTAGAAAGAAGGAAATTTTTTAAGCTTACAGAATCTGAAAAATACCTGGAGCACCAAGTTCATGGCCATTGGGCTATCGTTTAATTTCAGATTGTTTCATACAGTCTGTATGTTACACGATGTAAATGCATAGGAAATTCAAATACATGAACATGTACCAAACAATGTATCATTGTGCTCTTGGTTGCTAGAGAAATAAAGAAAGTAAATGCACATAACAGTCATGTTACACCTTTTGGATTCTATCTTAAAAATATTTTACACTATAGCACAATATCTAGAGTAATCTGCTTTACATACCTTCAGTACTTTGATTACAAGGTTCAAGACTGATGTCAATCTCAGGTGATCAAGAAAGCATTGTTTTTTCAATCGCTCTCATGTTACAGAAACCAATAAGCTCAAACTTATGGGTTTTTAGACTCAATCTCAAGATTTATAGTCTATTGATTTATATTTCAGGCTACAACAAAGGCTATAGCTCAGTGTACTGGTATAATTGTTAGTCAGCCTTTCCATGGTGAGTTTATATCTGTATAAAAATCACATTGACTTTAAATTTCTTTATTTCATTACACCATTTTCATGAAGAAAGTAGAAATGGTAAATGATGCCCCCTTACAATGGAGTAGGTTTGGAAAGGTACCATTGATGCCCCCTTACAAAGGAGTGGGTATGGTAAGGTACTGTTGATGCCCCCTTACAATGGAGCAGGTATGGAAAGGTACCATTGATGCCCCCTTACAATGCAGTAGGTATGGTAAGGTACCATTGATGCCCCCTTACAAAGGAGTAGGTATGGTAAGGTACCATTGATGTCCCCTTACAAAGGAGTAGGTATGGTAAGGTACCATTGATGTCCCCTTACAAAGGAGTAGGTATGGTAAGGTACCATTGATGCCCCCTTACAAAGGAGCAGGTATGGTAAAGTACCATTGATGCCTCTTACAAAGGAGTAGGTATGGTAAGGTATCATTGATGCCTCTTACAAAGGAGTAGGTATGGTAAGGTATCATTGATGCCCCCTTACAAAGGAGCAGGTATGGTAAAGTACCGTTGATGCCTCTTACAAGGGAGTAGGTATGGTAAGGTACCATTGATAGCAAAAATTAAAGTGTCTATGGACTATGATACTCAATAACATTTTTTCTTAAAAAATAAGTACATGTAAAATTCAAAATTACATTCTTTAATATGTTTGATGAAGTAATTTTAGCAATGTTATTTTAGAAAAATTAAAGTCTTCAGGAATTATGAACCTAAATACATGTTTGTCTCAAAAATTAGTAGAATTTAAATTTAAATTACATGTACTTTCTAGGGTAATCAATTTACTTATTTTTAAGAAAAGTTGCATTTGTATCCCTATATAGGCAAATTATGAACAAAAACATCAAATGCTTCACAAAATCTTTAATGATAATCTTGGGTTTTATGTGTTTGCTTTTTTTATTTAACAGTTATTATGATCAGATCAGTGGCACAGTTTGTAGGCAGGGAAACAGCATATAGGTAGGTTAAATTTACTACTTTTGTCAATTCTGTCTCCTCATTCATAGTAAACTGTTACTCTCTTGTTAAAAAAAGGTATCATTTGTATTTCACACATTAGACAGAGTGACTAATCATTTGTTATGATGACTTACTACTTTTTCACCACAAACATTCTTCCATCTGTCATGCTGTCTGTCCATAATTTTATAGTTATTAAAATGAGGACAATGAGGACATGTTCTTAGAAAGATGTACATTTGTATTGTACTCATTTATTTATTTATTTATTTATTTACTTATTTATTTATTTATTTATTGTTGCTGAACATAATTTGTTAAAGTTATTCCTCTTTCATTCTTACATCTATACTGTGAGATTGCGTGATTTCTTATCCGTCACTTTTCTTATGTTATAAAAAGAATCAACCTAAAATTATGCAAGTTTTTACTGTGTATATGAAATGTACATTTATCTGAAAAATTTAAAATCTACATCATTATTTCACATGCATTTCAAATTAAAATGTAAACTTCAGTGCTCTAGGATTCCCATTCCTATCTCCCGTACCAAGTGAATTTTCATCACGGGAAAGTGATAAATATTGGCTTACTTCTCCGTGGGAAAGTGAAATTTATTACAATAATGCATATTATGCATTATTAAAAGCAGTTTCTTTTTTACATTTTCCAGTGCTAAAGGGTCTCGATACAAGATTGTCAGTTGAAATATAATTTTTTTCTCCATTCTTTAATGGGAGATAACTCATGTCAAATTTGAAGTTTTGTATTTGGCTTTTGTTTCATATCAAGTAGTGATTTTTTTGTTTGTCAGAAAATCTGTAATTTTTCTAATAAAGAATATTAAAAACAAATAACTTTTTTTGAAATTGAACCAGAGGACAAAAACTAAATTAAAGGCTAAAGCCTAAATTTCAAGTGTTTCAGATAACATTTATTTATTTATTTATTTGACCTCTGCTTAGTTTTTGAAATTACTCACAATCTATATTTTTTTGCCAAGATATGGGGAAAGTGAAATTGTTCTGAGGGAAAGTGGATTTTCTGTTTTGACTTTCGTGTGGAAAGTTAGTGTTAAGGAAAAATCTTAGAGCACTAAACTTGACATATTTGTATAATCTACTGATGATTTTCATACATTTGCCTACATGTATATAAGATTTTATTATTTATTAATTTATTTTTGTAGCACTCTTTGGGGATCAATAACAGAAATATATAACAATGAAGGAATATTAGGTTTTTTCTCGTAAGTATTCGTTTTTCAAGATTATTATGAAACTCTGTGCAATTTGAGACATATTGCAATTATGGTTTACTTGTGTTTCATGAACTTTGTTTTTTTTTTTTTTTTTTTTTTTTTGGTCAAGTTTTTTTTTGTACTGTGGTAACAGTTTCTTTTAGATACTTTGAGTCCAACTCGATCAGATCCTTGCTTAAGATTAGTGGCAATCTTGGTTTCCTCCACTTTTCCAGAACTGGCCACTTCAATATATATGTAAGTGAATAAATCTTGACTGGCTAGTAAAACACCATTCAGGCCTTAGATAGAATTTTAAATGCCACTCGGCACAGTGTCTAGTTAAAGAAGAAAACCACTAGTCACTTGGAAATTTAACTTGGCAGAGTCACTACATGAAAAACGAGACTTTCTTCTCTTATGTACTGCCAGAGCTTGTACCAATAAATATGTTTTCTGACTAGCTTCTTAAGCTTTTCACGAACTTCAGATTTTCCACTTTCAGTAACCAGTAACTTTCGATTTGAATTGGCAGGTGTAGAAATGCTTCCACCTGGAACTGGTTTGTCGCCACGATCAGCGTAGTCTAATCAGTGTTTTTGAAAACTTCTTTATCAGCTGTTTCATCCTTGTTTGTCTTTAGAAAGTCATACGAAACAGCTTGTTTACTTTTATTTGACTAACTTAATGAACCAACAGGTATTTTAAGTTACACAAGGTAAATTCTGAATGTGAAACAATAGGTTTGCACATGTGATGCAAACGTTAAAATGATTTTGTTGATTGACACTTGTAACAGAACGGCCTATGTTTAGAAAGGGCCTCGTTACAGTTGACCTCCCTATACAATATTTTCCCGACAAACACTATATTATCTGTTGTTTATTAATTCCAACAAGCCCCATTGATGTATATGTCTGATAAATTTGACTCGGCACTGTGACAAGTGGTAGTAACAATATCACTCGTCCAAGTACAAATTTCACTCGTCAGGACGAGTGGACGAGTGAATAAACGAAGCCCTGCCATTACTTCACTTTACCTCACACTTTAATTACTACATGAAGCATCTTATTTATGGGAGTACTAATTATTTAAAATTCTAACTCTGCATACAGATTGGGTCATACATTATCTTTATGATAGAGGTTACCCTAACAACTGACTAACAGTTACCAAATTTTACACATTTTTAGTCCTGTTTGTAATAAAGTTTGTTTTTTAAAAAAACAAAAAAAAAATGAGGTCTAACAGTATCTCAAGTATTCCTTTCTAGGGATATATTAGAGCATAGTTCTCAAGAATTTATTCTGAAAATATAATGTAAAATGTTCACTCGTTTAATAATAAACTGTATTTACAAATCCGATTGGACACCTCAGTGATCTAGTTTCAGTTCAGAAGTGCACTGTGCTTGTAGAAAGTTGTTGGTCTTCTACAGGTACTCTGGTTTCCTACACCATCCAAGAATTCACTGCCTTAATATAAGTTAAACAAAAAACACTTGATTAGACTATAAACAATATTACTCCATTTCACTATGCTCCCATACTGAATATTCCAATCCTTCATGGAGATGGGAAAAAATGCTATGTACATAATAGTCACCAAATTTATGCAATGATTTTCTGTAGTTAATTGGTTTTTTAGTTATTTAAATTTTACATATATATAGTTTTTTTTGCAAAAATTCAGTTGTAAATTTTGACCAAAAGCAAATGATTTATTTTCTTGAACAATTATTTTAATATTATAGATTATTATTAAAATTTTATTTTGTTTTTCTTTGCAGTGGTCTTGCTCCAAGACTTGTAGGAGAATTAATAAGTATTTATGTAGCACATTTTATTACAAAGTTAGTGAACAAATACCTCATGACTGAAAAGGTGAGTGAATTTAAAATTCATTATTTTTACCTGCGTCACCAAAGGCAAAAGCAGGTAAAGTTATGGCTTGACTCTTTCCGTCTATACGTCCTTCAATCCATAACACCTATGAATTTTATCCAAATTGAATAAAATTTACCCATTTGTTTTGCAAATATCACTTATGTGCACCTATTTTGTTGACATTTGATGATTGTTTTGAAAAATTATTGTATATGAAACTTTGTCGTTTTTTACATTTGAAATGTGTTTCACAGCTGTCGCGAAATCTATAGTATGAGTATTTCTGACTTTTTCTAGTTGAAATAATTGCAGACACCTATTAAAATTTCTTATATTATAAACTACTAAAGATATTCTATTTTCTAATATCAGAAATTACTACCCGTGGTAATTATGCCTGGGCGATGCAGATTTGAATCCTGTATTTGTCTTGTTATATACATGTAGGAAAAAATGCAGCGACCAAAGTCTTCAGTCCAGAAAGGGTTTTCAAACTGTTTCCACTTTAATATTATGAAGTAATTTTTTCATTCCATCATGTGCTGACCTGTCAACTACAATATTTTCACTCTATTTCTGTGGTTTGCGAGACACAGGATACACAGTATTTTCTTCATTCTACATTTCTCAATGTTTTTTTTTAGCAAGCCTTTTTATGCAGTAAGGTTTTAATATTATCTCTAATTAGTTTGATAAATTGTTTATATTTCCATAAACTTTCACAGAATTGTAACAAATAATGTAAGAATAAAGAATCCCAAGATTTAAAAAAATCATTAATATGCTATTGTTGGCTTCAACTCAACAAATACCAGTGCTAATAAATGTTAAATTATGAAAAAAGAACCTTAAGTTTTAAAGAACTGTTACTGTGGCGCTATTGACATTAATTCAGACTAACTTTTTATCTGCGACCTAGTTAAGTCTACAATCTCTAAACATCAGCTGTCTTTTAATTGAAAACAATTTGCTTTTTTTTCAGGAGTTTCAGCCATACACCAGTGTTGTGGCAGGGGTAAGTAATCACAATAAATACATTTGTATATACATGTATATCTCCATTTATGTAGATATGCTTATCACATTAAAGTGAAGACAGAATTACAGTAAAAGTTGCATGTTTAAAGGAAATAGATCTACATTATTAACATCATTTAAAAGTATCCTATGGCAAATCTTAGAACTATGTGTCTTCTAAAGGAATTTTAGAATTTTGTTCTTCTTTAAAATAATACATAGAATACCAGGATCTTACCTTAGGAGCATGTACTGTATATTCGTCTTCCTACTCCCAATTCTGAAAAGATCACATTCCTGCTTTTATCATTTCTAAGAACAATATGTTTTGGTAATCATTTGTGTTGAAAGTTGTATCTGAAGAGTCTGAATGTCTGAAAAAAATCC
The DNA here is from genome assembly GCA_029721355.1 of Tegillarca granosa. Classification (NCBI taxonomy): domain Eukaryota; kingdom Metazoa; phylum Mollusca; class Bivalvia; order Arcoida; family Arcidae; genus Tegillarca; species Tegillarca granosa. The sequence goes on along the minus strand of CM056606.1, from coordinate 32,971,304 downwards.
TCAGATAATTGATTTATAAGAACTGTTTATTTTCTCCGTAGGTAAATTAAAATTTTGTTGGTTTGAATAATTGATTTGGCTTTTTTTTTTTTTTTTTTTTTTTTTTTTTTTTGCCCCCCCCCCCCCCCCCCCCCCCCCCCATCTCTCTCCCTCCCTCATATACATGTAAATACCAGGCTCTCATTATTTCATTTCTTGCTATTTTATTTTATATAGCTTGTTGTCAACACATATACATACAGATTTCAACTTGTTAGTACTATTATGGCAGTTAATGGCAGTGGGTGAGTTTCTTTATTAATTAACTTTGCTTGTATACATGTATTTGTGAATTTTATTTTCATATTTTTTAACATGGATGCAGTTATAAAGTCATACACATGTACATATATTGCCCAAGAAAGTAAGTCAGAAATTGATGTTTAATATTATTTTTTGGGTAATAGCTAAAGTAAGATTCAATGATGCAAGTAATGAAATTTGAACATTGATTTGTCATTGAAAAATTCTCAGAGATAGACGTTGGTATGAATTGATTCAGGTAGAGCGTTGGTATGAATTGATTCAGGTAGAGCATGGAGTGTTTAGTTGAAGTAAAGTTACCATCTTTTACATCTCGATCAAAATTCTTTCACATATATTGAGTCAGTCAGTTTTAATTTGGTAGAGGAAACAGCCTTTAGATGTAGGCAATTATAAGGAAGCATTTGTGTTTAAGAATGTTTGTCTCAATATGATTGATATTGTAAACATTTTTATAAAAAATACCAAAATTTTTTATTACTAACTAAAATGAAGTGCACAACAGTTCGAAATTTTTTTTAAATATTTCTGTGACACAAGGAATGGTCCCGATGCCAATGGGGCTCTTGTTTGTTTTGTTATAATTTTACTAATTATTCAATAAATATTCATTTGTTTTTATAATTGTCTGTTTACAGGTTGAAAGTAGCAGGATTACCTTATATGGAACCTTATGGTAGTTGGACAGAATGTTACCAAACATTACGATCACTGGTAAATTTTATTCTATGTTATAAGTCTCCATTCTGAGAATAAATTGATTTTTTGGTTGTGATGTTCTCTAACATTGCATCAGCAATTTTTCAGCTTTTTGTGATGAGAAAAAGGTTATTGATCTCTACAGGTTAATTTCAGAACAAATCTGTGTACTGTAAACATACTAATTTTAGTGTATACATATTTTAATGCAATTTACATTCTCTGCTAATTTGTGTGGATTAAAATTAGCACAAAACAACTTTTGAAAGACAGACTATTATTCAAACATGTATTTAAGCGGTGTATTTGAATTAGCGCTACAGTCTCAGTGCGAAGATCACTAAAGTTAATACACTGCTAAAATTAGGACGTTTACAATATGTGTTAGATAAGTAAATGTGCATGATGGTCTACCTTGTACTAGCACTTACTTGGGGTGACATTTTGTTAAGGTGCTAGTTCACAGAGTCAATATGCGGCAGACAAGCATACCACCACTCTGTCACATTATCCTGACATCAGGTAAATGAGTCAATACCTTGTCCTCTTAATGCCAAGGGCCAGGTGAGGAAGAACTACATGTATCTCAAAATTAAAGTCTTCTATACGACTTGACCTGAGGTCACAACATATATTCTAGGTTAGATTTAATTACATACTTTGATCTTAAAAATGACACTCTGCTAGTTAAGCTACATGTTTCTGCAAAAATAGGAGTTTAAGCTATTAATAAAAACTGTCAATTAATCAAGATATTAAGCAGAATTGTAACAGACTATACAAAATTCAAACATTATGCAAAATTATTAAATTTGTAATAATTGAATAGTTGTATCAAAGACTTGGATAAAAAACCGTACATTATATAATATCACTGGGGCATCGTTGGTTCATAGCTGTCAAAACGGGAGTATAGTAATATACAATAAGGCCTTCATAGAAGTTCAAATTGGCAGATATATTATGGAAAGGAAATTAAAAGCATAAGTCTTTTTGACGAGATAAAAGTCACTGCTATAAAATATTTCATTGTTGATGCCAAACAACAAATACACTGAAAATGGGCATGAACTGAACTAATTTTTTGGTACATGCCATCTATATTAATTTAAAATTTAACCAGTGTCAACTGAAAGCATGAATACAACTTTATATAATTCATTATTGAATTTAATTGATTTTTTTTTTTTAAGAAAATATTGAACAGAGGAAGTACCATGTTCTCCAGAGTATATATGAACCAACCAATAGGTGGGCAACAAATGGTGACAGGTTTCAGCAGGCTACAGAAATCACAGTGGTCCTAATTACAGCTAAAAACACTCAATTGGACACCATAATAGTGACTACCAGATATTTTTATTGTTATTGTAGTGAAATTCACATGCATAAGAGTAACTCAACAACAGGTCTATATACAATGTATATTTCATTTTTCTTCATACTTTTCATTTGGGAAATCAAACACTTTTTAATTAGAAATATAAAATACATTGTACTTTATAGTTAGAAATATCCGCGAGTATAAACTTTCGGTTTTTCATAGCATTTGAATCAAGAATGCTTTACTTCGTTGTGATTTTTGTATTCTTGAAAAGATATAAAATTTTCTTATTTGACTTATTTTTCGGGTTGTTTAGTGAACACATAAATCACAAATTATACAGTGAATATTTCTACCTATACACATTGTATCTTGAATACCAACTGCATTTCTGTCTGGTTTAGATTTCTTCAGTCTTTTTTCCTAATGAAATTCTCCTCAGTGTATTCTTGTAATGTTTCTGTGGGTGTGGTTTGGATTTTGTTTTTGGTTTGTCTATCATCAAAAGTTAAGTTTGATAAATTTTTTTATGTAGGTTAGTAAAATATTGTTTTGTAAGAATATTTTTGTGGCTATACTTTTCATTCCTTTCCACATTTGTGATTGCAACCCATCATCTCATCTTTGACTTCCCTTAAAAAATGACTTACCGTAATCCAAATTATGAGATTGATGACATTGATGTTAGAACTTGAAACATTATTTTTTCAAATACCATGATAAACTTTGGATTTTTTTCCACTTTTTTTCTCCTTTTTTTCTAATGTCTCTGCAAGAGAAATCCAAAGTCTTTAATAACTTGAAGTTAAGATCCAAGTCTCTTGTAATAGTTTCACTATATTAAAAAAAACAACAACATTTTATATTAAAATGTGCCATGATGAGTACCAGCAGAGGACAACAAAAGAGTTTTTTCTCCAAACCAAATCTGGACTTTCTTGAGGAACTCTTAAATTCTGTATTATAAGTGGATATAATTACATGCTGTCAGTGCTTTTCTCATTTTAAGATAACCCCTAGTGCTAATTAGAAAATAATATTTTGATTTTTTGTTTAATTTTTTGGGTTTTTATTATTATTATTATTTTGTTAAAATTTTTAATAGTTTATTCTAATTGTAAAAATCCAAATACAACCAGTGTTTATTACAACATGTTATCAGACTTCAATAATACTCAGTTGAAACTTAAAACATATTTACCTGTACTAACTTTGCATATACATGTACCGGTAGGTATATCTATATGCTTGTATTTCAAATACATGCAGTTTTGACAGGCCTTAAGCATGTTTTGGAAATCCTTTCTTGATTGTAGAATGAATATGTGTTTCCCAATTCTCTCAAACAGAACAATGTAATCAACATGCAAAGATCTTGTTTTCAGATTAGAAAATTCCTTGGCTTTTAGGTGATGTTACAGTGTTACAACAGACTTGCAAAAAAATTATTTTGAACACTTAAAAATGAAATCGTTTTGTATTTATAGCAATATGCATTAACGTTGAAAATTAGTCTATGGACTATTGTATGAAGATGTGAATTTTTTTTCTTGCAAGAAATCAGACTTTTGATCGATTTTATCAAATAATCAGTTGCTTAGTGAAGTGCTGTTTAGTGTGATTTCTAATCAAGGCCTCTTACTGCAAGGAAATTTTTGGATTTTTCAACAAGCAAATATTTATAAGACTTTAATGAAATGTATGATTAAATGGCAGAAATGTTTGTAATAACTTTGATTGACATGTAATCAATTACATTGTACATTTCACTTGCTATATAGAAGTTTAAAACATCTGTTTTAACTTCAGACATTCTTTGTGAATTCTTGCAAATATTTTTTTTTTCAATTTTAGAGTTATACTCAATTTTTTGAAAGATTTAAGTGGAAGTTTACTTTATTCATAATAAACTTGCTTTTTTCAGATTTTAAGAATGAATACATTTATTAATAAACTTATTTTCTTTTGTTGTTCAAAATGTGAGTTTTCTCATGTTCACAAATCCGTATTTGTACATAATAAAAAAGGCATGGACCATATTTTTAGCTCACCTGGCTTTAGCCAGCGTGAGCTTATGGTATGATGCGGCGTGTGTATGTGCGTGCGTGCGTGCGTGCGTCCGTAAACTTTACATTTTAATCTTCTTCTCCAAAACCACTGGGCCAAATTTGATGAAACTTGGTAACCATTATGCCTGGGTGAAGCCCTTTCAGATTTGCAAAAATGAAGGAGTTATGTCCCCTTGGGGCCCCATAAGGGGGGAAATAGTGAAAAACTTTAAAAATCTTCTCCTCTGAATGTACAAGAGATATACCTTAGTTATTTCATTTATACCATCCCTAGGCCATCTAGTTTCAGATTTGCACAAATGGTAGCCATGAGGCTCAAAATAGGGAAATTATAAGGTACTAAGTGGGAAAATTGCTTAAAATTATATATTTGTCACTATATCTTGAAAACAATTGACTTTTTGTATAGGCATGTATATTAGAATATTGTAGGTATTGACATGACAATCATTTTGATATATGGTTCAAGGTCATATGTTGAAAGGTCAAGGTCACAGCTGCAAAAGAAGACTTAAATTGCTAATTATCTTGAAAACTATGAACTTTTATATAGGCATGTATATTAGAATATTGTAGGTATTGACATGACAATCATTTTGATATATGGTTCGAGGTCATATGTTGAAAGGTCAAGGTCACAGCTGCAAAAGAAGACTTAAATTGCTAATTATCTTGTAAACTATGTACTTTTTGTATAGGCATGTATATTAGAATATTGTAGGTATTGACATGACGATCATTTTGATATATGGTTCAAGATCATATGTTGAAAGGTCAAGGTCACAGCTTCAAAAAAGACTTAAAATGCTAATTATCTTGTAAACTTTGAACTTTTTGTATAGGCATGTATATTAGAATATTGTAGGTATTGACATGACGATCATTTTGATATATGGATCAAGGTCATATGTTCAAAGGTCAAGGTCACAGCTGCAAAAGAAGACTTAAATTGCTAATTATCTTGAAAACTATAAACTTTTTGTATGGGCATGTATATTAGAATATTGTAGGTATTGACATGACAATCATTTTGATGTATGGTTCAAGATCATATGTTAAAAGGTCAAGGTCACAGCTGCAAAAAAAAGACTTAAATTGCTTATTATCTTGAAAACAATTGACTTTTTGTATAGGCATGTATATTAGAATATTGTAGGTATTGTGACAAAGATCATTTTGATATATGATACAAGGTCATATGTTCAAAGGTCAAGGTCACAGCTGCAAAAGAAGACTTAAATTGCTAATTATCTTGAAAACTATGAACTTTTTGTATAGGCATGTATACTAGAATATTGTAGGTATTGACATGACAATCATTTTTATGTATGGCTCAATGTTATATGTTGAAAGGTCAAGGTCACAGCTGCAAAAAAAAGACTTAAATTGCTTATTATCTTGAAAACAATATTGAGTGCGGAAGGTCCTTAGGTGGTATAGATTCAAAATTGTATCCGACATGTCTGTCAGAAATCCAAGATGGCTGCCATTACTATAAATAGCAAAAATAAAAAAATGGCCATTTTGGGTTGATTTTTGTACTGATTTTGTTGAAATTTGAAACATAGAAAATAAATGTCGGGGGATAAAACATATATAACAGGTTTTCCTTACGATTTTTCGTTTGTGTAATAATTACGTAATATGCAAATAAGGTTTATTTTTAGCCATAATATTTGAAAATCTTCTTTTCTTAAAGTACGTGGCCAATTGAAAGGATATGGAAGTGTGGAAGGTCCTTGGGTGGTATAGATTCAAAATTGTATCCAACATTTCTGTCGGAAATCCAAGATGGCCGCCATTACTTTAAAGTAGCAAAAATCGAAAAATGGCTATTATGGGTTTATTTACATGTATATACTGATTTTGTTTAAATTTATAACATAGAAACTAGATGTTGGGGATAAAACATATGTAATGGGTTTTTCTGTACAATTTTCCATTTTTGCAATAATTATGTAACATGCAAATAAGATTTATTTCAGCCTAAATCTTCTGAAAGTACATGGCCAATTGAAAGAAATTTTATGATTCATAGCGCTTGAAATAATAGAAAATAAGGATATTGCTAGTGAGTTTGTTTACATTTTATTGATTGAATATATTTAAAAAGAAAAAGCAAAGAACAAATAAGGATGTGCCAGGTGAGCGATACAGGCCCTATTGGGCCTCTTGTTTTGTCATTGTGGCATTATAAATTTCACAAGACTTGTATGGATTAAATGCATTTATCAGCAATGTAATATGTAGTAAAATATATATAAAAAGATACATTTACATGTATGCAAAATAAAATTTTGAAATTTTTCACGATTTTATGTTTTTTGTATTATTAATCAATTTTCTTATGTTGATGATGTCTCATGACAGAATGTTTATAAGGATTGGGGGGGGGGGGGTTGTTCCAAATTGTCTGAACAGGTAAAACCGCTTGTAACTACATGTATACATTCATGTTCTCTCCTGTATTTTATATGCTTATTATTATTATTGTTATTACACCCCCGAAAAATAAAGAGTTTAGGGGGTATATTAAAATCAGCTTGTTCTTCTGTCCGTCGATCGGTCTATAGACAGATTGCTTTCCAAACCCAGACCATAACTTAAAAAATTATATTTTTATATTTGATATAAAGCTTTATTGTGTGAAGATGAACATTGAGTTCGATGCCAGTGTTATTATGTCATTTTTACATGAGTTATTGCCCTTTGATCATAAAATTAAAAAAAACAACTCTTTTTTTTAAAAAGCAAAGTTTGTAGGCAAAAATTGTAATGTCTAAAGTGTACAGTTTATCAATTACACAAGTATTTCTTCTACTTCACCTATAGCTGGTGACATCTCGACATAAGTGAAGTATTTTTATTGGGACGAAAAACACCATTCAATCCACCAATTTATCACAGTGTAATGCTTGAATGCTGTTATGTGCATCTATTTAACTACATTATTTCCTAACGTTCCTAATTCTGTATGGAACACAGTGCCTCTCACCACCTAGGTTGGAAGCTCGCTTAATCTAATTATTTGTCAGTTTGCTTGCTGAAGTTTTATAGTTTTCTCAGGGTACTCCACTACCCTCCACCATCTCTGAAGGCTTTGATATACTGGAAAGTGAAGAAAAAAATCCTGGGGCATTAAAAAAACTTTATTACATCACTCAACCAATTCTTCCTTATGTCAGCTAGGTACTTTGAATGAAAAACCGAAAAAATTGAACTTATGTTTATCTACATAAAATTTATCGCCATCTTCAAGACACTGCATCTAGATGATTTTTTTTTTTTTTTTTTTTTTTTTTTTTGCAAATGTAGCACAAGACGGACCCACTGAAACATTAAACACTATTAGATTTGGTATCCAGAAAGAAAAAAAGTTTTTCTAGTAAAATTCGTTGTTTAACAATAGCCTGTATAGAATCTAGCAGTGTTGAAGCACTAATAAGCCATACATCAGCTATAGCGCGAAACTCACTTTCACCCAAACATATTTTTGTTCATTGATAATTAGATTTAAATGACGTTAAAACTTTGTTTTATTTTTATCCCTTATTTTATCGCTAAAACTGCAGTGCTAGGAGGCTACATTACAGCAGCAATATGCCATAAATTTTATAATGATGTATATTTAAAGTAGTACCAATATGACAGCTCAGTTGGTAGCGTGATTGCTTCGTAGGTGGGAAGTCGAGGGTTCGGCCAGGTGCGACCACGACTTGAAAATTGGTAGTGACTGTTCTTTCGCCAAGCACTCGGCATTTCAGAAATGAAAATCACGAGGTCCTTCGGATTAGACTTTAAAAACGGACGTCCAGTGTCACGACAGGTGTGGTACGCTAAAGAACCCTCCCTGCACTTTGCCCTAAGCGCACTGCAAAGGTCAAAACTTCTACCACTTCACCTATACCTGTTGACATCTCGATATAAGTGAAATATTCCTGAATGAGACGTAAACCGAATTAAATCAATCAATCAATCTATTTACAGTAAAACACAATAAGTCCACCTGATAGTTACCTTTTTGTTGTTCATTAAAAAGCAGAAATCGAATATAATTGATCTTCATCACTCTATTATGTCACCTAAACTGCAGTGCTAGAGGGCGTTTAGTCACTTGTAGTGAAAGACAGTTTACGGAACTTTGAAGACTTAATGTCTGACTAAATAAACATTTCCAACCAAACCGAACTTAAGATGAAACGATTTTGGTCGATATTTTTATAGCATGTTCTGGCTGCATTTAGGCTGATTTTACAGAACAATTTTTCTCCAATTTTATTTCCATCTTTAATCAAGTTCTGTATGCAGTGTGAAGTTGGTAAAAATATTCCTTACGTATAGGTGTGCCAAAGGTTATTATTGAGCCTTCTGATAATTGATGGCATATCGGCTTTTGGTTAAAATTCCAAAATCACAGTCTGAAATCTAAATTTCCATTCACTCCAATTATACTGTACATGTACCTTTTAGGGTCCATTTACAGTCAGATGTAGATCAGATACAGTTTAGAAAATACTAAATACCATCATCGTTTATTCTATCCCTTATCAAATACTTAGTATGGTATTTCCCTTGATACTCACAATTTGGACCTGCACAATATCACAGGTCAATCAGGCGATACAGGCCAAAATTTCCTAATGAAGGAAGAGACTGCTTGTATCGGCCCTAGGGCCGATACAAGCTGTATCGGACCGGCGTTCACATTTTCCCGTACTTTTTCTCAAATTGGTAACCACTATTCATATTTAACCTAGGTATAAATCATGATTCATTCAAAATAAACACAAAATGGGATTACTGTTTTTAAAAAATAAAAAAATACTATGATTTAATTAATTTAAATGGATTAAATTATCCAAAAAGGAGAAAATAAAAAAGTCCGCCAAAATGTCACACATTCTGTGTCATGCACTTGCATTCTAAAACAGTTTATTCTTCAAAATCAACATGGAGGAGTCACCTGGAGAAAGAATGTTAAATTCATTGTCAAATAGAATTTTGGAATTGGATGGCATTATTGAACGCCAAAGACATGGGCCAAGTGGTGACGCAGCTTTAAATATTCCGGAGGACACACAGGACTTTATAAATGGGATGAAAAATGAAAACACATCAAGAAAAACTGATGGCAACGTAAAATCAAAGTACTGAAAGTACTGAAAGCAGACGACTCAATGATTGCAACATGCTTCATTACTGATCATGACCAGTACATGTATTAGTAATAAATCATAAATCAAATTAATGAGAATCAAATAAAATATGACTGAATGTTAGTCTGTAGAGATTAATTATATATATATCCCACTGTAGAAAGAGATGTTTCCAAACATGATGCCATTGTTAAAATTTTCTTTATCCTAGCCAAAATATTATGTGATCAATTATTTGATCCAACATGTAGCATGGTAGCATGCTGTATCACGTCTCCACTATCAATTGATGTAGTAAAGCGTTTATACCTTTTTATAAACAATATCCAATAGTGTAATAAAGGCATTGAAACACCTGCCAACATTAATTTTGATAGAAATTCTATGTACCATCAAAGTTAATTGATGTGGAAAGAAAACACATTTCATGAGTATTTTATGATTTTTTTGTGATGGTAAAGTACAGAATTTTTTAACTCATGCCTCTCACCAAAGTTTATGGCAAATGAAAGTTAATGAACATGCTGATTAAATTCCATTTTAAACCATCATCAGTGCAAAATTATCCTGAGATATATACTTGACAATGAATATTAGGTCTATAACACAACTTTTAATGCCATGATGTGTTCAGTTTAAACAAGACATAAAGTTACTTGCACTTCATTATATCAGTTCTGAATTATTATTATTATTTTTTTCCCTAATTTCTTTCGACCAAAAAAAATGTACAATATAAGGGCACAAAAATCTAGCATGCATAAGTATGTTTTAACAAGACACAATGGCATATACAATTTAAGAATCAGATCAAATCTGCTTTGGTAATGTTACTGCTTTGTGTGAAAGTTATGTCAGTTTCCATGCAAACGAATGATATATTTTCCCTTTAACTTGCATTTGAACATCCAGTACGCAGGGTTCATGCTGCCGTTCCCTTTTTTCGCAAAATGAGAAGAAAAAAAAATTTGGCGATAAAAAATAAACATCGGCGAAAGTCATGGCGAAAAAAATGTTTACATTAACAGGTTCACTATGTTTCACGGACATGAGCAGAGAGTCGTTAAAGCAACAGGTTTCCATCTCTGTCTACGTGTTTATCAAACCATAGATCTAGAGAGTTCCGAATGAGTGTTAAATTGGGTCACCAAAGCCATGTACATGATGTTGATTAAACAAAATTCCACGTGTGAAGGTGTTAATTACAGGTGGATTTATCATTTAACGAGATTATTTACCGATGTAAGCGAGTGATTACCAAGCCGCGTTTACGGATAATCACAGGTAATTGCTAAATTATATTGAGATTATCAATTATCGGCGGTAGATCTTTGAAGTAGTAAAAATTAAATTTGTGCTTTTGACGGTTTTGTTTACAGTTTACTTATTACTTATTTATTTTATGAATAAAAGAAATAAAACAAGAAAACTGTTGTTCTTCTTCATGTCATCAGACATGTATTTTATAAGCCAATTTATTTCTATTAAATTTTCGCCAGAAATTACAATTAGACCAGAAAATGCCTTTGGCCCATACAAATTATATTTGGCGAAAAAAAAAAATAATTCTGGCGAAAATTTTGGAGAAAAAAAAATTGAAGTCAGCGTGACCCCTGAGTATGCAATGAAATAATATTGACGTTTAACACCATTCTACTACATTTCTGACACGGAATTCCAAAAGCTCTGCCATAGCTTATCCAAAGTTTCACATTGCAGTCAAACCCATTTTATATTTGATATACTGGTAGTTTTCAATATAAAACAGCATGAGGACAAACAAAAATTTTACAAATTTCAAAAGTACTTAATACACATAATAGACATTATTATATCATGTTGTTCATCCAAAGTGGCAAGTTATAAAATCAGTGGTCAATGTATGTTGTTTTTTTTTTCTTTCTTTTTTTTTTTTTTTTTTTGTGGTAGTATGGCAATGTACATCCATATTTGTTATCTATACAAAATACGTGTACCTACAAATATTAATGGGAGTTAAGTATAAGGATCTGATGGGTTTTTTTAATATCAGGATGAACGCAACATGTTTGTCAGTTTTCTACATTATAATCTATAATGATCTTCATCTGGGATGAAGATTTAATATAATTCTGTGTCTTGAATTCTGGTTCATTTTGGACATGTTAGACTGTAGGCAAATTTTGTTATAAAAATGTATATATATACATGTATGACCGAATAATAATACATAGATTAAAAAAAATAGAAATAATAGAAGAATTGAAATAGAAAATGGATATATTTCACCTCTGTTTATTTTAAAAGCATCAGTCCTCATTTGGATACTAAAATATAGTAGCACATACAATATACAATGCATTCATTAATAGTTTAAGTACCAATGATTGGAAAGTAACACAAACTCAGTTTATTCCATGCACTCCAATTTATTCTTGACTCGTGACATATTTTGTAAATAAAAATCAAACAAGAAATAATATTGACTATTGACTCTAGTTTTGTGGTATAATTTTAAAAATCTTGACTTCCATCTAATTATTCAATCTTGACTTTAATCTGTTGATTCAGTTCAAATAATCTTGACTTCAATCTCTTGATTTAGTTCAAATAATCTTGACTTCAATCTCTTGATTTAGTTCAAATAATCTTGACTTCATCTCTTGATTCAGTTCAAATAATCGTGATTCAGTTCAAATAATCTTGACTTCAATCTCTCGATTCAGTTCATGATCAAGTAATCGTGATTCAGTTCAAATAATCTTGACTTACTCTCAATTCAGTTCAAATAATCTTGACTTAAATTTTTTGATCAGTTCAATTTAAATAATCTTGACTTCAATATCTTGATTCAGTTCAAATTACCTCGGATTTAATTTCTTGATTCAGTTTCAATACTATTGACTTCAATTTCTTGATTAAGTTCTAACATTTTTTATTAAATTCAAATCGTCCGACTTCAATAATACCGCAGTAAGTTTACTGCATCCGCATATCATAATCACAAAACATCATTCCCCCCCCCCCCCCCCCCCAAAAAAAAAAAAAAAAAAAAAAAAATAAAAAAATCGCCACAGCTTTCGCCACTTTGATTTTTTTTTTTCGCCATTTTGAATTTTTTGCCACCCTAATTTTTAAATCTTGATAATTTTTAAATTTCCTAATTTCCTCTAAATCCGGACACGTTTTTGCTGAAACTTAATTGCAACATGTGATGCAGAGCGCTTGAAATAAACATTTGATAAAATCAAGAAGAAACTATGCTGTTTTCAATAATTTTACAATAAATTGTTGTTTTCACATGTTTATTTCATTGTGTATTGCGCCATTGCATCGTAACGTGGAACAGGTATGTGCAATGTATTAACGTTTTTATGTAAACTCAATAAAATCATACCTTTAATAAGTGCTTTCATTTTCTATGAAAGTGAAAGTTGATTAAAATTATTTAATGTTCACTTCCCAAAAAATTATGGAAGACAGAATCTTGTTGGTACACTAGTTCAACATTAAGACATTTTTTCTGATGAAAACAGTAAGTGACGTTTTTAACTTGTTTGTTATGGGAATTCCCGAAACGACCATGTGATTGTTCCAACCGACAGACGTGATAAAAAACTGTTTTCTAAGATGAGAATTACATTAAATATGTTTGAAATATGATTTAAAATAATTTAATTTTTGAAACTTTTATTTGCGGGAGTCGGGACTTGTTCCATCTCTCCTTGTTTGTCTACACGAAATATATCTTATACTTACCAGGTTATAAATAGCAATAATAAATCTTAAAATATGTCAAGTTCTTCAAAGCAGGTCAAGTCAACGGACCAATGAAAGAGCTCCATTCAATCAGGTGATCAAATTGACCAATCGTCGTTAAATCAGTGTGGCGTACCTTTCCACATTTATACATACATTACCGTAACCAAGAAAATAAACAGAACATATTTTCTGTTATTGTTTGACACTAAAATGTTTTTATTAGAAACGTGATAAAAAAATTAAAAGATCGGTGTATAAAACCTTTTTCTTGTCCGATTTAAGCTTAATGGAGTACACACGTATCAAAAGTTCGACAACACGTTGGCGGGAGGGAATCGTTGTGGTGGGAAAAATGTGAAAAGCCACGATAGGTGGAAAATCCAACAATTTTATTCACGTATCCAGTTGAGTTGTTAATTATTATTCATTTAATTATTGTTCTCTTTCTTAATGTAATTTCTGTCAAGAATCTCGTAGATATATAATGGTGTTTGTGGAAACTGACCAAGAAATGCCTTATCAAATATTTGAATGTCCCGCTTAAACAGTCGCATCTGGCCGATAGAGGTCTCAATTAAACACTTCCGTCAACCTTCCTGATCGCAATAAAGCTGACGCTGTTAGCGTCTGCTTTAAAAACTAAAAAAATGGCTAGAAACGAAAGGGGAACACAGAGACGTTTTTGAAATCCCAGCACCAGATTTAAATATATACTTGGCTCGATTTTTTATGACGATTAAACAGGATAATGGACAGGAATATGAGCCGGACACGCTCCGCTCATTTCAAGGTTCATTTCAGCGATTTTTGCGCGATCATCATTATCCTATTGACATCATCAAGGACAAAGAATTCAGTCATAGTCGGGAAGTTTTGAGTTCGAAACAAAAGCAACTGAAGAAAATGGGATACGGGAATAAGAGAAGGAAATCACAGCCAATATCGGAGACGGATTTTGAAGTTATGATGGGCAAAATCCTTGGTTTGGGTAAGTTTCTTCGTTCTTCTCAACCGTCCATTTGTATTTATCTTCTTGACCCTTTCTTGAACTACCTTCAAGTAAACAGAGCACCCGCTGGCGCACCTTTCAATAATGTAACCCACCAAAACGTTGCCTGTTTTGGTAAAACATAACCGGAGCACTTTTTGAACTCGCATGAGAATAAGTTAAATATCCCCAAGTGACTGTTATTTTTAACAAGATTTATAAGCAAAGGTATCTTAAATCAGAGATGTATAAAACCCTGGTTTTATACATCTCTGCTTAAATGTAGTAATATGATTAATTTGAGTTTTTTTCTAAACTTTTTGAGCAAACCCAGAAGCCCTCTTGAACACAATATATTTGAATAACTCCATGCATTTTGGTCTAAGGGGACGACAGGAGCATATAAACATGTATTGGGGAGACGTTGAACAGAAAACCAACTCTAGTGGATGCAGATATTTGGAATTCAACGAAAGAGAAACCAAAACTAGAAATGGATGCAATGGTGAAACACGACCATTTCCACCAAAGATGTTTGAAAAGAAAGGTAAGAAAACTTATTATAAATAAATAAATAAATAAATAATTTTTTAATAAATAAATAAGTAATGAACCTAATAATTATATAGTTATATATGTTTTTTTTCAACAGATGATCCCAACTGTCCTGTTAAAGCGTTTGAAGAGTACAAGAAACGTAGACCTGAGAGAATGAATGTCCCAGACGCAAGATTTTATTTACAAATAAACCGTAACAGAAAAGATAATGATCCAGTGTGGTATAAGTGTCAGCCATTAGGAAAGAATTACATTGGAGGAATGGTCAAAACCATGGCAGAAAAAGGTAAAATAAAAGATAAATTATCTGTTTTAAATTGAAACTATAATAATAATAATAATTCATCTTTATCACTTATCCCATATTTCATTTTCAGCTCAGATTACAGATAAAAGGCTTACCAACCACAGTGGCAGAAAGACAACCGTGACAAGATTACTTGACCAAGGATTCCAGGCAGCTGAAGTGATGTCTTTGACAGGACATAAAAATGTGCAAAGCATAAACAATTACAATACTGTTTCAGAAGCTAAACAACGGAAAATGTCTGAAACTTTAACTCTAGCCCCTCCAAGAAATGAAGCTTCAGCAACTACTAGTAACACTGATCTAGATTTAACAAATAGCACTATAGTCGATTATGGTTATAATGATTCAGATTTAAACAATATCATAAATGACTGGAATACTGAACCTACAGACACAAACCAAATAAGTGAACCCTCAGTAATTGACCTGCCTATCACTATAAATCAACAAGGAATTGCTGTTTCTTGCAAAACCTTGCCCTCACTTAATTTATTTACAGGAGCTTCTATAAATGGCAATATTTCTATCAATTTTAACAGCAAATAATCTTATAATTGCAAATAAAGTTGTGCAGTATAATTTTAAATTTGTCTGAATAGCAGAAAGAAACCTGAGCTTACTGTTTAAGTACATGTATATGATAAATAGTTTATTACATGGTTGTTTTGATATCGGCCCTGGTATCATGCCCGCGGGTTCTACCACCCTTGGGCATGATACCAGGGCCGATATCAAAACAACCATGTAATAATCTATATGTATTACCTGGTTACATTTGGATTGTTATTACTTGTACTTGTATCCATTGCGTTTCCCATTGATGACCTCAAGTGCCTCCTTTGGTACGTTTTTCCATTTATATTTACGTCATGTAGTCTTATGTCCACTTGACGTTTTACGACTTCTTTCTTCCATGTCTGTTCATTCTTAGTGGGTTGACCCTGACGCACTAACCTAGTTTCAAAACTGCGAGAGATTTGGTATTTCGATTGAAGTTTTCTTCCTGTACAAATTTTTCATTGTCCGACGTTTCTTCACTATTTAAAAGTATTGCACGAGTTTTTCACTATTAAGAAGTGTTTCATGACTTGGTAGCAGAGTTTTTGTTAATGAGATTCATTAAGCGTTGTGTTTGACACGTATCGAAGCCTCGAGTCGGTGTGTTTCTAAAGTCCATTATGGCAAGTAGCGGATCACATCTCGAGTGATATGCCTTTTTGAGTAGAGAGGCTTAGCACATTTGGCGGCTTGTTCGGCCTTGCCATTGCTTTGTGGATAACCTTGGGAAGATGTGCGGTGTTCGAATTACAACAATTGACTAAATTTTTTAAACTCATCCGAACTAAACTTTGGGCCTTTGTCAGAGAAAATAGTGTCCGGTATCCTCCATCGAGCGAAATGCACTCGAAGCTTTGAATAACTGTAATTGATTAGAGCTTCGCAGAAAATTAAATAATAATCTACGGTTATTACACTCTAAATATAGGCGTTACGATATAGAACACTTAAAGAACGCCAAAATTGTAACACTTCTGGAACGCGTAAAAGCATTCTAAATTTTAACACTAATGTTCATTATTATACTGCAAACGGTTTAACTCCGAACACTTTATGTTCAATTGTCGAACATGTCAAGTGTTCTAAAATTAACACTAGTGTTCAATATCTGAATGTCATGCGTGCAGCTACTGATTAATTAACTATGAACGCTAATGTTCAGTTTAGGAACGTGTTTATTTGAACAGTGTTGAGCAATCTTACATGTTCCAAGCCTTATTATACTTCTGGAACACACAGAACATGTTCCAGATCCTTAAGCGAAGTCTGGGAACATCAAAATGTTAAGCATTTGAACATATTGTGACATGTTCCAAGAAGTAGTGTTCCATCAGTGTTCAGATAAGGGGTGAATGTCGCAATGATGTCTTACATCAATATGTGTACTAGTATTTGCAATTCCATTCAAGTAATTGAAATTATTCAAATGAAAATGAAACAGAAAGTACTAATGTATGAACTGTTATTCATATGAATAAACAAACAACTAAAGCATTCCACTAACGCAACTCTTAAATTCTTTCATTTTAATCTGCACATACAATTTATTCATTTTTTTTATTTACTATCTCAATCATATCTATTAGGACAAATTAGTTTATACTCACCTTTTTGCAAATACATAATCATTCATTTATACATTTTCAAACAATTCGTGACACTCTCTATTTTATATACATGTATATTAACAGGCCGATTTCCTGACTCCAAACTAAACAATAACAATATACTACAATTTTGACATGTACAAAAGAAAAATGTTGAATTTTAAAAAAAGATAAAAGAAAAGGTCTATGAAATTTTACAAAACCTACATCAAGTTTATTATAACCATTATTTAAACATTCGAAAACTAAGGATTTTTTTCTTCCGCCGAGTAAATTTGCTTAAACTTAAAACATTAAAAAATTAAGAATATTAAAAAAATCACATACTAGAAAATATATCCTACTAACAATATGACCCGTCAAAAAAAATGAAATTGAACAAGTTATATCACTACAATAAAAACAACACAGAAACAAATTAGTACAATGTAGCATTAATATAAACAAAACAAAAAAATGGTGATATATCGCATCCACTTAACAAACGTTAAAAATATATCCATATTAACATAAACTTATTCACTTTGAACTAGCAAAAAATTACACATATATTCCTGATATATCGCATCCACTTAACAAACGTTAAAAATATATCCATATTAACATAAACTTATTCACTTTGAACTAGCAAAAAATTACACATATATTCCTGTTTCCGTTCGAAAAACATAACAAGAATTACACATAATTTGATATTTCGCTGTCCCCAAACATAAGTTAGGGCAATGGTTAAATTCATTATCAGCAGTATTCACCTTGCTATGTATGTCACAATGCAACTGTGTTCCAGGACTTATTTGAAAAACATAAAACTTAACATTGGAGTTAAAAATAAAAACTTAACATGGTAAAACTTGAAACGTTGACACCGCCGCCAGCGACAACGGAGAAGTAAACCCCTATGTCCTGCTTTCGCTCCGTTGTCTCGACAAGACAATAATACTGTAGAAAACTGTAATGCTGTAAAATCCTAATACTAAACAAACATTATAAAGAATACAATTCTGTCAATTTAAAGTAATTAAATAAGAAAAGAACTGGCATCACTGGGTAAAAATGACTTTTGAAAAAATTGCACAAAAGTATATTGTATGATTTAAGTATTTGTTAAGTCAAACTTTTATTGCTTCGAAACTCTCAATCCATTTTTTAGCTCTACTGGCATTAGCCAGCTGAGCTTATGGGATGGCGAAGCGTGGGTGCGTGCGAAAAACTTTAATTTTCTCCCCTAAAACTACTAGACCAATTTTAACCAAATTTGATGTGAAAGGTCCCTAGGTGATGCGGATTAAAGTTTGCACAAATCAACTTCCTGCGGCATCCAAGATGGCCGCCGTTACTATAAATAGCAAAAAGTGATAAAAGGCTGATACACGTTTATTTATCAACCGATTTAGTTTAAATTTGGTATATAGAAAGTAGAAGAATAGCCATATAACATATATAACGGGTTTTTCAGAAACAATTTTTATTGGGTCGCTATTAGCAGAATATTCAATTAAGGTGCTATATTTAGCCAATTCTTTGAAAATCGACACCTCAGAAACTACTGGATCTATTTGAACCTAATTTGGTGTGTAAGGTCCCTAGGTGATGCAGATTAAAGTTTGCACAAATCAATTTCCTGCGGCATCAAAGATGGCCGCTGTTACTATAAATAGCAAAGTGATAAGTGGCTGTTACACGTTTATTCATCAACCGATTTAGTTCAAATTTGGTATATAGAAAGTAGACGCATAGCCATTTAACATATATAACGGGTTTTTCAGAAACAATTTTAATTGGGTCACTATTAGCAGAATATTCAAATAAGGTGCTTTATTTACCCAATTCTTTGAAAATCTTCTCAGAAACTACTGGACTTATTTGAACCTAATTAGCCTTATAGCTATAGCCAGTTGAGCTTATGGCATGGTTTTTCGTGCGTCCATGCGTAAACTTTAATCTCCTCTGAAACCACTTGGCCAATTAGGACCAAATTCAGTATGGAAGGTTCTAAGGTGGGGTAGACACAAGATTGTACCAGACGACCCCGCCCGTCATCCAAGATGGCCGCTGTTACTAAACAAAACATAAATAGCCATTGTTGAGTCATTTTTAAACCGTTTTTGTTAAAATTTAAAATCAAAAGAGAAGATAGCGGGGCATTCAAGGTATATAACGGGTTTTTCTTGAGAAATTTTTTGTTGACCTGATTTTAACGAATATGCAAATGAGGTGTAATATTTAATCAATTCTTTGAAAATCTTCTCCTCTGAAACCACTGGGCCGACTGGAACCGTATTTTGTGTGGAAGGTCCTTAGGAGGGGTAGACTAAAGTTTGTACCAGGCAACCCCGCCCGACATCCAAGATGGCCGCCGTTACTAAAAATATGGCCATTGTAGTTCCATTTTTCCACCGTTTAGCTCAAATTTCAAATGTAGAAAGTACATCGTGGGGTATTTAACATATGTAACGGGTTTTGTGAGAAATTTTTCGTTGACGCAATTTTTAGGAATTAAGCAAATAGGTGTAATATTTAGCAAAATCTTTGAAAATCTTCTACTCTGAAAGCACTAGGCAAATTGGAACGAAATTTTGTGTAAAAGGTCCCTACATCAACCTGACTGTACCAGGCAACCTCGCCTGAATTCCAAGCTGTTACTATAAATACAAAAAACGCAAAAATGGCAATTGTGGATCCATTTTTCCACCGATTGAGCTCAGATTTTTCATATAAAAAGTAAACTGTGTGGGATTTAAAATATATAACAGGTTTAACTGAGAAATTTTTTATTGACTCAATTTTCAAGAAACATGCAAATTAGGTGTCATATTTAAAAAAAGTCTGTAAAACCACTGGGCGAATTGGAACCAAATTTCGTGTGGAAGGTTCCTACATTGGCCTAAAAAAAGGTTTTATGCCATGGCGAAGCTTGCCAGCATGTGTGTGTTGCAAAGTAGGCTTCAATGAAGCAAAAATGGTCATAAGCTCAATTTATTTCCCATCTTTAGCCGATGAACTAATTATGGTAACCACATCACATTGTCTTACAGGGGCCGAGTGGTCTTAAGCATTCGATGTTACGGAGCACAGCGCCCCGCACCCCTGACATTGCACATTAACGTCCCAGTGGCACTAGCACTTCATCTGTGAAAGTTTGTCAGTTAACTTGCTGCTTGGTCGTGGTTTTCTTCGATACTCCAATGTCTTCCACCATTTCCAAAACTGATAGTCTCCGTATAAGTGAAATATTCTTGAGTTGAACGTTAAAATAAACAGCATTACAAACAAAAACAAGCATTGTCTTTCATATGCAGCCAGTTGAGCATCACAGGCCCTATTGCGCGTCTTGTTTATTTTATGCCATTGTAGCCTATCTTTACACACGCCTCAGGTAAACCAGGCGCGTGCCGATTGCCAGGTATACTGAGTATACATCAAGAGTGTCAATTACTAATCCCTTAATGACTTAATTAGAATGTGATTTGATCAAAGGGATTGATTAGACGAAGGATGGACAGATTTAAAACAGATCGAACTCAAGAGTGGGTACATGTAATTTAGGGTTTTTTATTTACATATATGCGACCTTACCGAAAAAGAAACGCGATTTGAAGGAGAATCAAATAAAACAAAAGCAAAATGTTGTATAAACAATTGAGTAGAATTTATTTTTTATTAACTGAATTTTGCCTTACTGATCATATACATTCCGAGACTCGGAGAGTTTCGTAGTGCAGTTGTCATTATGCTGAAACGACATTTGGAATTTACACCTACAAATCAGGCCAAGATGTCAAAATTATCATCTTTTGAATTTAAAACTGGTACAAATGAAGGAAATGTAGACTATGTCAGATTTACAAATAAATGATACACACAATGCACGTGACGTGTAACACCAAACAATAGAAAATTTATGGGAAGTTGGAATTTCAGGCGACCATGGCCTTGATACAATGCAAAAACAAAACTCATGTTCTGTGATATTTGTGTAAAAGCGCAAGTTTTAAACACCTTCACCACTGGTTGCGATATGTTAAAAAATAAAGTGTCGTGAAACATGGCAAAGTTAAGGGCATCTTTTTTTGACATTTATTTTGTGTTTTGCCGATTAACCTAGATAAAAGTCTTTTTAGTTAACATTATGCAAATTTATTCATGACCTTGGGTCATTGTAATTTTAAACTTCCGGTTTATGTACAACGAGGAAAAAACTATGTTTACCGTATTCACAGCGATATTAAAAAAAATTTGTGTTAAAGTATCGTCGATATCATTATTTGAACCATTTAAAAATGTGAACAAGTTTCTAATTGATCCAGTATTAAATAATAACTGATCAGTCGGCACGTACGCTCTCTCTCCTCTCATATAAATGTTTAAAAATTACCAGTGATTCTTATTTGTACATTGGTACTTTTCCTTTTATTCATTTTCCCTCCAAGCGGGAATTTTTGATTTTTTGGGAGGAATTTATTGAACATCACTTGGATTTTATTAAATGAATGTGAAAGTATATTTACATCTTATTTTAAGACATTGCTGGACATTGGATTTAAATTCTATTTAGATTTAGTTTCAAAATATGATTGTTTTCTTTTCCAGGTAATAGTAGCCACACGTTTTCCTTGACTGTGTTAAAAGAAAGTGAAAACATGCAAGTAGCAAAAGAAAAGTCTGTGAACAAAAGCAAAACAGCAATTATTAGTGCCATGAAAAATGTCCTGTTTTCTGCAAGAAATTACTTGGCTAACTCGATGGTACCAAAACTAAATGTCTATTCTTTTTTTTAATTTACAATTTGTAAAAATTGTGTCCACTAAATATGAACTGCAGGTTTACCTAAATTATGGTTGAAGTACTTTTGGACATGGATGTCTTTTCAAAGATACAATTTTAAAAAATTTTCAATTTTATTTTTACCCTAAATGTTTCTACTGCAACCGTCCAGTGTAATGTTTAACATAAATTTTAAGTTGCATTAAAAAGTAGAAAGTTTGAAAAGTTGAAGCTGAAGAAAATGATACAATAAAAGAATTTAAAAATTGATTTATTCAAACAAGGAAAAAAAACTGTCGATATTTTTAATAGTAAGATGTGTAATTTTTTTTCCATTTCAGAGGGCTACTCTGTTAAAAGACTGCATGTTGATAAACATACTACATATGAACACCACACCAAAACATACTACATATGAACACCACACCAGTATCAGGGAGTTTCAGCAGTCAATGTCAGAGGTATTAGTTGATTGTCTAGTCGGCTGTTTTTAGTGTGATGCTTGTTTAAAGTACTGATTCTTCTGTTCATCAGAATGTTGTTGTATATATTGGGTATTTCTTGCAGTGAGGTGGTACAGTAGAGCCAGTTATACAGTTTTTAGGTATTTGTCAGGTTCATAGTGCTTGCGCAGATTCTATTTATTGTAAGTTAGTTGAGGCGATTGAATCTTTTGGGTTGAAACTGACTAATTTGATGGTGCATCTGTTATTGTTGGATGTAGGAGTGGTGTTGTCACTAGGTTAAGAGACGTCACTAAGGGTCTTTTAGCAACACACTGTATTGCCCACAGGTTGGCACTTGGTACAGGATCTGCGGCTGATCAAGTTAGATACTTTGTAAAGTTTCAGGAGGTGATCAGTGGTATTTACAAGTATTTTGCATATTCTCCTAGGAACATGGCAAGGTTGGAGGTTATACAGGGTGTTCTGTCAGGAAATGGGACAAGGGTGAAGCAGGTATTTCATACCAGGTGGCTAAGTTTTGAGGGAAGTGTGCAGGCACATGTCACCAACTACCCAAGTTTGGTTAGTGTTTTCCTTGAGGACAATACTGCAAAGGCTCTATGCATGTAAAAGCCTATAACTACTTACAAGTTTTTGTATGTTGCACACTTTTTGGCAGATATTTTGACACAGTTGGCAATTTTGTGTAAGTCATATCAGCGTTCAGATATTGATTTTACAGAGGTGAATCCCTTGTTACATTCCACAGTTGAGGTTATTGAAGATCTTGCTAACACATGTTCGGGTTCTAACATTACAACTTTTCTGGCAGATGTTCCATCTGAGCCATCTATTGATTCTGCAGGTTTGTGTGCTTTTGAGTACAAGGGGCACACTATCAGGGATGGTGCTACTCCGAGGTCAGAGGCTGTGTCAGCATGTCAGTCTTTTGTAAGGAATGTTGTGATGCATCTAAGGGATAGATTTACAGAGGAAGATGATGCAGTTATTTTAGGGGCTCTTACAAAGTTGTTTGATCCAACCATGTTCAGTTCGCAGCAGGACCTTTGGGATACAGTGGACACAGTTGTATCATACTTGACTAGTTGGGGTCAGGGTTCTGTTTCAACACTTACACAGGAAGTTAAGAGTTTTATGGCCTTTGCCAGGGTTCAGGTTTTGCAGAATGTTAAGGTGTTTTCTTGTGTAAGAGATCTAATTCAGTTGGCTGTGCGTTGCAAATCAAAATATCCCTTAGTTTGGCTGCTGAAAGAATTCTGGTTGCACCTGTTTAAACAGTAGACTGTGAAAGGGGCTTTAGCCGTATGAACTTGGTGAAGACTGACATTAGAAACAAATTATCCATTACTATCCAGCTACATTTGAAAACCTGATGAGGTTGTCTCTGTGCAACAGTTATATTGACAATTTTGATTTTGACTTTGCATTTGACAAGTGGGCTGGAATGAGAACAAGACGCATTCTGATGTGAAAACGTGGACTGTAGAATCTTCAAAATTCTACTGTAGGGAATTTAAGCAATGTCTTAGGGCTGTAAATAACATCTTTTTTTGGACTTTTTTTTTTAAATAAAGATTGTAAAAAGGACTTATAACTTGTAATACAGTATATGTTCTAGTGCTGGTATCAATGAATAAGATAATGATAAGTCTAGTGCTGATTATGGACTATTAAGAACTGAAGTAATTTTTTTTTGTTAAATTGTTTTGTCTTTTTCATTTTAGGGATTGACATTTTAATTTGTAAACTGTAAACATTTTGATCATTCTGACTAGTCTTTAGATGTCAGATTCTAATAATTGATTATAATTCTATAAAATCATATCTTGGAGTTAGAGTGACTTCAATGTTTACAGTGTGTGGCAATGTTGTTTGTATTTATTTCATGTTTTATTTTATTGGTAAAAGATAAAAATAAAAAAAGACAAAAAAATAAAAAAAGACAATATATATATATATATATATATATATATATATACCGGTAGTCTTTATTGATCAATGTACAAGCAGTTGTAAATGTATTGATTCGAAAAGAATTAATTCCATACAAAAGAATATAATTTTAACTTAAAGTCGGGACTTCTATCAATATTGCAGTCAGGGTTATTTCACTTGTATTAAGACTGTTTCACTTCTATCGATTATTGCAGTCAAGATTATATGAATCAAGCTTAGTTCAGGCTTGGCTCCTGAAAATATAAATTGGCTCAAAAATTTTAAAGTTGGCTAATTTATTTGCTCCTACTTTTTGAAAGCCAGAGCTTACCCCGAATCTCTTTACTTTCGATAACCTACAAAAAAAAATACGAAATTACATATATTTAAAGAGGACTAGTGATTTTATAATATGTGTTATTGGCACATTTTAAAATGATTGGATTCAACATTAAGTTTAAAAAGACACAACCATATGAAAATGTCTAAAACTTCACACTGATAAATGCAAGTCAAGGGGAAATTTTACAAGACCTACATTTAGTTTAATTAAATATATAACAAATACCTGCTGAATTTTGATGTGCTATATGTGCAAATTTTGGAAAATCATTCCTCATCAGTGACATAAAGGGCCGAAAAGTTTAATAGATAAAAACATAGCCAAACAGTTGAAAAATAATGAATCTAAAGTTCCAAAATTATATGAATCCAAATCCACCTAAGGAATGCTTTGCATGAGGGAACAGACCTTAGTTTTAAATAAATTTCAGAAATTAAGATGGCTGAAAATTTTGCTAAATGATATATTTTCTGACAGCAGAAAGTACTGCCTACTGAGTTATAGATACCCTCGGGGAGTGTCTGTTAAACTGTTATTTCAGACATTCAAAAACTAAGAAGAATTTCTTCCACTTCAAGTAAATTTGCCTAATGTAAAATATTGCAAAATTAAAGAATAATAAAAAAAATTAGATAGATATCTTTTTTTTAACAATATGATCATTCAAATAACCAAAACTTAAATCAGAGTTTGTGTTGAATAGAAAAATGAAACAACCATGTGAAAACATGTCTAATATCCCCACTGTTAATGCAAGAAATTACATGGCCTAGTTATTTTCTTTAACTATGTCTATAACTTCATAAACTGGCCTGAATTTCTTCACAAAAAATTTGATTTTTTTGTAAAAGTAAATGGCTCACCCATTACAATAATCTGTTACAGCCCCCAAGACCATTGCACAGCATTTGGGGTGGTAAATATCAAAGATATAGTATACCGCTAAATAAAAGTTGCAACATGGCAGCTGAAATGCTTATTCCCTGACATCTGATATGTATGCTGTCTCCTCTAATATACAGAACTTTTACTAATCCTTCTTCACTCTTTAAGAACTTCAGGTGCGGTGGCGTCATTTTCTTACACTTTAAACTATTTCTACCAGAGAAAAACATTCCTTATCATAACAGCATTTTTCTTTTAAAAATATTTAACTGTAATGGGCATTTAAGATACACAGGTTGGAAATGCTATTTAATGTGCAATCAGAAATGAACTGAATAATTGCAAGCATCCAATAATGCACATGCCAGAGTAAACCCAAATGCAGAACTAAAAACAAAAAATAAATGAATAAAGACTAAAACATAAATAAAGTATAAAAACAAAAAAGATCTTTCCGTTTTGGCCACCCTTGCCCGTTTTCCAGTTTTTATTATGAGTTACAAAACGACTGTTATAGCCTCCGTGTTTCCTGTCGACGATTCTCCTGATTCTTGTCCTCATTAAGTTTCTTCACTCTTTTCTCAGTATCATCTCCAAGTAACCATTCTGTTGCTACATCATTGGAAGGACTACAAATCTTTTTGAAGCTCTCAAGTATTCCTTGTCTTAGGCTGATCTTTGCGAATCTGATTAATCTCACTAAACGCAGAGCCGATCAATACTAATGCATCCACATATTTTCGCATTTCATTTTCGGCACTTACTCTTTCTCTATCTTTTTTACTGTCACTCAATGACTGAGCGTTGTCAATAATCGGAATGATAGCCTTACCCAATAATTTTTGCACTTGTGCAATCTCATATCACGTGACCTCGTTTTGGCTTTTGTAAAATCCAAAACTACACTTTTGCAATTTTGGGTATATACAATTTCTAAGGCCGAGAGTATAACTCTAGTAATGCAATAAGCATGCACAAAACTAAATCTAAATCGAACGGAAAGCGAGTTAGTCGTGTTTAATTCAATATGGAGGTCGAGGAAGTAAAATTTATGTTTGACGATGACGATGAACACGATCTCCTTTTAGCTCACCTGGCCATAGATCATTGTGAACTTTTGCAATCGATTGGCGTCCGTCGTCCGTCCATAAATTTTTCACATTTTGACTATCTTCACTGAAACCACTGGACCAATTTGAACCAAACTTTACAGGAATGATTTATTGATAGTCCTTTACTTAGATTGATCCACCATAAACATGGCTGCCAGCGCAGGCCAAAGTTTAACATTGGACTCTATGGCAAAAGCATATATTGGCTATCTCCTCTGAAGCTGCTGAAGCAAACTGAACTTGACTTTGCAGGAATGATGTATGAATAGTTGTTAACTGTGATTGCTGAAATTTTTATGATCCGTCAAAAACATATCCGCCAGCGCAGGACATAGTTTAACATCTGACCCTTTGGGAAAAACAAATTTGCTATTTCCTCTGAAACTACTGAAGCAAATTGAACCAAACATTACAGGAATGATGTATGAAAGGTCCTTTCCATAGATTGCCGATTTTTTTTTTTTTGAATCTGCCAAAAATTGGACACAAGCATAGGACATACTTAAACATTGGACCCCATGAGATAAGCATATTTTGACTACCTCCTCTGAAGCTACTGGTTTAAATTAAACCAAACTTTACAGGAATAATTTAAAAATCTCCTAAGATTACCTGGCACAGGTGAGCGATACAGCCTTCTGAGCGTCTAGTTTGTTAAAGACGGGTATTTTTTTGGCCGTTTACAACAATCTTTCTAGGGACCTTGTTCCTAGAATAAAATATTTTGTTGAACATACGGACCCTACATATTAGCTGATGATTTTAGACAAATATTTGTTTAATTTTCCAGATTTTTAATGAGTCACTGATAGGTGATATAAATGCAAGTCAGAACAACCAACATAAGCCCAAGTGTATCATGTATTTCAGAGTCAAGTGCATCATATGTTGATCAACGGTTTTTGAAAAAGAGGCAAATTTATGTTTTTACCTCTTGTCGCCGTGGCCTATTTCTGGTATCTATGGCAACAATTTTAACAAACTTTTATCTACGTCTAAGGATCATTCCTTCCATTTGTATTCTAAAATTGCTCAATGGTTCGTGTTTTTGATGTTAGTGGACGGACGGACGAATGCACGAAAGACCCGCAAATCATGCCACAATTTTGTATGGATTATATTCAACACATTGTACTATATACTTGTATCAAAGGTAATTTACGCATGATCAATCTCTTTATATTGCCGTAATATGTTTGTACTGAGCAGTAAATATTAATATCATCAAACATATCTTTCTCGTCAAAATGTTTCGTTTTTGGTATGTCAAGCCCTGTAGAGCAACGTTTTCGAAAGACAACTAGTGTTGGCACTGCGTTATGAAAATCTGAAAATGTTACAAAAAGTTGTAGAAATACAATATAATAAAGACGCTAGATTTCTAGAGAAAATTAGAAATCTTGTCACTGTTCATTTGCAAATGCATACATATGGTCTGAATATGTGAATTGTTTTCCTACTTATTTCTACTATTTCAATTATTTAATGGTTTTTAGTGTGCACAAAGTTAACACACATAGCAGGTCAGCGAAGATGGGGTATTTGCTATTTAACATTTTACAGAAAAAGGAGAACTATTAGGTTGTTTTATCATTTCATTTTTAAACAATTCCATCTACAGTGCATGAGGGCTTTGCTTTTTGATAATGTAACCCTATAAGGCTAATGCAAATTGTTAACCCTTATAACATGGCAAGTTCTTCATCTCGACTTTATAAGAATCTTAACTCTTAATTTCAGGTGATACAGTGGCCATATCAGGGTAGGCAGGATGAAATAGCCAACTCTTTTTATCTCTCCTCTGGGATACCAAATGATGTGGGGATAATAGATGGCAGCCATATACGTCTAAGTGTGCCAATTAATGGTGATCAAGACTATATTAACAGGAAACAGTTTCCTTCAGTAGTTCTTCAGGTAAAAATACCGAGCTCCAATTGTCAGTGTCATATTTTACAAACATTGTTGTCAAAAGAAAACAAAACTTGATTGGTGATTTAGCCTTGCTGTAGACTCTGATTATACGGGTTCAGTGGCAGATCTGGATAGCTGTTTCAGACTCTCAAATATTTCCAATTTGACACTTTCCTCTGAAAATCAGAAATGTAATAAATCCTTTAAATTAAAACTTAACAATTTTCATAGTTGTATAAGTGAGGTTTTAAATTCAACTAGACTGTATCTGAATTTTAAAAAGACATGAGACCCCTGCCCATATTAAGCCAAAGGGATATAACACCTAGAGAAAATCATGGAAATCAAACTTTACCTGTATTTTATATAATAAAGATATGTGCAAGATAAAATTAAAATCCAACAAAAGATGGATGAATGGCAACAAAAAGTATATACAGACAGTCCAGCTGACAGACAGACAGTTGCAAGATCCACCATTTTTTGAATGTTAGGGACATAAAAATGTGACATTGTCTATGTGACCCTTGTTTGAATATAGATCATAAGAACAGTGGTCAAAATTAAAATTACATGCATGTCTCGGCTTATTTGACCCTATACAAAGGGAAATATTTGAAATTTCTTAGGGCTCCATGTAGTTTTTTCAAAAATAAACTGATTGGATTCTCAGTATAGGGATGCAGAAAGAGTTCTTAGTGTATACATGTTTAAAGATAAATTGCATTTTTTAAGAAATATTCTTACCACAATCTAGAGAAGACAATATATTTTTTACGTATTTTTTATTGAGGCAACATGTTATGACTTACCAGGTATTATCAAGATATACTAGTTACATTTTACTCAGTTGAGCAAATTAGGGCCATCTTGGGTTTCTTGTTTTCCTATGATGGATCTATATTTTTCAATTTGGATGCATGTGTTACAGAAAATTTTAAAGTACAACAAAGTGGCCTTCGCAGTCAGATCACATTTCATCAACGCTTAAAGTGGACAAATTTGAGGTTTCGCATGGTAACGCTGTAGCCTATAATAGTGCATAACAAAATGAAGGGGTTAAAAACTTTTCATAAAACTTTTTCTTATTTTCTATCTTTTGATTTTTTCATAAAACTAGCCTAGTTATGATACTATGATGTCATTTTGAAAATTAGTCGCCAATAGTATATTCGCAGCATCACAATCACTAATGAGTACTTTTTGTAAAAAATTACAATTGTGGGGCTCTTGTGGAAAAAACTTGCTACCATGGTAACAAGAAATTTTCTCAAATTTTGATATCAATCTCAACATTCCCCTTATATGTTTTAAATCAAACTAATTTTAGCAAAGTCAGGTTGAAATTTCTGTGTGCAAGCAATGCCTTACATTTGGTAATTATGGTATGTTGTTGAAATTTTTATCAGGCTGGGCACAATCACCCAAAACGGTGAGTTCTCTGAAAAACGGGGTAATTTCTATTTATCTCCAAAATCAATTAATGTAAAATCACAGTACAATACCGAGTATATATACACAATATACAGGACGACAACCGTCGCCAATTTCTTAAATTACATTATGCAAACAAAGGCATAGATGCTATTAATATTTCTAATATACTACTTAACAAAGTAGTAAATCTAAAGTCCCTACTTATTTCAAATATAACTCGCCACCTCTAATTTCCTACTCCTACAAATAAACCCATTGCATCCAAAAATTTCAACTATAAACATACTTTGCAGTGCCTAAACTTTCATAACTTTACTCCACCTTCCTGCTCTTGCTCAGCGTCCCCATATATTTATAAACCAGCTGGGCATGTAGTAACAGGTGATCTCAATATTATTGAGAATACTAAATTAAGATGTCTTTTTTCAAAAGGCCCTAAATACAGGGAGGCTCAACCTTTTACTTGGGGACAGAATTTCAAAATTATTATGGATTCTGTTGAAGAGTATGCTAGAGGTTGGGCTAAATTAGAAGACGTAGAGCTTGATACTTTATCCGACTGGATGAGGACAATTAGAAATTTTGTCAAGTCAAGGATTGCAAAACTTAATGGGTCTATGGGTACTAAACCTTCTTTAGTGCTCAGGGACCCTGAGGTTTCTGCGGTCCTTACTGACATACATAACAGGTATGTTGTTGTCCCTGCTGATAAAGCTTCTAATAACATTATTTTCGTTTGCAAGAAATTCTATGTTGAATGTCTTATTAAGGAGCTTGGTTTAGATAGTATATCAGAGAATCCTACTTATACCAAAACTAATTTTACAAAAGATGAAGTTCTTTCCAATCATAGGGGAGTCCTTAAGTCTTTTGGTATCAATTTAAAACAGGAAGAACTTGACCTGCCTTACTTGTATTGGATTCCAAAACTTCACAAAAATCCATACAAGGGAAGATATATAGCAGGTTCCTCTAAATGTACTACTAAATCATTATCAGTAATTCTAACACAAATTTTGACAGACGTCAAAGATGGCCTTCAGACTTATTCAGATAGAGTCTATTCTACATCTGGCATCAACCAAATGTGGATTCTCAAAAATTCTAAAGAACTACTTGACCATTTTGTCTCTAATACTCTATCTTCGGTAAAAAGTATAAAAACTTTTGATTTTTCTACCCTTTACACCACTATCCCTCATGCTAAATTGAAAGAACGTCTAAAACAAATCATTCACTTTTCATTTTTTTACAAAAACGGTAAACCAAGATATAAATATCTAGTGCTCAACAGGGATTCTGGTTATTTTGTAAAACACCATACAGACTGCAAACAAAAATATACTGAAGATACCATCAACAAAATGTTAGAGTTTTTGATAGACAACATATTTGTTGTGTTTGGCAATATTATCTTTCAGCAAACAATCGGTATACCAATGGGCACAAACTGTGCGCCTTTACTTGCTGATTTGTTTCTTTATTCATATGAATCAGAATTTTTACAGAACCTTGTCAAATCTGGAAAAAAAACTGTCGCTTAATCATTCAACTACACATACAGATATATAGATGACGTTCTTTCTCTAAATAATCACAAATTTGGAGAATATGTGAATGTCATCTATCCAAGTGAGCTTGAAATAAAAGACACGACAGATTCTCCATGTTCTGCTTCATATTTGGACTTATACCTCAATTATGACACCCATGAAAGATTACATCTGAAGCTATACGACAAACGTGATGACTTCAATTTTTCTATTGTCAACTTTCCGTTTCTTTGCAGTAATATCCCTGCTTCTCCTGCGTATGGTGTATATGTTTCACAGTTAATACGGTACGGTAGAGCTTGTTCCCACTATGGGAACTTTCTGCAACGAAGCAAATTACTTACAATTAAATTGTTGACACAAGGATATTGCAAGCCTAGGCTAATCAGGGCCCTTAAAAAGTTTTGTGGCCGTCATCACAATATTGTTGATAAGTATGTAGTCACTGTATCCCAACTTATACTGGATATATTTGACTTACCATAGTTCTTTGTTCCTTTCATTCTCAAAATTGACTTGCACGTGACGGGTGTAGCTAGCTAAACAGGAGGTGCTTACCCTTCCGGGGCACCCGGACTCACTTCCTTGATGGAAGTTCACGTGTATCACCTATTTTGCCAGTTTGCAAAGTTTTTACTTTGTTTTTTGGGATTGTGATATGGACAAGGACTGGTATGTTTGTTTTATCTCACTAATTAAATAAGTAATTTAACAAAGTTTGCTATCACTTCTTTAGTGAAAAGTACTCAATATGTGATTGTGATGCTGCGATGCTTTTATTTGATTTTAAGACATATCTTCTTGTTTTCTGTTTATACTGCACAAGGGAAAAATGTAATTTCATCCATCAGAATCCAAATAAATTTATATCCGTCTAATCTGTAGATGGAGTGCAAGGTGTGCACATCCATGAATTAACAGAAAAAGAGAAAGGTGTTGAAAATAAATGTCTTTAAAAAACTGCTCCAGTAAAATTCTTTTATTATTCACATTATTCTAGTTAATGCTGTACACATATTACAGAGCAGGGTATTAATAGAGATAATAATGCATAAGATATTATTTTTTGTTTAATCGATGCTTTCTGAAATTTTATAAGTGCAAAGGAGCCATCTTCCCAGTAAAGCGATATTTCAAAAACCCTTAAAACTGAACAAAACTCGCTTGTACTATTTCTCGGAGTAAAGCAAAAATTCTGATTTTTACTATTCAAAATATGTTTGTAGCGGAAGGAGGAGGTTTGGGGGGCAAGGCCCAAAATCTATCTTAAAAAATCGACTGCAGAGATTCTAGGCCAACTGACAGTAGGCAGGAACGTATGTGTGTGTGTGTGTTTCTGCAGTATATGTCGCGAAGTGCTGTACAAAGACAGAATAGTGGTTTTCTCGCCGCACAGATACGGTCGTTTTTGTTCTTTTACAACAATGTAGATCAACTTAAAATGTGAATATAATTTTTATTAGGTAGAGCAATCTAGGCCTATATTGTTATCAAAACAAAATCAATCAAATTTTCATTCAACAATTCCTACTTAATTCCCGCGTCCGCCATGCTGATCTCGGGTTCAACTCGACTAAACTGGTACTATTAATTGGGTTAACACGAGAAACGCCTACCCGTGATTTACCCTACCTGTTTGATTTGAATTCGAGTTAACCCCCTAAGTCATACAGTTTCGAGGACGCCCATAATAGTTTATTAGCGGTTTTTAACAATCCTTTGATAACCTCTCACGAAAACAGAGATTAACATTGTCCGCCAGCTTCGTAAAAACATCTTTCTTCAAATTGTCCTTGTCAGCATATAAATTACTGACATTCTCCAATATTTCATCTATCGCATTGTTAGTCATCGTCAGATTCCGAGTCTTACAAAAGGTCATAAGACACAGTGGGAGTTATTTCATTCGAATAACTTATGTGAAATTTGGAGGTACCTGGATGTGCGTCTTTAGTCGCAGGTCGCTTTCGTCCACGCCCACTGTCGTCGGAATGATGCAGCTTGCGATTGCTATAACGTGTCACAAATTAGCTTGCACTAAGTTTGCAATGATGTGTTAATGTCGTGCCTAGGAACTGGGTTGTCCATTGCTAATCCTCATCCGGTGCCGCAGAAACTTTTTTCGCTTTTTTTGCGTTGTCCGCAATATTGTCGGAACTATTATCTGCCGATATTGTTTCGCCTCTTTTTTTTTGCTGGTTAGACAGTTTATGATTCTCTCAAAAATTTTACCAACAATACCAACAACGTCATTGTTGTTTTTGGAGCTTTTTCTTGCTCGTTGTTTTTTTCTGGAGCTTCTCCTTGCTCGTGCATACTTTAAACCTGGCTCTTTGAGTTCATAACGGTATATATAAGAATAACGCGACATTTAACATCACCTTTTGAGAACTTTTGCAGTATATACAGTCTGATCAATATCTATTAATCACATATTGAAATAATATAATTATATCCATAGGTGAGAATATCTACAATTTACTAGAGTAAAATAGTTGAACTTAACAGTAGGAAAACCAAAAACGTACTTATGGGAAACTTGCTGATGTCATCTCACGTGACTACTTTAGTACCATATTTGATGAAATGAAATTTGATGATTATATTGGCAATGTTGAATTTTAGTCGACAATTTTACAATATTATACTCTGATGTGCAGTGCTCTAACCTGTCATATGTTTTTACGATTTTTATTTGAATACTAGTAGTGGGCTGAAAAAAGATCTGACGTCTTTATTAAGTCATGGGAGCCAAACAAGTGTGTAGAAGCTGTACAAACATTCATAGTAATCTTCAATGCAAATTATTGAACACATTAATTAAAAACTTTAAATAAAAATTAGTTAATACTTCATGTGATAAAGTTTGTAATGTTTTACTGGACTCAGATCTCATTTTTCTTTTCAGGATGAGAGATATCCATTTCAAGGTAGATGGATATTGGGAGTACACTGCAAAATAGTTTACTCCTCCTAGTTTCCTAAGAGCTTTTAGAGTTTTAAAATCAGTATCTGACTACCTACACCATGATCTTGCAGATCAACTTGCTGCCATACATTTTGGTGGAAAACCATCTTTGGCACCGGATAAAAAATAGCCATTTTTCTTAGATACCTACGTTCTAATAATACTGTTCTTAACCTTATTGACTTATTTGGAATTAGTGAGTCTCGCTTTATAAAAGCTAGAAGGCAAGTAACTGATGCAACATGACATTGCGATCTAGTAGCCAATAGTTGCTGAATACAGAGCCATTGCTGACACTTTCAATAATAGAAGCCGGGATCACTGTCCGAACATAATTTGTGCAATTGATGGGTGCCACATTCCTTTAACAAAACCTTTAGTAAATGCTTATGCATATTTTAACAGAAAAAATTCCACTCTATAAACATGTTTACAGATTTATGTGTTGGATATCCTTGAGGAATGCACGATGCTCGTGTTCTGAGACAATTTTTTGGGAATCTAGCGGCACGAAA
Organism: Tegillarca granosa; assembly: GCA_029721355.1. Classification (NCBI taxonomy): domain Eukaryota; kingdom Metazoa; phylum Mollusca; class Bivalvia; order Arcoida; family Arcidae; genus Tegillarca; species Tegillarca granosa. The sequence continues at coordinate 32,936,095 of CM056606.1, read as the reverse complement.
TTTCTTTATAGCCAGTACCATGCAGTAGGGAATGCTGCATATCACTAACTTTCTAATGACACCTTACAGAGATAATGGACATTCAACTAACCAACAGATGGCACATAAAAATGCATTGTCAAAAAGAGGAATCACTATTGAACGTTCCTTTGGTGTGCTGAAAAGTCGTTTTCGCAGACTTAACAAACAAAACAATATTGTTTGCTTGTGTTCTACACAACTTATGTATTAAAAATGACTTCAAAGAGTTTGATGACGAAGATGATAGTCTTGCTAATAATCGTTATTAGGAAACAACCAAAATGTTCAGAATAATATCCTTCCTATAAACCAGGGAGTTGAGGGCGGCATTAAAAGAATAATGATAACTAATAACTGATAACTGTACTTTTCATAATATACCAAAAGCTTTCAATTAATTGTAAACATGTTAATAAAAATTTTTATGACATTAATCATAATTTTTTATAACAAATGCATTCTTTGCACAATAAATTAAAATGTTATCAATAATCATTATTAAGGCAAAAAGGTATTAACAACAATCTTTCAGTACTGAAAAGCGTAAATCTGATAAAAACAAATAAAATAATCGCATAATTAATATATACACTCCTACATATTTTCAATGCCCTGTGATAACGACAATTTTTACAGATTGAAATCCTTGATTCTAAAGCAATTCAGCACACGTTCTATCTTGACCCGGAACAATGGCTTTAAAAAAATAACCAATTTAATGTTGTGGGCATCATTATGTATATAAATAAAGAGAAAATAACTTTTACACACACTCCAAAGCAACATTCTGGATCAAGATAAGACAATATTTATCAAAGACAAAATAAATACCATAGGTCAATTTCAACACGAACCAATAACATTCTCAGATCATAAAGCTGTAATAATAAATTTAAAAATGAATATCAAAAATGGAGAAATGATTTTGGAAAAAACAATTCATTCCTTAAGTTTGATGATTGCAAAAATAAAATATATATAAAATAAAATATATATAAAAATTCTGGACTGCTTGGCAAAATTAAAAAAAAAAAGCTTTTGAAAATCCAATATAATGGTGGGAGAAAGGGAAAGAGAAATTTGAAAATTGAATAATACAAATAATAAATTTGTATTCAGAATTATATTCATCACAAAATATTCCAGATCAAGAAATTATACCTTGCAATGATAATGTAAATTGAAACTTGAAAATGAAACAATGGAAAATTGTATTATATTGTAAGATGAATGTAAGAAAGAATTGCTAGATTTTGAAAATAATAAAACACTTGGTATTGATAGTCTATCAAAGGAATTCATATATAATTTTATGATTAACTAATGCATCTTATTTCCTCCACTCGCCATAAATTTAATAACCTATTTCATTTTAGATTTTTCCTTTGTTTCGGTCGCGATACAATGTGTAGTTTTGAATAGATACGTGTCAGTTGAATTGTTAATTCTATTCACGTGTTGAAAGTTTACATTAAGCTATGGAATTTGTAACAAGCTGGTAGTTCATCTAGGATTCATTCTTACCTATATATAGTTTGGCAACTTTTTGACAAATGGTATCTGCATGTTAGTCAGTTGCTTTCAATATCTTAGTCACTGTGAAACAACAGGCCTACCTTGAGATGTCCAACCAGAAATACCGGACAGGAGAAATAACAGCTTCACCAGAAACATAACCAGTCGGAAATACTAGTAACAAGTGAAACAACAGTCTTAACTAGAGATTGGAGATTCCCAACCAGAATGACAGCTTCAAGGGAAAATGACGAGTCAAGTAAAAGATTACAGGAAGTTAGATGTCACATCGAATCATTCGCTGCAGTGGAAGGGCACTATACAAGAAAATCATGATATAGAAAATATTTGGGTGCTGAACTTAACATACCCAACATGTATGACCTATATATGGAGCAGTGCAAACACATATTTTCTGGAAAAAAACTTGTGCGTTTGGGAATATATCGTAAAGTATTTATTGAAGAGTATAGGCTAGTTATTCTTTTATATACCAAAAAAAGATCAATATATGTGTTAGCTATAACAGAGCAGTTTTTGGGCGAGCAAATCACAGCAGAGGAAGTATGAAAAACATCAAGAACGAAAAATTAGGACTCGCAAAGAAAATAAAAACAAAGGATACGCAAAAACATCTACAGACACATTTGTGACAACTTTTGACCCACAAGCAGTTTTACAAACACCTTGCTTCCTTGTCAGCCAGATATATTACATAAGAAAAATTAATAGTTACAGCTTGTCAATTTATAGTTTTATTGGTATTTGTGTTATATATTCAGCTACCCAAAATGCAACTTGCTATTTATGGTATGAAATTAATGCAAAAGGGCGAGCTAGTGAAATTGGAACATGCTTATACTTACGATAATTATCACTGCCTAGTACCATCAAGCATGCCATTTTTTCTCAGATGCTTGCTCCGGACAAAACAGAAACCAATTTACTGCAACAAGCCTAATGCACACTGTCACCAATTAACCAAGCATTGATATAATAGATCACAAATTCCTTGAGAGCGGGCACACACAGATTGAGTGTGACAGCATGTATTTGGCAATTGAGTTTGCCGAGACAAAAACAGAAATATTTGTTCCATTTGTTCTGGAGAGAAAATTAATTGGCTTAAAATAAAATGGCTACGATTTGAAAAGAAATTGACCGACCATGTTCAATTTAAATAAAGTTTTGATGAAGATTTTAGAAGGATGAGAGTTAAGGAGCCTAATAAACGGGGTACACCAAAAAGCTTAAGAAGGATTTTGCCAAAGAAATATAAGGTACAACAACAGATCTCTGTAGCAAAAAAGAAAGATCTTAGGAGTCTATGCAAAGCAGGAACAATTCCTGCAATTATCATGAATTTTACAAGAGCCTCCAGTCCAGTTCAAAAGTGCAAGATTCATTACCAGGCCCAGATGTCAACGAAGAAGATCAGACTCTGACAATGGATAAACAGGCAAAAGGCAACGTGATTATGTAAAATTAAAAACAATGTCGGCAACATTTATATAATTTGAACTAATATACAATTTAGACATGGAAAATAAATCGGGCATTACTTTGAAATATAGTATTTTTTATAACTTCAACCGAGACATAGTATTATCAGTAACTCTATTGATATCTTTAATTTAATGATCTATGATACATGTTGTGAAATTCTACAACCAATTATCACAGTTTAGTATATTTCAACACTAAAATTGACATATTGAGTAATTTGTTTTAGAATGCACATTCCAATTAATGAACTTACCATGTTGTTACCACGATAAAAACCACATTTTACAAATTAAATTCGAAATGCATCAACCAGGTATCTGAAGTTATTATGTTACGGTACTATATAAACATTTTTACATGTAGTGTTTGAAATGGATCAACCAGTTATATGAAGCCATAATGATGTGGTACTTCAATATGCATTTATTAAAATGTACCATACAGCTGCAAAAACATAGTATTAGATATAACTTGGTTATTGTATTTCTATTTAGTATTTTATTAACAGTTATAATTATAAAAGAACAAGTTATTACATACTATATCAAATATATCACATATCTACATAGATAATTGTTTTCCATGTAAAGACAAGCAGAATGTATCAACACATTTTAAAGATATGCTTTAATTAGAGAGGTGTATTATTTAAATCGATTCCCTAAAAGTCACTATTGTTCAGTTAAATGGTTGTGTGTGTGTGGCACTTACCCCACTTTATAATAATGTCAATCAAGAACTGTGTCTTACAAATCAAAAATACAATTATATCTAAATAAATATAATATTATATAAGTTTTTATGGGGTTTAAATCTGGAATTAATTGCAGGCAAAACTATGACAAGAAATAAAGAAGATGGGGGGGGGGGGACTTTTAAACCAAACTGGAAAGTTGATGTTGCATTTAAGAGAGATTTAAAATTGTCGCCGAAAATAAATTATTGCCAGGGATTTGCTTATATATGTAACCATTTTATGAAAATTGAAATGGAGCACCTGTTAAAACATATATAAAAATAACATATATAAAAATACAACACAAATACCTGTTAAATTTTGATGTGCCATATGTGCACATTTCAGAAACAGAAAAAGAATACTATAAATCCAAATTGAAAATGAAATATATAGATATACCATTTTGAATCATTTGCGTGAATGTAGCTAAATCTTATCTCGAAACAATCGTCAGAAAGATATAATTTACTCTTTAGACATGGGGCAATATATACTAAAAATACTATACAACAGAAATATGCATATTTAAAATGTTGTTTTTATTCTAAATTATATCAGATTTTTTTACCATATCTTTTAGTATACAAAACTTTAAAAATAAAATTAAAATACAGGAATATATAAAACAAAATAAAATGAAAATAAGTTTAGAATATAAAAACTCCTCATTTATTTTGGCTTATATTATTTATCTATCTATCAAAATTATCGGCCCCTAGTGTCACTGATGAGGAATCATTTTCCGAAATGTACACATATGGCACATAAAAATTTAACAGGCATTTTTGTTATATATACTAATACTTCCCCCTACATAGCTACTTACATATTTATTATAAATAAACACAAGTTTGTACCTTCCGACATAACATGGGTTTCTAAATTGTTTTTGACAAAATATAATACTTTGCTTACAAGATTATTGGATCATATTTGATTTAAATCAACAAAACGTTACAGGTTTGTATTCTAAATGTTTTTCATGTCATGCATTCTCTATGCACTTATATTTAATATCATTCATATAGTATATATTTATTAAAAAAAAGAAAACAAAGGACACTTTGATTAAACAAAATCTATGTCAATTATATATAAACCATATCATGCTGATGTCTGCTTTCTCTACAGTGTATGACGCTTTCTAACTCGAAATTCTACATCACTTTTACAACTAACTAGCGCACTCTTTCCAATCCATCATATACCAAACAATTGATATAATATTGTACATTCTGAGTTTCCAAAGAAGTAACTTGATTTACATTTTTTTTAAAAAAAAAAACTACGATGGCTGATTCCAGAATTAATTTACTTAAAAGATTATGAACTTTCTGATTTTTATATTTCTGAAAAAGGTAAATATATAACAAATACCAGGTAAATTTTGATGTGCCAGATGTGCACATTTCGGAAATTCATTTCTCTTAATGAATTATATAATTATAATGTCTTTATTTTTCTTAATTCCTTGTGTTCTTGTGTTAATTTTAAATTATTGTAAATAAATGTAAACAACAGTGAGTAGTGAAGGAGACAAACATAGGGTTATAAATAGTCAAATGTTGATATTAATTCTTATATTTAAAGATATGTATATAATATTTGTTAGACTATATAAATGTTTATGACAATGACGATTTCTTTCATCAATATGACAAAACGTATTAAGTCAACTACACAATTTTATATTGTTAAGTCACTAAAATATCTCGCATATTATCAATGAATTTCATATTTTAATGTAATTTTTATTTCATTTATTTTTTAAAATAATCTTTTATAATTTACTTATTTTTAATTTTATTTATTTCAGAGCATGACGACATGAGATGTCCAAGTGTAAAGCATGCATACCAATATCACAAAGCCAGATTCCATGCCACTATTATGTGCAAGATATCATTAGATTAGCTCCCAGTACCTGGACTGCAAAAGACATATCAAAAGACATCAGATGATCTCCAGAATGGTACAACCTAAAATATTCCCTAATGGATCAACTTATTGTCGCAAAGTTTCGCCAAGTGCCAGTGTTCCGTTCAGTGTTAGAAAAACAAGAATTAACTGTGAACTTTTACATAATGTTGCCGAAGATTTCTGAGGAACTGGACTTAACAACTGTGGACGCAATATTTTGGGTCTACTGTTAATGGACGTTAGGGACAGACTAAACCAGATGTTGAAAATTGCTATTTTGTTGCTCTAATGAATGGTATATTAAAAGATTATATAAATAATGTAATGGTGATTTGAGATTACCAAGATGTTTCGGGAAAGGTTGGATGAAGGCAATGACAAATTTAAGCGACATTGTGAACAGTATGCATGCCTGTGAACCGCACATTATTTTATTACAGCTTGGAGTTAATGACATTTCGAAATGGCGTCAACCTTGTGAGAGAGTGGGAGATTTAAAAGACTTACTGCAGACAATTAAATCTATTAGTGTAAAGGACGTTATTATATCTGAATTTCAGGAACAGGGTAACTTTTCGAAATCTCTTGGACTAGATCTGAACCATTTAAATTATTGTAAGAAATATATCAACAGAAGACTTTCTAAATTGTACGGACGATTTTTGTAACATATTCCACAACTGAAATTCCTAGACGACTATCTATAAGACCGTGTTTACCATAAAGGTAATGGCATGCGTACTACATGAGTATTCGAGGTCTGATTTTGAATTTTAGAAATGGCGTATGCTGTTACCTGATTTTGAATTTTAGAAATGGCGTATGCTGTTAACTGATTTTGAATTTTACAAATGACGTATGCTGTTACTGAATTAATATATCTATAATATACATATAAAATTTTAAACTTCCTTTGGGAAATAAACTTGTTGAATAAAATACAATTTTTATCATGAACAATGTATTATCTAGTATCTGGTTTTATTGGTTTTGCAATTGTTTAAGAATCTATTCTATTTATTTTTCACAAGTTTAATTTATATTTATTGTAATATTTTTAATATTTTCTAGCCGCGAATAGTTGCAATAATGCTGATGCAGCTTTGAACAAACAAAAATCACTCACTGAAATATACATATCTTTTTGTTGTATGCAATTAATGCATCTTGATTTAAATGTATAAATGACATAGCTATTTTTTGAGTTTGAATGTAATTTATGTATTTTTATGTTTGTTTATATGTTGTACATGTGATATATGATTTTGCAGTTTGATACTAATACAAATTATTAAAATTGTAATTGATGTTTATATTTTTTTCATTATAAAAACAAAATAAGTTAGTTGTAGATTTTAAATACAAAAAAAGATAATCGGTGCGTTTAATAACTTGTGTTAAATAATCATGTTGGTACTGCTTTTGTTGAGGTGAATAAACCACGCCAAATATAAATATGAATACAGAGAATACCGCGCTTGTAAATATAAATTCTTAGAATAACTTTCTGTCAATAGAAAATGATAATTTTGCCGGTAAATATATGATTTCAAACATTTTGAAAAAAGAAACGCCCAATAAATTATGTATAAACACATAGCACTACTACTACTACTACAACATACACTAAATATAGTTATAGAAATTATACAGTCGACTTATCGCAGGTATTATTTGAATTAAATATAATTATAAGCATTATTAAGAGTTTTATAAGGTGGAATTGTACAAAATAGTTAACTACTTATTATTATCATCTCCGTTGGGAACCCGGGTTAGAATAGGTCCCCAGTAACTCTTGCTTGTAAAAGGCGACAAAAATGGGGCATTCTGTTTGCCGTGGAATGCCATCATTGATGGTTGAGGACGGGATTCTGTTGAGGACCATGTAGGCTGCGGCTTACTTTGGACAAATACATCACTTTGAGGAATGATTTTCCGAAATGTGCACGTCTGGCACATCAAAATTTAGCAGGTATTTATTATATATTTAGTACCCATGAGCGGGTACTGCTGCTGGTGAAGTAAATCTCCCCAAAGGGTATCCATAACACAGTAGGCAGTACTTTGTGTTGTCAGAAAATATACCATTTAGCAAAATTTTCAGTCGTCTTAATTTTTGAAATTAAATTGAAACTAATGTCTGTTCCCTCATGCAAAACATTCCTTAGCTAGATTTGGATTCACATATTTTTGGAACTTTAATTAATTTACATATACTAATTTACGGGTGTAGCTAGCTAGACAGAAGGTGCTTACCCTTCCGGAGCACCCGACCTCACTTCCTTGATGGAAGTTCTCGTGTATAACATTTTGCCAGTTTGCAAAGTTTTTACTTTGTTTTTGGGATTGTGATAAGGACAAGGGCTGGTATGTTTGTTTTATTTTCAATTGTTTGGCATGCAAAACATTCCTTAGCTAGATTTGGATTCACATATTTTTGGAACTTGAAATTCATTAATTTTCAACTGTTTGGCGTATTTTTTTAATCTATCAAACTTTTCGACCCCTAGTGTCACTAATGAACATGCTGGGCCTTACAGACAAGAGAATGATATTTACTTTAGCTCTTCTCTCTTTTTAACATTCGCAGTGTTTTACCTTAGCTTTGTTGCTCTTGACTATAAAAGGCAGTGGCTTATGGGTCAAATCCTGTTCTTTTGTGATGAACTTAAATCTGATCATTACAATTTTATTGGAACGTATATCTTCTTTTTATTGGAACGTATACCTTCTTTGTAGACCTTGATGCTGTCCGGAGATGGTATCCCCGGGACTTAATCATCGCCGTTGTTGGCACTCCAGATTGGCGGGTGGGGAGCAAGAAAGATGAACCACGTTAAACCAACATGGAAACTAAAAATAAAATTTAGGAAGTTCAAAAAGATTAAGAGAAGACAATGATTATGATATTAGTTTTAACAATATTTTATTAATTTGTAAAGTGGATTCAGGAACAAGCGAAAGCTTATATTAACCCGTCTCCAGAACAACTGTACAATATACTGTAAATAAACTTTTATTACCGACTGTTAACCTCATCTAAATCAATGCGTTAATGTAGGCACTATCAAGCTATATAATTTTGGTTAACAGTAAACTAATAAAAGCTGATTCACAGTAATTCAACATGTAATAGCCGTAACTGAGAACAAAACATACAATAATTGTTCAATAATTAACCGACAATATTATAATTAACACACATATATATATATATATATATATATATATATATATATATATATATATATATATATATATATATAAATAAAGATAAATATAATATAATGTCTATCAAAGCTCATAATAAAAGTACATCCTATTCTAGCCCTATAGAGATCTAGAGATGTATATGTTTAGGTAATACCAGGAGAGCTAATAACAATAATAACTACAGGGCTAAGGATAGTGAGAATAACAATAACAGAGTTGATAGGCATCATTGTAACAACATTTAAACAAAACGAAATAAAAAAAGAAATGAACGTGAACATAAAACAATTAATGAAAAAAGGCGGAAGTTCTACGAATGATGATGATGTAATAAGGGGAGATAACTGAGCATAATTAAATTCTAGAGTAGTTAATAGTCTATCCTCAAATTTTCAGTCATTTCTGCTCAGTTACTTGGTCAAACTTACTACTTCATGTCTCACTGTTGACAACGTGGACAGTCCAGTTCGGCCATCTTAATCATTTTTAAAATAAAAAATAGAATAGTTCAAAAAGATTAAGAGAAGACAATGATAAGATATTAATGAAATCTATACCTCATGCACAAAGTTTGTCGTGTTAAATTCAACTACAGAAGCACAATTAAAATTCAATCCCTTTGTAATTCAGAAATCCTAAGTGGTATTGCTGGCACTGTTGAAAACATTTTTAAAAAACTGCGTTCAAATTCGTTACTTAAACAATGTAAAAATAGGCAACAGTCAATTAGCTTGTTAGCTGCAAAATGTTTTGCGGTTGTTCCAGTTAAAATAACTCCGCATAAAACATAAAATTATAGCAGGGGTATTATAAGGGACCCTGAAAGAATTATGAATGATATGACTGAAAATGAAATTGCAAGTGAGCTGAAGGGACAATGCATAACTCACGTTAAACGTTTTACTATAAAAAAGAGTGAAAAGTAATTTAAACAAATACCTACCTCCTTTCTTTTGACATGGCAACACCACCACAGAACATTAAAGCTGGCTATTGTAACATAGCGGTGGATAGTATATTGCTAATCCACTGCGGTGTTATAGATGTCAAAAATATGGACATGGTTCCAGTAACCTGTCGTCTTGAACGAAAAAACCTAACGGTGATGGATGTACCCTTGCTCCAAAATGCGCAAATTGTGGCGGTAACCATATGGCATCTTCCAGGGACGGTTCAATATGGAAACGAGAACATGAAATTCTTAAAATCAAAATTAATAAAACATTTCTTATGGTGAAGCAAAAACCATATACCTTAACGACGGTTTAAAATATAAGTATCTTTAGATTGGGGTTCAAGAAGCACGGTTTTTTTTTTTTTTTTTTAATATTAATCCATATAATTTTTTTTATTTTGAATAATGACTTATTATTGTTTGGATCCTGTTTCTTTGCAATTTATTCTGCCCATACCCCACACTTGTCCAAAATCCCATTTTCCTACCGGCGGATCGACGTGCACGATTATTTCTATTGTTAAAAAAATAATAAATGTCCCACGGTTTTGGACACTTGTAGTAAAACCGTGGGACATTCTTTGTCGGCATTCACTTTCGTTAGATTATTAAAGTTAATAACTTCATTTGTAGCAGTTTATGACTTGGATTTCTTGGGCATTATTTGCGAAAAGTGGCGGAAATTCTACAATACTATCAAGATCAATTTAATTTGTTTCTTTTTAAATAATGGCACGAAATGGTTTGTCCAAATTTTCTAATTTGATTACCCCCACCCAAGAATAAAATTAGGTTTTTTTCTTTGTTTTTAACACCCTTAAGTGGAACTTATGTAGAATTCCTAAATGTTGATCAATTATGCCGTTAATGGGAGGTAAATTGATTTTTTTCGCACGTCCGATAACTGACGCCGCGGCCTTCATAGTCCACTTACTTACCCTGAATTGCCACATCTTGACAAGCAGAAGAAAATGGCTCTGCAAGAAGTAGCAATTATTTTGCTTTCCGTCTCGAATGTATCCTTATTTCCATTTAATTCTATGCTGGTTATGTCTTAATTCTTGTGATAACGGCTCATTTTCTATCAGCGCCAATTCCCGTCACCGGTCGTGGAAATTTTTACACACGCAGTAGTTATCTTTCCTAGTGAATTTTCCCTGAAGTTTGGTCAATTTAAAGGGGTGAATCAAAATTGAAGTGGAACCTTGGAAAACACAGGTCTTTTGTCTTCCTTACACAATTTTCCCCCATTCTTTATTTCTTATAGCATTTGCCAAACGGCCATTCCGCGCGTTGTAACCTAACATTTTTAAATCTTCGTAAAATTAAAAAAAAATTGTGATAATTAGCTTGTTACCATGGCAACTAAGAACATATCAGCCTTTTACTTCAGCTAATTTTTCAATGAATAACCCAGTTTGTCGTCATATATATTGGAATTAAAACAATTACAAGCACATGATAACTTTATTACTTTTATTTCAAATCAATTAATTTCAAACATAAAATACACGCCTTAATGATATGTATATTAACTGCGCACTTTTTATCACCGTTTTTACCTACCAAATAAACACTATCTGACATAATCTTACTTAACTTTCCAACGGCTTGTGACTGTTTCGTTTAACCGACACAGCCTTTAAAGGACATCTTATGATTAATGGTCAAGAGCTGTGTGAATATTAAAACAAAACTAAAAGTGTTCTTCCGACTGCTTGCATTTGTATCTGTTTGAAATCGCTATCAAAACACGTTATGAACAGTCAGACAAATTAGGTGATGAACCTGTCGACATTATGTGATCAAGTCATCAAAATCATTAGTCATTCACCATCCAACCTACCAAAGGGTAGCATCCGACCAAAACGAAGCTTTATCACTTGACACTGAAGTGCTGGTTTGTTCTCGATCTGCCCACATTTTAAAAATCAAAGTTTCAGTTTGCCCACATGTGTTGTTAAAACATACAAGTGCTTTAAAAGTATAGTCTGTTTCCTATAAGATCATCTTATTTACCTGTAATTTTGAATATAAATCAAATAACATAAAATAAGATCAACATATTATAAATATTCTTATATTAAAAGATGTTAATATGTTTGATATGGATAAGTAATAATAAAACAATTATAAATTTTATTTTAATACTTTATTTCACCTGAAATAGATTTTTTTAGTTGAAAAAATATTATCATAATAAATATTTAATGAAATAATTATTGAAAATTTGTATTTTTTTCATCTTTTTTTAATTTTTGAATTTATGTTTTTCCATTATTAATCAAAGTTCTTTAATCCAAGCTCATCCATGGAATGAGCTGATATTCCAGAGCATTGGAGATGGATGGCTGTGACAGATGCAGTTAATGGTCTGAGTAACAAGCTGAACACCGTTCACGTTGAACACAGTTCAGGTTTGACACCTAGCTGGACTGTCATAAATACAACAAATTTTTCTTTAATTTCATCATTTAAATGTGAAACATTTCCATCGTATGTTAGTGCTCATAATTTAATCTTGTGTGTTGAGAGAGAAATTATCATGGCATTTGCTCAAGTCCACGTCAAGTTCGTCCGAAATAAACATGGTTCACAGAATTTGGCCTTTAATGGTTATCTATACAGGGTGAAGAACAACCGTGGAGAACGTACATATTGGAGATGTACAGTTGCAGACTGTCCAGCTACACTGAATACAAGAAACAACATTCCTGTAGGGTTCGGAAATAGAGAACACAACCATGAAGAAGTCCAGTCCACGATCGACGCCAAACAGATCCTATAGTCCATCCGACAACGCTGTGAATCAGAGACAGGTCCAATTCCAACTATATATGATGAAGAGATTTCCAAATTAAGGACCCAGGAATGGAACGACGACACAGAGGCAATGGTCAGACACCTTCCAACTTTCCAGTTGGCTAAAGCATCCTTATACCGAGCCAGAAGAAAGTTAACGCCTAACCTTCCCAAGACCAGACAAGAAATACAACTAGAAGGAAAATGGACCCAGGCAACTAATGGAGAGGCCTTCCTGCTGTTTGACGCCGGAGACAACAGAATTATTACGTTCGCCACATCCCAGAACCTGGTTTATCTTTCGACTTCTGAAACCATCTACTGTGACGGAACCTTCTACACCTGTCCGAAAGAATTCCAACAGATCTACACAATCCATGCAATGGTTAATGGTCAGATGTTTCCCCTAGTATATTCATTTTTACCAGCCAAGAGTGAAGAAATATATCACCAACTATTCGATACCCTGAAAACCACGATGCAAGATCTTGAACTACAGTTGAATCCTACAACAGTTTTTATGGACTACGAGATAGCAACCCACAATGCAGCCAAGAGAGTGTTCCCAGGCATCACCATACAGGGATGTTTCTTCCATTTCACACAGGCCATATGGAAAAGCACAGAAGACAGGTCTCCAACAACTTTACTATAACAACGCAGACGTGCAGCAACTTGTCCGACGTGCAGCTGTCCTTCCACTAGTTCCTACTGACCAGATTGAAGACGTATGGTTCAACGCCCTCAACGACCTGGACGATGCAGACATTCCCCAAGAGACAACACCGTTCACTGATTATGTCATCACACAGTGGATTGAAGGAGATCGTCAGCTCTGGAACCATTTCAACAACGACGGACCAAGGACTACTAATCATTTAGAAGGATGGCACAACAAATTGAAGAAGAAAGTTGGACATTCACATCCTAATGTATACCGTGTTATTGATATCTTCAAGGAAATCCAGGCAGTGAATGACATCAAGCAAATCCAGCAAGCTGCAGGAGGTAAACTGAGACCAAAATCCAAGAAATACAGGACCATTGATGACAGACTTGCTCAACTTAAAGAACGTTTCAACACAGAGCGTATTGACATTATCCACTATGCAGATGCCGCATCTCATCTTTTACATTTGGACTAAGAACTGTGGTTTGTGTTTTTAATTTGTGCCAAATCAATTCAGTGACATCATCCGGTGATATAATTCGATCCAGTGACATTATCCGATCCAGAGTGATCAAGAACCAGTGACATCCGATCTAGTGCTATTATCCGATTCAGTGACATTGTATGATTCAGTGACAATATCCATTACGTATTATTTATATCAGTGACATTATCCAATTTAGTTCAGTTATACGATTCAGTGACATTGAAACTGATATTTTGATGATTTTCACAGTGCTGCCTTTTATTTAATTTTACATGTTTATTTAGTGCTTTTATAATATATATGTATTTAAATTTATTTTAAATAAGTCAATAATCTTATTGTAGTGCTTGAAATTGTTGTAGTGTTGATGTGTTATATTGTACATTGTGTATTATATTTTTAATGGTATCATTTTTTAAAAAAATTTTCTGTAATTTATTTTTTTATTTTGTTTGCAGTATGGTGAAAGATTGTACCAAAAAGGGGATAGAAACAATTTGGCAACATATATTTCTGAAATTTCCTAAATTTATCTTTTTATTTCCAGCAAACTAAAATGACATTCAATCATTTTGGACTTTTTCATCTTTTTCAGATTTATAATTCTTCATTGTATTAATCTGTTTTATTTGCATGCGAATTTAAAACTTCATTTTAGTTGTATTTTGAAGAAAAATGACATTCAATCATTTATAAATCTTTGTGTTTGTCATGCATTGTATTAATTTGTTGTATTTGCATGCATATATAAATAAAAAATATTTTAATTTATTTTCTGTTGTTTCTGTTTTTCAGAAGTCAGTCACCAGGTAACCTGATTATAGAGAACAGACTATAATTGTTTTTCTTTTGTTCTTTAATAAAAACACTTATATAAACAAGTGTCAATCTGCCCACAGAAAATATGGTAAAATATTACCTGAAATTTAAAATGTGGGCAAATCGAGAACACACCGAAGTGCTCACTTGTGTATACTCGGGGAATAAGTCAAAAATAACAAATTGCATCAGACTTTGGAATTCCTGCATCCACTCTAGGTACTATTATAAAACAGCGAGAAACTTTTATTAGTGCTTATAACTCCAGTGATGTGGTGTATCAGATACGGTTTACATGTGTTATACGTAAGCGTAGAAATACAATATAGATTACATGCTTACACGCAGTAGTAGTATTCAGTATTAAAGTAGTTCTCAATGAATCTACACGTGTCTGTTATGTTTCTATTAACATACAGTATATAACATATCTTGGCGACGAGGAGTATTTTTTCACATAGAAAAAGGACTCACTTATTTTAATATGGCTGTGGCAAGTGCTGTTGGTAAAATTGGAACATTTGATGACAGTTTGGAAACTTGGGAGTCATATTCAGAACGTTTGGAACAATACTTTATTGCCAATGAAGTTAAGGCGGAGAAACAGGTTGCTGCACTACTGAGTCTAGTAGGTCCGAAAACATACGCCTTACTTAAAAATCTCACAGCTCCAGCTAAACCAGCTGAGAAAACATTTAAAAAATTAATTGATTTGTTAAATAGTCATCTGAACCCAAAGCATTAGTAACTGCAGAACGTTTTCGTTTCCATAAACGGGATCAACGTTCAGATGAGACATGCATGGCATATATTGCAGAATTACGTAAACTGGCAATGCACTGTAATTTTGAAGGGACATTAGACGACTCCCTGAGAGACCGTTTTGTATGTGGTTTACGCACAGAAAACATACAAAAACGTTTATTGTCCGAGGCTGACCTATCCCTAGACAAAGCCCTGAAAATAGCTGTTGCTATGGAGACGGCTACTCACGATGCGGAGGAGCTGCAGAAGTCATGCTGATCAATCAGTTAACCAGGTTAAATTACGAAAACAGAGCATTCCCAAGCAAAAAGTCAAACCGCAAGTAAAAACACATAAATCTAAGTGTTTTCGCTGTGACGAGGATCATTTTGCTGATAAATGTAAACACAAAACTACGGTGTGTAATTACTGCCAGAAAACGGGTCACATCAAAAAGGCATGTATGAAGAGAAAACGTGATGAGAAACACGAGAAACATGGAATACATAGGTATGAAATTGAAGAGGATGCCTCACTCAAACTCAATAAAGAGGTGCATTTGAAGTGGCAAAAAACATAAAATTTTGTTACTTTCTATTAAGTTAAGTTTTATTTTGCTTGATAGCAATTACCTGAAAGAACATTCATTTCAAATATTTTCATCATCAATCAAACCGTTATAAAAATATAGCATATTAAAGTTTGCATAAGAAATGTAAAAAATTGCTCAACGAAATGTACGTTATTTCATATCCTAAGAATTTGTGAACTTGTTTTCTGTTACCCTTTTAATCAAGAAGCTTTGTTTATATGTTTTTATACGAGACAAATGTCCAAAATTTATATTTATGTGCAGAGAAAGTTTGGTTGCTTAAAACAAACTTGTATATCCTACATTACACATACCACTCTTTTCAAAACCTTCTGGTATAATGCTGATTATTTAAAGGATACTACTTTCATTAGAACATCAACAATTTATTATTAATAATAAAACAAAATAACATAAGTATTTCTGTAAAATCAATAAAGAAGAATATATTAAAACAAATCTGAATCAAATCAAGTCATTGTTGCCTCCTTGGCATAGTATTTTTCGTAACATATAAAAAGTAACGTATATTTCAAGGTGACGAAAACAAGTAAAAGAAATAACATCGTGTTGTTTTGTATTTAGCTGTGTCAAAAATAACAAATTAACTATTATATTTTGATTAAAGTCTGATATAAGCAACATGTTTATGACGTGTACATTATTGGTTTGGTATATGTTTTGGTTCCTATCTGTAAATGATGAATAAAGAGATGGTCAGTAATAATGAACAATAACATTCTCAAATCAACTTTTCAGTTTATATACATGTTTACCTTGCTTTTGTGCGTTGAAAAGCTAATTTAGTGAACACTATTAACTTGAGAAGGAATAAAGATTTCTTTTTGAAATTTTATCAAGTGAAATATCCACTGAAATGTCCATGACCTTAATACAAAAGTTTGTGCTTAATATCAATAGACAATTTCAAGCGTGAATTATCAGCAACTAAAGATAATTATTAGTTTGCTTGGGTAGACTTATAGTAACAAAGCACACATAACATAAAAATCACTTTAAATGTAATTAGTTTTTGAAAGAACATAGAAAAGGGATGAAATGTTCGTTATAACTTAATAATTAGACATTTTTTGCAAATCGTCATCCATAAGTTTGTACATTCGCTTAGATTTGCCTGATGGTACTGGGGTAGATATTGTGAACAAAATATCTTCTACACGGCACCATATTGTATCTTCTTTTGAAGGCCATTGGAAGAGATATTTTCGTTTTTCCATGAATGAAACTTTATATATATAACCAGAGTCATCATCTGGATCTGTGTCCATTACATTTCCAACGTAAGGGGTATTCTCATACATTGCAATCACAAACTGGTTAACTTTAATTACACCACCAGCAATAACGTTGTTGTTCTGACCTGCCAAGCTGTTGTCTGGCGTAGTTTGACCTTGTTCTACAGCTTCAGTCATGTTTTTACTATTCCGACTTGCCGAGACGTTTTGTGGTGGAATCTGGCCTTGTTCTATAGCTTCAGACACGTTTCCAACAGTTTTCTCTTTTCTCCACGTGTCACAAAGCCCCCCGCTAATACAAACGTCACAGTAACAACTAACATTTCGTACACAGACGTAATCGGAACCGAGTCCAACAACTGCATGTATCTTCATGGTACCTTTGATTGGCTTTGTATTCAACTTTTCTAATTCCTTGCTTTTGATTTCACAACTCTCTCTATTCACAAAGTGAAACTTGACATTTTTCATTGTGCAGCTTTCAGATTGTGTCCAGGCATAAAAGTCATGAGCATCTTGAATTGTGACTTTCCCCGACTTCATTGCTTCATCAGCCATACGCTTAGTAACACCTCCAAGCCCGTCACATGGCCCTTTGCCGTGGCCGGCCTAAAAATAGTTCCAGCGAGCTTTAATACCAGCAACAGATTCTAGATTCGCAATGAAATTAAAAACGGTCTTGTTTCTGTATTGACTTGTCGGACTATCCGTCCAAATATGAACTGTGTTGACTTCCGGATCTATTGCCTTAACATCTTTAATTATTTCAGGTCAAAAGGTAAGCACTGTTGAAGTATTGTGATTTAACTCATTTGACACTATTACGTAACTTTGGTGAGTCAATGTTTGGTTTTCTGATGTTTTCGTGTAAACAACTGTTGGATGTAAAGTTACTGACGTTTGGTTCCAATATGCAGATTGGACTTCTTCAGCAGACTTGCATGAGTAATTCTCGGCGAAATCCATGTGAAGAATAGCTTGATGTGCTGGAAGGTTTTCTTTTAGGAGACGAATTTGCTGATACTGTGTATGCATTCTCGAGACATGGTCCTTAAATTCTATCGTTTGTTCTTGTAGGTGCTTGAGAAAATCTTCTTTACTTTGTGTTACTTTTACTATCCTCATAACCATCTTTTTCTTCCCTTTCTCTTCTATCGACACTCGTTTCCACTGCTCATATGTCATTTCAGTGTTAATCTTCTGATTAATTTCTTCATGAAGCGGTATCTCAACAAACTTCTCTGGGTTAGCTGGAACATCAATACCCAAACGCCTTAAAGCTTTCAGCACGAGTGCCATATCTTGGTGTTTTGTACAAAGACAGCTATCACGTGTAATAAAGCAAGTTCTGAGAATATACTTTGGACGTATTCTCTGAAAAGAAGCCAACGAAAGTTTAGCAGTCGGATTTTCACTCAAAAATTTTATACGGAGATTTGACAGATAATCAGTCAATACACGCTTTTGTTTACTTTCTTTGATTCCAGTCTTAATTTTGTCAGCTTTACCAGGTAAACTTCTACTGTTATCATCTCTTTCAAAAAACTGTATCACTTCCTCTTTGAACCGTCTGACCTCTCTAAAGCGCTCTAGTCGCCTAAATTCTATTGATTTTGACTTTGTTTTGCCGACCCTGTTCCTACCCAAACCTGTACTTTTTCCAATTAGACCAACACACCTGTACTTTTTGACGATACGACCCGCAATGACATTTCGTAGTATGCTAGGTTTACTTTTGTTGTTTCCATCTTTCGCCATTTTCACTTCTTCTGTCATTACGTGTCCCATGAGTAACTGCTTTCTAATTTTATTTTTCTGGTTTACAGTTAAACCTGCTTCTCTCATCTGGGCTTCTGTCTTGCTCCGTGGTGTGCTGGGTACCTTCTGATTGAGTTTCTTATGCATACGCTGTAACTTTCTGAGTGTGGTTTTATGTTTTCTCTCCAGCTTATTGAATTTGTCTTTAAGCTTTGATAGTTCCTTGGTTTTATTTGATAATGCTCTATTTATTCTTTTCCTAGGACCATTTCTCTTATTCAAAAATTTCATGTTTACAATGAGCCGAGCTTGACCCTCCGGCTGAGAACTTTGACTTTCATAACCACTTGTTTCAATCGTGCAGTCATTTATTTCATGGTGTACTTCTCTTTCTTGTTCACGTATTCGTTCTTTCTTCCTTTTGTTACGATGGCGTTTTAAAGCGATGTTGATCTTTAGATTCCTTTTAATTCTCTCATTCCTAGAAAGTTGATCAGATGGTATGTAATTTTTACGTCTGCGTTCTCTCTCTTTCTTTAGATATTCTTCTTTGTTTCTAGCTTTCTGCCTTTCCCGATACGCTTTTTGTATTTCTGCCCTGGTTTTAGCCATCTGCAAAGAAATTGGACACCGTTAGATGTAAATGTAAGCGTATTAGTTAGAAAGAAATGTACGTTACTACAAAATGAAATGTACGTTACTCAGTAAATACATATCTCTAACTAAACTGTTTATCAAAACATCTCTTATATCTAACAAACCTCACATGTACAATTGAATACAATTGTAACTTGGTAGAGAAGAAGTTGATGTCGCTTAAGAAAATCCCAAAATAAGGATTGTTCTTATACAAAGATGGAAATAATTCTATTTACCATCATTACACATTGCATCAACAAATTTGCATGCTTATACAGCTAGTCTTTGTAACAAAATATAGTTCAAACAATCAAATATAATGTATTTTCGATAATATCAAAATCGCCAATAATTACCAACATTCAACATATAACAACACCGTTTGTCTGATGAAATGTTCGTTACTTGCAGTAACGAACATTTCAGTACATAAACTAACCAATACCATACGGTGCGCGAACAATTGCGGAAATTCACAGTTGCTAGTCCAGACATGTATCATTACCACTGTTATAGAAACTAAGATTGCTTAAAAACAAGCCAGTATAACACTAATAATAATATTGCAAGTTTACCTACCTTTTTAATCCGAATCTGTAACGTGTAGCTTTAAAATTTACCAATTGTATTCAAAGTTGTTTTATTTCGAACAAATGGCGGCAACAAACTTTATCATCTACAAGCTTTAAATCGTGATCATGGAGCCGTTTGTATGTAATCTGTATATGTATGTAACGGATATTTCAGTAACGGACATTTCGTTAAATGATATTTAAGTGATCAATAACAGTATTTTAGTATCAAAATATGTTGTGAAATCAATTATTGTAATATATAACACTTATTGAATGACTATCTGCCAAAACATATCCAATTATCTGGCAAGACTTAGGAATAATAGCGGTAACAGACATTTCAACTATATTTTTACTCGATGCTTAAGTCTATGTTAGACGACTTCTAAAGATTTTTGGCGTGAAGAATTTACTACATTTGTATTTTATATTTATTATATAATCTAGAATATTAATTTAGATTGATTGTTCTTGTCATTTTCGACTAGAAACGCATTCATTGTTTTCAATATTATAACCGTCACGGACATTTCATCACATTTTGCGACATCTCACTTTTTCATCCCTCTGGACACAGTTTTGTGACTATTTGATATTTGTACTTATTCAATTACATATTATACACATATTTATCTTAGAATAAATGAAGCATATCTCTATCATTGCATATAAACACGAAACTGTTAAAAAAAGTTTATAAATATAAATTGCGACAGTAACGTACTTTTCAAATTCAGCACTTTGTGAAAGAATAAAACCATAATAAATAGGAGCTAGCGGTTCTCCGTGTGTACATCGTAAGGCCCTATAGTGACGTATTTAGAGAAAGGTCAAACATGTCAAAGTATTGTGTTAATATGGAAATAATATACGGTGACACGGTTTGCACCTCTTTATTGAGTTTGAGTGGCCTATGAGCTACTGCTTCACATCGATGTTAACAATGTGAAAGGAACTCATAGCAAACCAATCACAGTCAAACCTCTCACTGAAAACTGTCAACTGCAAATGGAGTTGGATACCGGTACAGCATTAACATTAATATCAGAGACTGATTATTGCAAACACTTTGCTTCTATTAAATTAGCTCCGTGTTCCGAGCTTCTTAAAAGTTATTCGGGACATATTTTGCGTCCAGTTGGAATGATGAACGTCACCGTTCAACTCAACGGTCAAACTGCAAAACTGGATTTATATGTCGTACCTCACAATGGACCGCCGTTGTTTGGACGCGATTGGCTATCAAAACTTCAACTTGATTGGTTAGAAATAAAATCTGTCAGCATACACAAGCGAAATGTTACTTCAAATGATGCTAAACTCAAAGTTCTCTTCGACAAATACAATGACGTATTTTTTGGATGGCATCGGCAAACTAAAACACATCAAAGCTCATCTAGTGTTGGAGGATAACGCACAACCGAGATTCATGAAAGCGCGTAACATACCTTACGCATTGCGTGGGAAAATGGAGCAAGAACTTAACCATTTACAACGCGACGGAATATTGGAACCAGTTTCACATAGTAATTGGGCTACGCCAATTGTACCCGCAATAAAAAAATCGGGAGAAATTAGAATTTGTGGAGATTACAGACTTACTGTAAATCCAGTAATGCGAGTTGATCAGTATCCGTTACCGAAAATTGAGAACATTTTCGCAAATTTAGCAGGGGGATAAAAGTTTTCAAAAATTGACTTAAAACAGGCTTATCACCAAATGGAACTAGACGACGAATCTAAGGAACTTTTAGTGATTAACACGCACAAGGGTTTGTTCAAGTACAACCGCTTAGTTTTCGGTGTCGCGTCTGCCCCGGCTATTTGGCAACGTGCAATACATCAAGTGCTACAGAATATTCCATTTACTCAGTGTACCCTGGATGATATTATTCTCACTGGAAAATCAGATTCTGAGCATCTCCAGAATCTCGAAATCGTACTCCAGCGTCTCAGTGATTATGGTCTGAAAGTCAACCTTAATAAATGCGAGTTTTTCAAGGATAAAATTAGCTACTGTGGTCACGAGATCGACAGCGAAGGGTTACACAAATCAGCTGAGAAGATAAAGGCCGTTAGTGAAGCCCCTAAACCTGAGAATGTTTCTCAACTGAGGTCATTTCTTGGTTTAGTAGGTTATTACCATCGTTTTATTCCACAAATGTCAACAATTGTTGGACCTCTGAATGATCTATTACGTGCAGATGTTAAGTGGAATTGGACTAAGTTAAATGAAGCTGCATTTAAGAAAATTAAAGATGTCATTACATCTGAACAAGTGTTATGCCACTATGATCCGACACTTCCAGTAAAAGTAGCATGCGATGCATCACAGTACGGAATTGGCAACGTAATTTCTCATACATTTCCCGATGGAACTGAGCGCCCAATTGCTTTCGCTTCACGTACATTGAGGAAGGCAGAAAAAGGGTACTCTCAAATTGACAAGGAGGCTCTTTCCTTAGTTTGGGGAGTCCGAAAGTTTAACTCTTATTTGTATGGGAAACGGTTTACGATAGTCACACAGGGATTTACGGGACGCAGAAATCCTGCGTATATGACGCAAAAAAATTATGTAGGACTCCTGAAAAGTTTTAATATGCGTCCCTAGGGACGCAACTCGTTCCATTCTGATTCAGTTAAAAGCACTTCTTTTCTCAGTGTTCGCGGTAATCTTCAGAATATTCATGATCTAATCTAATAATGCCGACTCTGTCCGTAATTACTCTTAAGAAAAACGTAAATAAATTCAGATTGGCGATCACTCTCTTAATACTGAAAAAACGAGAAAAGTTCCGAACTCCAGTCAATACCGCCTATAGGGGGGTTATACAATTGAACTGACCTCATTTTACTTTGATTTGTTTATAATGTTACCATAGATAATTTGTCAGTAGAACAAAAGTAACCAAAAGTAAAACTGCTGACGAGGAAGTAGAGGCCACTACTTCCAAAGAACAACAAAGTGCTTCAAGTACTTATATTAATAAAAAATCAAGAAGTTTTGAACAAGAATGGTTGACCCGTTACACGTGGCTTCATGTTAACGAGCCAGACAAGTGCTAAATGTTTGGAAAACCCCACTACGTCAAAAGAATCCGATGACTGTGTTTACAAGGTTTACAAATTACATGTACTTAATTGTAAAATTTTCTGGGAATTAAAATTTAAGTTCTCTGAATGTGACAATTTCTGTTTGATTGGTTATCTAAATAATAAAACAAAACAAAATTGATATTCAATTTTATGGTTTTTATTTTATATGATTTAATCAATTTCAATTATACTGTGAACTAACACATACACCACTTAACTGTAAGTCCTGCAAAAAACTTTATTTTCACAAATTTTTTAAGGGGACTGCCAAAATTTTATATGGACTCCTTGAATTCAAATTAGGGAGTCCCAAGGACTCCAAAAATCCACAAGTTATGTAAATCCCTGGTCACAGATCATAAACCTTTGCTGAGCATATTTAACCCATCAAAGGCGTTGCCGACAATGACTGCAGCACGTTTACAGCGCTATGCAATTTTCTTGTCAGGTTACTCATATGACATCGAGTTTAAAGGTACAAAGGATCATGCTAACGCTGATGCATTGTCGCGGTCTCCGTTGAAGGTCAGTGATACGACTGATGATAATGATGATGAAATAGCAGACTTGTTCTATAACTCACAGTTTGAACAATTACCTGTTACTTGTGAAAGAGTCCGTCAAGAGACACAACGTGATTTAGTTTTGTCACAAGTTCTGGATGTTGTGTTATCAGGAACAGTTCCAAACAAGAAACAAATAAATGAACTGAGTGATGACCTAAGGCCATATGTAAATCGCATTAATGAGTTAAGAGCTCATCAAGGATGTCTGATGTGGGGCAACAGGGTGATTATCCCAGATAGTTTGCGTGAAAGAGTTCTTGCAGAGCTTCATACAGGACACTTGGGCATGGTAAAAATGAAAGGCCATGCCAGGTCGTATTTTTGGTGGCCTAGGTTAGACGAGCATATCGAACGCTTATGTCGCTCTTGTAATGGCTGTCAAACAGAACAAAGACAAGCGCCATCAGCTCCGGTACACCCATGGGAATGGCCTGAAACACCATGGTAAAGACTACATATTGATTTTGC
Source organism: Tegillarca granosa (assembly GCA_029721355.1). NCBI lineage: Eukaryota > Metazoa > Mollusca > Bivalvia > Arcoida > Arcidae > Tegillarca > Tegillarca granosa. The sequence goes on along the minus strand of CM056606.1, from coordinate 32,911,751 downwards.
CGGACCATTCAAACAATCGATGTTTCTTATAGTTGTAGATGCGTATTCAAAGTGGCCGGAAATATTCCAGATGCAATCCACCACTGCGCTAGCTACAGTACAGAAGTTACGAACGCTTTTTGCGCGTCAGGGAATTCCTTGCGAGATTGTTTCTGATAATGGACCACAGTTTCGTTCTGAAGAGTTCAAGCACTTCCTTAAGATGAACAACATTCGAAACATTACGTCCGCGCCGTTCCATCCAAGAACAAATGGCCAGGCGGAACGCTTTGTTCAATCTTTCAAACAGGCAATCAAATCTGCTAGAAGTGACAAACATATGACTCTACATCAGAAACTATGTGCATTTCTTTGCAAATATCGTACAACTCCACACAACACAACGAATGAAACACCATCTGTATTGTTATATGGACGGAACATTCGCACTCGTTTAGACTTAGTGAAACCCAACACTAAACATATTGTTCAACGTCGACAGTTCAAAATGAGTAATTCAAAGCACACGGGATCTAAAATTCGTAATTTTGATCAGGGACAAAAAGTGTTAGTGCGAGATTACCGAATGGATGAAAATAAATGGACACCAGCTCGGGTAAAACAACAAACAGGTCCACTCTCCTATCAAGTCAACATCGGTGATAACATGTGGAGACGACATGTTGATCAAATAATAAAAACGGATGATACACAAGAGAAGAAATTAGCAGTTCAAACACCAAAGCAAACTAGTACAAACCAAACTAGTACACAGGAAGAAATGTCAACAAAAACAAACACATCATTACAGACAGTGCCTGTGCAACCACGTAGAAACCCACCGCGTGAAAGAAAGGCGCCAGACAGACTTAATTTGTAAATTGAGTGTAAATATGTTTAAATGTTGATGGAACACTGTGTTAAAAGGCATAATAATCCTTGTGTTACCATCTGAGAACCAAAGGTTCTTTAGTTTAAAAAGGGTAATGTTTTGTTTCTTTCAAATTAGTTGATAAATTTGTAGGGTAAATGTTATCGTATCAAGATATAATTTTCAAGTTCTCAAGAATAATTTCAATAAACATTGACACTAATTGGTTTTCAACCTGTTACACTGATAACGATTGTTAGGACTAAAGTTCATTGACACTTAGTTGGTATTAGTCAGGAATTTTGATTACGTTTTCGTATGTCTCATAGTCGTATATTTTTTTTAAAAAAGGGGGAGGTATATGTGGTGTATCAGATACGGTTTACATGTGTTATACGTAAGGGTAGAAATACAATATAGATTACATGCTTACACGCAGTAGTAGTATTCAGTATTAAAGTAGTTCTCAATGAATCTACACGTGTCTGTTATGTTTCTATTAACATACAGTATATAACAAGTGACTTTGGAGGTAGCAGAAACAAACTTCGAACAAGTCAATTTACAGATGTAGAAGAAGCTCTGTTCAAGTTATTCGGAGGTGTGCACAACAACAACATTCCCCTTACCATCATTAGCCACACCCACACATATTACACGTCAACTCGTCCAACTTTATTTTACTCGTCCCAAGAGTAACAACAACTCGTCCAATATTTATAACCCATAACAAACTATGCTGGGGCCAGTATCTCGAGGCTCTCTTAAAACTTACGAATACGTAACGTGTACTTACGATGATCTTAAAAAAATTACCTGTATCTCGAAGCATTCGTAAGTAGGACCGTAGCAGGAACATTCTCCTAACTTTAAGAGAAGAATAGACCTCCCTTAACTCTTACTTACGATCCATATCCACATGGTAGAAGAAAGGAAACGTCCAAAATTGATAATGATTAATGGTGCCAATAATTGAATTAAACGCTTAATTAAACGCTTAAACTGTAATAATTCTCTCTCTCTCTCTTTCTCTCTCTCTCAGAAAACGTGCAATAATTCCATCTCTGAGAAAACGTGTAATAACTGTAGTATACAGGGGTATAGCTGGTTGAGCAATTCTGAGATTTGTAATTCCGAAATTAAATTGTAGCCATATCATTTCCGATTAAGTTTTAGATATATAATGTGACTTCCGAATAAAAGAAAAGTTTGGCGGAATCTGCGTCGTTATTTTATAAGTTTTTACTTGACTTTTTATAAGTTTGTGTATATCTACACATACAACATGGTGGAGAATCTAAACTGAACAAACATTTTATGTAGTTTTCTAGGAATTTACGAACTTTGCATATGTGATAGTTTAAAATTTCAGTCGGCAGACAGGATCGTGCGCACGCCACGTGTTTCCAAATATAAGATTGTATGAGTTATGTCGGAAAAACAAAACGATTGTCCAGATCTGAGTTATTATGGTGAAACAGATGATTATTTCTTAACCCTTCCGCCTCTTACAGATAGATTTTTGCTTCAGAATGCCCTAACGGCACATGGACTTGATACACCTATTGCTCATTCAACTCGGAGACAAAATTCTTCTCAGAACCTAGCCACACATGAACTTGATTCTGATTCATCCAATTCACAGTCTACTCAGAGAAAAAATTTGTCCCATGAACGTGACCATGTAGATCATTCAACTGCAAGAACATCTGTTCACTATAACTATAAGCACAATTTATTCAATATGAACATTGATAAGTGTAGGAAATTTTCTGGTTTCTCCACAGAAAATGCTTCCCATTTTCTTTCCGAGTTTAAATCATTCGTGTCGTTGTATGGTTTAGATGATCCAGTTCATGATCGACGTGTACCAGCTTTTCATCTCCTTCTACAAGGACCAGCCAGGGTTTGGTTCAACTCATTGCCAGCATCGGATAAATTATCATGGGCAAAAATTTTAAGGAAATTTGAGGCCAAATATGTGCACCTTGATTCATCTCATCCCCAGTTAATGTTAGAAACTGAAAATTTTAACCAAATGACATTAAGTCCAGGAGAACCACTGGAACATTTTCATGCCAGATTAATTGAGAAAGCTAGTGTAATAGGTAAAGCTGACTCTGATGTATTGAATAAATTTATATCATCCCTCCCAGAGCAACTTGCATTTTTTGTTAGGGCAGGGGGCCCAATAGACTCTGGTGTTGCTTTGGCAGCAGCAAAGATGGGAGAGACAGAAGGATATAGGAAACATTCCCCATCTGTCTCGTCATTGTTTCCCACTCCGGAAAATCCAGTATGCTCTTCAAATGAACATAAACAATCTGTACATTCATCTGAACTTGAAGATCTTCGACAACAAGTGAAGGATTTGACACAAACTGTCCAAATTTTGAGTGTAAGACAGTCATCTGTACCCCATCAGCCTCTAGCTGATAATTGTTTTAACTGTAATGGACAGGGTCATGTCAGGAAACATTGTAACTGGAATAAAATGGGAGTTCCTTGTCCTGACACTAAATGTCAGTTATGTTCTCAGTTTGGCCACACTTCTGTTTTTTGTTTAACATTGTCGGGAAACTGGAAAGCCCCGGGAACAAGGCACAACTTAACGTTCTCTCTCTCTCTCTTTCCATCTCTGAGAAAAAGTGTTATAACTCTCTCTCTCTTTCCATCTCTGAGAAAAAGTGTTATAACTCTCTCTCTCTCTCTCACACACACACAAGCGCTCGCGCCCATTAATTGTATTACAAAAAGTTCACATTTGTTTTTTTCAGTCACGTTTATTATGTCTATATCCATGTGTTAGCTCAGTTAGTTGGGTGCTCATTCCGTTTGTAGAATGTTGCCTTCCCTCCACAGTTTTCATTGCAATTTAGCATTTTTGTTTTTGACCAATCCTACCATTTATTCTCTATCCTTTCGAAACAGCATTTTATTTGGCCGAGGCTATTGCCAAGTACTTGGCAATAACGGAATGGCTATTGCCATGTATTCGTTTTTGGAAAATATCATTGTCTGCATAGCCAAACTAACTTTGAAATCAAAAACTGTAAAGGATAAAAACATTCAAAAAATTTCATGGAGAAAAAATAAGTTTCAAACAAGAAATTAAATCGCAAACTTTGCACTATTTTGCGTGTGTTGCGAACCGTACGACCAAGTAATACATATCAGCTAAAATGATCGACATAGTATATATTTGATACTAAAACGAGTTAAGAAATGAAAAGCAAACCTAAAAAACCAAATTATAATGCATTATTTTGTTTTAAATATAAAAACATCAGCTTGTGTTATGTGTACTGATTTCTCGAGTCTGATCACTAACATCGCGTATGAATTCCGAAAGGGACATTCAACTTCACGATTCATACAACGGTCAAGGTAATCATGAACACCTTGTCTTACAAATTATAGTTGGTATCTAAATTCTGTTGTTATTTAGTGGTAATGGACAATGAACTATATTGTCGATATCAGTAGTAAACGTTTTTGTTTTTAACAAAAATTAGTTCATTACAATACATGTGAAATTTTTTTCAGTGAAATATCCGTCTTAAAAATGAAAGGAATATAGCCTAGGCTTAGGTTGAAATAGAACAAGAAATTTTTTGTTCTTAGAAAATTGTAAAAAAAAATAATAATAATGAAAAATAAAAATAAAAAAAACAAATAAAACTGAATCAGAGAGCGAATTTAAAAATAAATAATAAATAAAAGAGCGAATTTAAAAATAAATAAAGAAAAAAAAGGAAGTTTAGGGCATTGTTAAACTAACTTGGCTTTTTTGTTGTAAAGTAAGTCATGGAAAAAATTCACAGTTTAAAACCATTTTTAAAAAAATTCTTCAGCAATATCTTTTTTTTTCTATATTGCATTGCTTATGTGTTATCTCCTATATGATATATACTTAAACTTTTTGAAATGTTTGTATCAGATTTTTTGTTCTGCAATTGAGTATCATTTCTGCTGGGAATATAATCTCTCATCTTGGTGCACATCTGGCACATCAAAATTTAACTGGTATTTGTATTATATATTTACTACCCCTGAGCGGGTACCGCTGCTGGTGGAGTAAAACTCCCCGAAGGGTATCCATAACTCAGTAGGCAGTACTTTTTTATGTATCAAACTTTTCGGTCGTAGTGTCACTGATGAGGAATTAATTTCCGAAATGTGCACATCTGGCACATCAAAATTTAACTGGTATTTGTATTATATATTTACATGTATGCATTTGATCTCTAATGAATTTATCCTAGCAAACTAATTGTTACTTTTGATCAGTGAGACTTTTCAATACAATTTTAAAGGAAAATAAATTTTATAAATAATTGACCAACGATTGAGTTAATAGTGGTTTTTAGAGACAGTTACCGATCACATCAATAATGTCCATCACATTTCAGAACACATTATACATCATAAATGTTCGTCTACATTTTGTACTCAAATATAGATATGGGTAAACCGGCATTCTGTAAATGCACTGTGCAGTTTGTCTCTTGTTTGCTTTCTTAAAATTAGCAACCAAGAAGATTTTCCATTATTATATAAAACTTTTATTTTAACAACTTCCCTAAAGTATTACTGCAGCTCAGACCACACTGTACAAGATCATTTATGTAGCTTTGGATTGAGATAAAGCATAGTCTTACAACTAGTTTAGTTTAGTTTAAAATGGTTTTAAACTGATGTTTTTCATTATCAAACTATTCGGTCTAAGTGCCACTTATGAGGAATGAATTTCCCAAATGTGCACATCTGGCACATCTAAATTCAACTGGTATTTGTGTTATATATTTACTACTCCTGAGCGGGTACCGCCGCTGGTGGCGTAAAACTCCCCAAGGGTATCCATAACTCAGTAGGCAGTACTTTGTGCTGTCAGAAAATGTACCATTTAACAAAATTTTCAGCTGCCTTAAATTCTAAAATTTGTTTAAAACTAAGGTTTGTTCCCTCATGCAAAGCATTCCTTAGCTGGATTTGGATTTATAAAATTTTGGAACTTTAGATTCATTAATTTTCAACTGTTTGGCTGATGTTTTTCATTATCAAACTATTCGGTCTAAGTGTCACTGATGAGGAATGAATTTCCCAAATGTGCACATCTTGCACATCAAAATTCAACTGGTATTTGTGTTATATATTTAGCACTTTTCTCAGTTATTAATAATTTCCCGTTCTCCAATGTAATTCTGAAAACATGAAGCAGGACAGCTAATGTATTATGCATGATACACTTCTGTGGCACCCAAAATGTCTTAAGTCTGAAATTGAATAATCCTTTTAATGAATAGTAAAATTATCTGTAAAATATTTTCATGATGCTACTTCAGTAATATTTCATGTATTCGTGAACAACAATCCCTGAGACTTTCCTGGTGACAAAACTATCCAAATACTAATAAATTCTTAGAAAATCATTCGAAAAGAACCTAAATAACTTGACAGGTAATTTGCAACAAAAAAGAAAAAGAGTTTGAAGAACGAATGCATATTATTAAATCGCACATAGCTATTTTTAATTCTGCATTTACCGATTTAAGTTTCAGGTCCTTCCTGTAAAAAGTTTTATCACAACACTTTTTTAATAGATCGACAAGTGCTCATCAGTCAGGTAGTAAGAACTTTGAACAAGAAAAAAACTGTCTGTGTTGCATATCTGTAAAAAAGGAACAAACATTGCTGAAAAACCAACTATAAGAAACAAATTTTCTGTTGATAATCTGAAAACATAAAGAAATCATTTCTGCTGAAACACCCCCCCCCCAAAAAAAAGGGTAATTGACCGTCTTTTTTAATTCTTGAAAAAGAAAAATGTGTCAAATATGGATCCCCCAGTAAAAAATATTTTAAAAAAATTGTCTATGTTGAACATCTGAAAAAGAAACAAACAAACTTTCAAACCATGTTGAATACCTGAAAAAGAAACAGTCTCTATGTTGAATAGGCTGAAAATAAACAAATGTGTTTCAGGTTACCCTACCCTATTTTCTATGCCTACCCTAAAAATGTTTCAGCATTTTGGAACAAGCACTGTGAAATGTGTCTATTATATAAACTTTTGTTTAAAGATTTTAAAAAATAAAAAGGTTCCGTACCTACCTATCCTATTTTTTCCAGGAATGTTACCTGAGACACACTTAATTTTCATTTTGGCCATACGTGAAAAAAGAAATAAACTGCCTATGCTTAATACCTAAAAGGAGAAAGAAACTGTATGTTTAATATATGAAAAAGAAAAAAATGTCTATTTTGAATACCTGAAAAAAGAAACAAACTGCCAATGCTGACATATAATCTTTTCTTTTATACCTAAAAGAAAAGAAACACACTGCCTATTCCAAATACCTAAAAAGAAACAAACTGTGTTTGTTTAATATATGAAAAAGAAATAAACTGTCTATGCCAGATACCTAAAAAAGAAACAAACTGAAATCAGACAATAAAAAGTAAATTAAAACTATTACTTAAGATTTTATGTCTGAAATTTAAGTTTTATACAAAGGAAGGTTGTTGTGGTAGTTAAGTAGTCTAATCTGTTGGTAAAAGTTTGTTCCTTTTTGTAGTGTTTAATGTCCCATCAACAATTTTTCAGCTATTCGCAAGAGAACAATGTCAGGAGTGTATGCAAGTATTTTATCTGCTTGTATTAGCACAGCCATTAAGTGGTTTTATAATGCTAGCTCACTGAACCAGCATGCTGCAGATTAACATTCCTAGGTGAGAGGTAAGTGTCTAATCCACTGGGCCACGATAGCCCCTACCTGTCAGTGAAAACCTATGTTGTTAATTGAAATGTACAAATAATTCAAAAACTGAGAGAAGAAAATGAATATTCAATATCTAAATATATTTATTCTATAATTGCATTATTCTCTTTTATTCATTTTACACAATTCACTGCAGAAAAAGGTTGTATTTGTTTTAGCTGATTCTGATACAGGCTGGTAATTAATGCACGTTAAATGATATTTTTCATTGCACAATGAACATATTATCTTTTGTCTCATCATACGGCCCTCTACAAGAACAGTTAACTGAAATGATTTGAATTTCGAACCGGTTTAGATTTTTTATGTGTGGAAACATGGTGAAACTCTTTTTTTCCAAGCACTGCAACAAATGAATCTTGGTGGAAAAAATACAAAGATGGATCTTCACCTTAGCAAATACACAGCAAATGCTATTGCAAACAAACCACAATCGGTTCCTCCAAATTGTTGTTGAACAAGTTTATGGTTCACTGAAATGGAGGAATTTTCAGTTTTCAAAATCATAGCAATTTGTTTCTTTGGACATCAACTTATTCAAACTGTCAAAAAGGTTTATTTCGTCAAGATAACAATCAATTGTTGAAACAGTAAACCAGTGTCCATATCTTTTTTTTCCTTCAAATAATATTTGAACCATTGGTCCCTTTATTTCTTTTAATTCAGAGGTTTGTGCCAAAACAGTTGGCTGAAAACCTGATATAGAAAATTGGTTCGACAAAAGATTTTGAGATGCCAATAAAGCCCTGTCATCAATGCATGTACCATCTGTTATTTGGAGTCTAACATCATCAGCCAAGAAAAAAATGTCATTTTTTAACCAAATATTTGTGTCAGGGAAACATTACAAATTTTATTATCAACAACAATGGTTTCCCTGACACATTCTTGTGAAGTAATATCATTTTCAATTTCCTTCATGACTTTTTGAATGCCTTTATTAAGATTTCTTGCATCGAAAGACATTTCAGATCCATTATCCGTAGAATTTTCCTTCACGGTATTTAATTTCTTCAGATTAGTTTTAGATATTTTAGTTTTTACTTTGCTATTGTCACTTTCAGAGATTTTTCTTTTAATAGATTTTTTCACTGATTTTTATGCGAATATTGCCATAATGGTTTATTAGAACCTTTAGGTCTGCCTCTGCGTTGTTTAACAGTTAGAACATTTATTGCATTGCGCAAGTCGTTGTTTTGTTTAGCATTTTCTGAGTTACTATCAAAGTTTAAGGGTTCGTTTCTTCTTATATCTCTTGCATTTTTGAATGATTTGATTCAACCTGGGTATCAATTTTTGTACCAACATCAGATGTAGAATTTGAAAAAGAAATATTGCTTTGCCGTGACTCTTTCAGCCTTTTTAAAAATTCAAGTTTCTCAAAGAACTCTTTAGTACCACAAGTAGCTAAAATGAACCAAATTCTTTCATTTAATCCGTTGCTTTATTATATTTTGCTCTTTCTGTCAAAGATTTGGAGATGTCTGCCTTAGATGTTTGTTTGGTACGAATCACGGGTAATGAATTATCCGATTCTGCCATAGGCTTTGAACTTTCAGTGAAATTTATTTTCCATTTTGAGGGTATAAACAAATAAACTGTCACCAATGTGACTCCGACAAGCAAAAATGTGTTGACATGGCAATTTATAAATGGAATAAAATAAACCAGAACATGTATGCAAATCTTCTCCTACATGATATAATTTTTTTTTTAATATTCCACATTAATTTTCTCTTCTGATTCAGAGGAAGTGGTTTTATAATTTCTTTTTGACTGTTTATCTAATTCACTTTTTATTAAATCATAAGAAGGTTTGACATACAAGTTTAAGATTGAGTAATGTAATGGACAAATATGGTCGTAATCAATGTTAGTTTTTAAATTATTGAATTTTTTCAGATTTAAACACATCCTTACGCAAAAGACCTTTTACTGACCCAGACAAGTGGAAATTTCTTTTTATATAGGCTTTAAGTTTCTGATTGCGACTTTCTAACTTATTATTTGTATTATTACCTAAGAATCCTATTGTTGGTCGGTAATAGTAAACCCACATTTCAATGCAATTGTGCCAATTAGAATCAAAATATTGTATGAAAGAGGGAAAGTCATCTTTTAGAACTGAATATAATTCCAAATATCCTGCTTGAGATTTCGAATAAATCATTTTAGTTAACGAGCACATTAGATTAGTTTTATCATCATTTTTCATTTCAATATCACTTGCTTTTCTTCTTAAAAATTTTATAACATGAAATGTGCAAAGCAGTATTTTTAGATTTTTAATTTCTTCTTTTAGGACAGAAATTTCACAAATATCTTTATCAACCATAGCAGTTGTAGTTTTTGATGTATCATTTATGTTACAAAAGTGCCGAATAACTGATGCAAGATTGGCTTTCCTCTCTGACTTTAAGTAACAGTAGGCAACTGGTTTTCCATGACATTCACTATCATTTACCATTATCACAAATAAGCTGTAACCATCAATGTTTAACCTGTATGTTACATCTACAAAAATTGAGTTTGGATGCTCTCTGAACATTCTTTTTAATGTCAGAAGTTTGAATGTACAAAAGTTCCAAAGTTCCGTCGTCGGCAAGTTCATAAATTACAGTACAACCTGGATCTTGTGATTTATAATTGTTCAGTATCATAAACCATTTGACCTTCAGTTCTTCTATTTTTTCTGATTGTTTTATTTTCTGTTTTATGTTATTTAAATCTTTATTTGATACTGATTTACCAGTGTTTTCTTCCATGGAATTTCGAATATCTTCAGTTTCTACATTCATGTCAAAAAAGTTCAGAATGGTTGTTATATCACTACCATTTAATTTTCTGTTTGAGGGACATAATTGATATAATTATTTTGAAATAGGATGGTTCTGGTTATCTTCAAACTTTGTAATTGTGTAGCAATTTAACTTTTCATCAAATTTTAATCTTAAACTCACGGGACATTCTTTAGCTAAATGTTTTTGATTGGGTCTTTCCTCTTTTTCTAATTTTTCCATGGTGTTTACATGCAAAGACGATATATTCATATGGGAATTCCTTATTTTCACATCCTTTTAATTTAGCACTATCCTTTCTAGTCATTGGATGAAAATGATTAATACACCATTCATCAAATTCTGTTTGAAAAGTTTGGTGAGTAGAAAATTTGGACCCTTTGCTAAAACTAGTGGTACCACCTCACCTTTGATACTTAGTTGTATAACTGTTGCTTTTTGTTAATTCTGATTAAGTATTTTTAGTTTTAGTATTACTGTTGCTTTTTGTTAATTCTGGTTTAGTTTTTTTTAGTTTGAACACTTATTTGTTATTTGACTTTTACTAGGACTTTTAAGAATGTTTAAACTTTGCTTAGCCAATGGAGTAGTTTTACTAACTATGTCTAAGGACACACAGACTAAATTTTCACCACCTACCTCAGTGACATCAAGTTCATTGTGTTGAGGTTTAAGACTATCAGGTAGTTTACTTACCTCATTATATGGAGTATAGATTTCCTCAAGAGCCACTGAATTATACGTTACCACTTGACTTGCTTTAGTTACTGGGGACAAAGTGGCACCATTGTTAGAGACTTAATTTTTACTTACCAAATCAGGCCTTCTACACTCTTCTCTAATTGTCTGCATCTGTTTATTCCGAAGTTGCATTAACAAATTGCCAAAAACGTTCTTACCATCATTAAATCTGCCGGTGCCCCAAAACCGGTCGGCGACATTGTGTAATAGCTGGCTACCATGTGTACTTAAAAGATACTCACGGAATTCTGTTATTTGGTCAAATTTGGCTTGTAATAAATAGACCATGATACTTTTCTTCACCTGAACCATGACCTGTGTTTCACAAAAGTTTTATCCAGCATCTTTGCAGTGGCAGTTGATGGGGCATTGTATATCTTCTCAGCTCAACTGATTTTGTTGTGGTACAGTGCGGCCTCAGTCTGGTAAGCATGCTTAACACTTGAGTATGATCTGTTTCTGTACTTGATCCGACAAAGAAAAAAAATTGATAACACATTTAATGCACCTTTAAAATATATCTTATTCTGGGAGCTGGTGGAGGATGGCTGCTGTTTTTTGGGTGTATCCCTTGTAGCAATATTTGAAATACCGCTATATTAAACAGCATACTCACAAGTGGTATAAGGTACTGGTAAATCCTGTGTGGTATTATTGGAAACACCACATGTACCAAAAGTGTTATCACATGTACTGTCTGGTACGGCTTTAACCTGGGCGGTATTGATTTTTTGCTGATGGCATACAGGTATGTGGAGATGCTAAATTTCTCATCAGAGCATCCCTATATGGAGTAGGAACAGTTTTGTTTGAGTCATTGAGCATTACTTCACCAAAAATGCTGGAGACTGGTGTATTGGTCTTTTTATCTCCCGTAAAAGAAATGATTGTCTGCGATGGAAATTAATTTTTCAGCAATACATCCCTGTAGGTTTTAGGAATTTCTGGTTTACTTTGGATTAGACATTCTGTTTGTGTGGTTGGTGACCTTGCTACAAATTCTGTATTCATTAATTTTGTTGCAGTTTCAAAACTGGAAAATCTCAACCTGTAAATTACCATTTCGATTTTAGCCACAATGCTGACAGTAGTTCAGGTGGAGTCCATCCCTACTTAACATGGGCTGAAGCTGACCATTTACCATGAAGTTCAGATGTCCTACGTAACTCAACCTTTGATACGACTGAGATATGAGGCGTAGCTTTTGGTTAACGGCAAATGCCTTTTTTGTTGACCATCGACAAGAATTTAACAGACTTAGCCTTCCTGGAAAACGGTTCTGTCCACGTGTGGTTTACAAACCAGATGGTCTGTACTAAATTTTGATACTGCTTCTAGATACAGAGTCATTCCATAAATTGTTTGCCAAATGTGCAGCACAGTCATGATGTAGAAGGGCACCGTCGTATAAATTTTCTCCCACATCTGCTCAATCCTAAAGCCTGAAAACGAAACAACATCAATATCTGTTCTTTTTAAGTGGTGTGAAAAGTACTTGGCTTGAGAGTGGCCAGCAATTAACACCTTGGACTTTATTTTCAATTGAAATAATATACAATGAAATGAATTTGTCTAAAATTTGAAAAAAATCTGCAAAGGAAACAGAAAACAGTTAAGAATTTCTGAAAAATTAAATAAATGGGTATCAGTTGGTCTTAATGTTATAGCTGAGTTTAGTCGAATTTAAATGTTTAATTACAATTAGCTATACAAAAAATAAAAAACAAAATAACTGAAAATAGCTGAATATAAATTAAACAGTTTAATAAAATGGAAAAGTAAAGGAATATTATCTACAAGAGAAACAAAATATGATGAATTAGACTTTTAGAAAAATGAAATAAAATGGTCTAACTATAAATTTGTTTTAAGTTACAAATTAAGAAAAAATATAAAACATCAAGAGAGCTGCAAATGAAATGAAACAGAATTACAGGCTCATTTTTGTACTAAAGCCATAAATCTGATACAAATAACATGTAATTCTGGGAATATATCTGTTATTTGTTCTTTTTCATAGGAAAACAAAAAGCTTTCCATCAGATATAATAGATGAGTCCAGAAATAGACAAACAATCCCTTTGGGAACGGTTGTAAAAACAACATGTCAGAGTTTGGAAGTGTATTTGCTGCATATTGTTGTCTCTATGTACCCCTCAATACAAAGAAAGCTGTCATGTATTTATATCTCAAAATACATAGAATAACTACCTGTTCCTGTATTGTACACTTATAAACATTTATAAAAAATAAATAATCCCCCGCTCTTCTTGGAGTATAACATTTACATCTGTTTTCACATACCTTTTTGACTACCAATTTCATTGGTAATGTATAGAAAATTGACAACATATCTACTTACTCAATTGATAGAGTTATAATTTGATCTTACAAATAAACAGTCCATCTATGATTATAATTGACAGATTACCTGTTAGTTATGCAATAATTGTAGTATGTGAATTGACAGTTTAATTTCCAAATTACTTATCAAATTATACATAAAACTGCTGACTTTATTTTATATTTTTCACGGAATATTTGCTTAATACATCAAAACTTTGTTTTTTTCACTAAACAAAGAAAAACAATAACAAATTAATTTTTAAGTTTATTTAGTGACTAAAACTCATCCTTTAACTGGTTTAAGCAGTAATTGATAATAAATGATTTCATCACAATGTTCCTTTATTTAGTCATTCATACCAATTCAAAAATCTCATTTTGTTAGTTCTTTTCTATTACCTCTGTGGCACAGGTTAATGTCTATTCAATGTGCAGTTCATACACCAGTTGTGTTAAGAGAATAATAATAGACTGAATAATTATTGATGTCCTCCGAGTGGGGCAAGCATTTCATGTGGGACATTTGTCTGTTTACTTGCTGCAGGTCAGTAGTTTTCTCTGTGTACTCTAGTTTCTTCAATCATTTTCCAAACTGACCATCTCTGTATAAGTGAAATATTCTGGTGTAGGACATGAAAACCATTACCCTAACCCTACCACAGAGACAGACCAAAAATAAATGTATGCAAATAGAGATCTTTATAATAAAAGATGACATCCAGAGGTGATATAATGACACATATATTTATAAAAAAAGTACGCCAGAAATATACTCCTACTACAGGTTTACGCCAGAAATATACTCCTACTACAGGTTTACGCCAGAAATAAACTCCTACTATAGGTTTACAAACATGGTTGCAGATATAACAATTCAATAAAGTGTAAAGTCAAATATATAAACTCTAAATATAGTGCTATTAACATATATTTGATATTCTATTTTCTTGTTTAAATAAATTTTTAATTTAGAATTTTCTCCTCCTTTTGTTTATTTGAACATGGAATGTATGTATTTAATTTAATGCTCATGCAAACTTTTTGGTGTTCTGTGATATATATTTTAATTTTGAATTTTATTATTCTTTTGAATGTATAAAAATTTGTTCAGTGCATGTACTAGTATTTTATGTTATGCTATAGGATGTTGCTTTGAAGAATCATTAAATTGATTAAAATTATTATTATTTGATCTTGGACATAAGATATTTTAATATTTATGTAACTAATTGTTCTCTTCTCAATTAGCTGAAAAATTCTGATGTGATGTTTCAAGTTAACCAACTTTTTTTTTTGTTAAAATACTATGATTTTTATAGATACTTTTTGCAGTATTTGGTTGGCCCTTAAAAGGGCTTTTACGTAAATAATTGTCATTAGTTTAGTTTTTCATCACATGGCCTAAGCCAGCAGCAATACTAGCTACAAATTTCTTGTTACCAGCAGGATTCAGATGTACACCATCAAGAAAATGATTCTTTGATGAAAAACGTCGATGCTGCCATACAAGAATGTCTTCATCTCTTAAGATTTCTTCCAAAATTTTGTTCACCAGCTTTTTTTGTTGATCATATTTACTGATGAACATAGTTGGGTGCTTCCTAAATTTTCTTCTTGGGAAAGGTGTGCCCACTACAACTTTGGTCCCATTCTGTTAACAAAACTTTGCCAATTGTTTTATATCTTCCGCTATCTGATGGGCATTGGAATCAGGAGATATATCATTGCCCCCTCTCTGTAAATAAACATATCTGTACTTCTTGAATGAAGAATTTCTGCATGCTCTTCGAAGCAAGTCTATTGTTTTTCCACCACTCAACCCTATCATCTCTACTTGAAATTTCAGATGGAATTTAACCTGTTTTGCTGCATATATCTATATAGATGATTTATAAAACTATGGCCAAAAATCAATATGTTATTGTTGTCGTCCATTATGATAATTTTTACTGGTTTGTCAGTATGATTTTCAAGCTAAGTATTTAAAGACACCATGCCTTTGACATGAGTTACTCATGTCATACATAATAAGTAATGACAAGTCTTTGTTGACACAATGCAACAACTAAAATGACTACAAGTATTATAAGAAGTGTTGTTTAATATATAATAATCAAACACATTGCACAAACGTTCTATTGTATAGGGTCTTTTTAAAACAACTTCATAATTAATGTTGAGTTTGTTCTGCATTCTGAAGACAACTTTAAGCTTGCTAAGACAATACTTAATATTGATGATGTTCTTATGAGAATTAAAACTCTAAAAAAAAAAAAATAAGAACATAATTATAAAATGAAGAGGAAATAAATGTTTAATTTTTTCCTACACTACTACATTGCTGTTGTTTAGGAATAATTTACCTCATACTTTTTTTCAGTATTTTTTTCAATTGTTTTAAGGACAAGAAGTGGGATGCATTCATGGTAGTTGTTCTACACACATAAATTTATGTAAAAAATATTTATTGTATAAGATAAAAAATTGAATTTATAAATAAATGTATAAAAATAAAGAATCTGGGAAAAAAGTCATAAGGAAAAAAGTCATATACAGCATTTCATTGGAACTATAGATATCTTTTCATTTATTATATATTGATATTGGGTTAAAACTGATAAAATTTCAATATTAACATACTTGCCCTAAGATCGCAAACAAGACTTAAGTGTGGATTTAACTTTGTTATTGTTGTTATGATGAGAGAAATATTAAAGTAAGATAGATAAAAATAGGAGAAAATATTTATTTCAGGTCATTCTATTATAAAATCGAAGAAAATTTTGAAGAAATTTATAAAATTTAGGTTTTGTCTTCAAAAACAACCTAAGTTTGGAATTCAGTCTAAATTCGCACATTTTATCAATAGTTAAAAAAATTACAACTTTGGTAAACATTGTTTCAAAATAAATCATTTGCATTGAGTAAAAGAGCTCGTGTTTATCAATACGTGACACAGATGTAAAAGAGCTCGTGTTTATCAATACGTGTTACAGATCAAGCGTAAGTTAAACCACAAGCTTCTTCAGTTTCCTGTACTATTAAAACATTTTGTGTATATGTTATTTTTTCAAAATAAATACAACAATAAAATAATAATAATACATGTTACAGACCAAGCTTAAGTTAAACCACAAGCTTCTTCAGTTTCCTGTACTATTAAAACATTTTGTGTATATGTTATTTTTTCAAAATAAATACAACAATAAAATAATAATAATACATGTTACAGACCAAGCTTAAGTTAAACCACAAGCTTCTTCAGTTTCCTGTACTATTAAAACATTTTGTGTATATGTTATTTTTTCAAAATAAATACAACAATTACATAAATAAATAATTCTGAAAAATTTTTGATATATATATGATCAAAAATAAATACATTGTGTTGAAGTAAAATGAAATTTTATTTATTTCTCATTAAATATGATATGACATTTTTCAAATGTTCTTCTATGGGTATATTTAATCATTTGGTATATACATGCAAATGTATGGATCAATACTGGTACTGGATACTATAAAGGCAAATTTCTTTTTCTTTGTATATTGTAGTCTATTGATGATTTATTAGGTGTAAATTGATATGTGAAACTAAAACAATATATTTTATGAAAACATTATTAAGTGCAGGTTTGAGACAATTTCACTATAAAATTTAACTGAATTTGTAAATGCCTGGTAATCGAACCCAGGGCACCTTGGTGAGAGGCGAGTGACTAATCCACCGCACCGCAGCCCAAATATATATAGAGTAATTTGTAATGTCAGACATTAGGTTTGTCAGGATAACTTCGATTACAATCTGCAGAAAATTCTTGAGTTTATTGGTGATCTCAAGCTTCCACAAAATTCTTTTACCAAATTTTAAGTAGGCCAAGATCATATTAAATTGTTTACTCATACTATGCATATGGCGTGTTGTTACAGTTGGCATAAGTCAGAAAATAATGTGGTTAATAGAGGCTTGATTTTCAGGCCATCATCGTCATCTCATGTATCAGTATTATATATTATGGAAATAAATAAATAATTTAAAAAAAAAATCTTATATTAGAAAAAATGACACAATGATGAAGTAACAGTTGTCTACTCATATCTTTCTTACATACACTCACGCTATACTAACTTTAACATCCATCACTCTGCATTTCATGTCATTATTCATACATTATACATTAGTCAAAAAAAATCCAGCTTTATATTTCACAAGATCGACCCCAAATGCCTCATTAACATAGTTAAGTTGGAGGAGAGAGGTGTGTGCCACGCTCTTCCCTAGGCTCCAAGATCAATTAAGATACCTGACCAATTTCATTAAAATTAATAAAATTTGGATTTATATGCTGCTGGAGGCTCTCAAATATTAATCACGACTTTTGTCATATGGGCAAAGGCTACTAAGAAGTGTTGATAGTCTTCCAGAGACCCAATATAATCAGAACAGTATTATCCGAATTGCCATCTGATTCGAAGAATCAACGTTGATAAAATGTCCAGTGTATTTAGCAGAAGTACTACTTTAGTGCACTTTTTTTACTTGGTAGAGAGGAGAAAATGTATTAATATGCCTTCATTATGGCTGTGCTATGACAAAACATAGTCCTCCCTCAATTTCGTTAATTATCTCAATACAAAAATTGGACAGTAAATAATTACGTAGATATATAAAGTATGCAAAGTAAAACAATTATTAAAACAGCGACATATATCTCTATAATAGCAAAAACGTAATACGTGGCAATAGTGTTTTGACTATTACCAATTTCTTGGCAATAGCAACTCCGTTTTTTAGCTCACCTGAGCACAAAGTGCTCATGTGAGCTATTGGTATCAATAGAGGCAGACCCTCCGTCGTCCATCCGTCCGTCAACAATTGCTTCACACGACTTCTTCTCAGAAACTTCTGGTCACATTTTGTTTAAACTTGGTCAAAAACATCTATAGAACATTGCCTTTCAGATTTGTGTTTTTGGTTGCAATAGCTACCAAATATGGGTCACAATAAACTACATAGTTAAAAACCTAAAAAAATCTTCTACTCAAAACCACTTCACAGAGATAAAATATCATGTGATATTTGGCATCTACGGCATCTTATTTACCAAGTTTGTGATTTTCAAGAATTTTTGTGAAAAATTAGGTCACGCGTTTTTGCGTTTAATTTTTGTATATGGTAAATAGTACCTTTTTACAAAAAATTACAATAATGAATAAATTTAGGTGAATTCTTTTTACAAACATCATTTTCTTGTGTGAAGAAACATTTTTTGACAATTTTCATGAAATTCTGTAAAATACAAGTCGCTTTTTCGGCCTTTTTATTTTCAATTCTAGCTACCCAAGGGTTGAGGGTTCAAATCCCACTGGGGCCACTTTTTTTTTTTTTTTTAATTTTTTAATTTGTTTTTTTTTATTTTTAACAATGGTGCATGGAAGAGATTTTATGAATTTTTACTTTTTATTGTAATTTTTTTTTTTGAAATATATGTGATACTGCAACCCAAGGGTCGAGGGTTCAAATCCCAGTGGAGCCACTTTTTTTTTTCTTTTCTGAATTTTTATGACTTACAATGGTGCATTGAAGAATATTTACGATTTTTAACTTTTTAGGTTGCCATAGCTACATTGACCTAAATAGTTGAAAACCTAAAAAAAAATTCTTCTCCAAAACCACTTCACTGAGATAAAATCTGATGTGATATTTGGCATCTTAAGCATCTTATAAACCAAGTATGTGAATTCCAACAATTTTGTGAAAAATAAGGTTACGTGTTTTTGCGTTTATTTTTTATACATTGTAATTAGTACTTTTTTACCAAAATTACAATAATGAATAAATTTAGGTGAATTCTTTTTCCAAACATCATTTTCTTATGTTAAGAAACATATTTTTAACAATTTTCATGAAATTCTGTAAAATACAAGTCGCTTTTTTCGACCTTGTTCTTTTTCAATTGTAGCAACCCAAGGGTCGAGGGTTCAAATACCAGTGAGGCCACCTTTTTTTAATTTTTTTAAATTTTTTTTAATTTCTGAATTTTATGACTTACAATGGTGCATGCAAGAGATGTTATGAATTTTTACTTTTAAGTGAATTATTATTTTTGAAATACATGTGATACTGATATGTAGATTTAGCTAAAACCTTGATTTTCTTTTTCTTTTTTTTTTTACAAATTCATTGTTATGTGACATCATTTAAATTAATTGAACAATTTTTTAAAAATAATTTACAGTTGAATTTTACAATTTTTTTAAAAAATATTTTAATTAATGTGTCAAATCTGTAAAGTCTTAAATCCGGATCTGGAAAATTGCTCATGTGAGCTTTTGTTACGGATAGGAAGTCTGCCATCCATCCATACATCCATCAAAAGACTTCTGGTCACATTTCATTCATATTAGTCAATAGCACCTTTAAACCATTGCCATATTCATTTGTGTTTCTGGTCACTTTGGCTAAAAACCAAAACAATAAAAATAATGTTATCTGAAACCACTTTTATTGAGGCAACATGTTATGACTTAACCAGGTATTATCAAGACATACCAGTTACATTTAAACTCAGGTGAGCAAATTAGGGCCATCTTGGGCCTCTTGTTTTTTTTTTTTTTTTAAAATTTTTCAGCATGAGATTCTTCATGACTCTCTGATATGTTTTAATGAGGGTCAAATGAAATTTCAAAGGGTAGCATTTGCAGACCCGATGAATACAGTGGAAAACATAGATTTTTTTATCTATATATGTATTGACTTCTTATCTTTTTGTCAAATAATGAAATAATTTTTTAAAAAATACATCAGTTTGTATTGTTTTAATTCAATAAGCAACTTTATACAAATTACAATATTTACAATTCCATAATTACTTCTTCGATAACACTTTTATTGTCATATGTTATCCGCCGATAACTACAAGTAGTTCCGGCTTTGTTAACAACCTGTGTGTGAATGGGTTTCCATATCCCTATTTTGACGTTGTGCGTAACATGGAAAACTGGAAAAACCCAAAGATTTTCCTGACCACCACTTTTGGCATTTCTTGCACAAATTTCGATATAACGTTATGTTACTTCGGTTTCAAATAAAAAAAATCTGATAAAATACCGTAAAATCTTTTTAACCCCCTCCCAAAAAAAAAAGATTATAGTTTTAAATAAAATGAAATAAAATAAAATAAACAATCCCCTGCATCACGTCGTTTTCTTTTTTGGTCATTCATACCAACCATTGTATGAACTGAACATACGAAATGAAAGACAATCAAGACATAAGAAATTTTAACATTGTGCTTGCTGATACGGATTTCTAGGATCTGCTCGATTTTGACGCAGGATTCGACGAATATCTACAATCTGCCGTTTCAGACAATGTGGATTACTAGGGAGAATTAAGAGTCTCGTTGGGCATTTCTGAAGACCTTGAACTGCCACCACCACAAATCCCAATACCAACATCGGAACCGTAAAAAAAAAGGTTCCAGACAGTGGATCCAGGGAAAATTACCCAGTACAAGGCTATGTATCAAAGCAGCGCTACAAAAAGAAATACAAAGCGGGGTGTTAAAACACTTCAAGGTAGATTTAAATTTCAATAGATCTAGTTTGCCTTTGATGTTATTATATGCAAGGGAAAGATGCAAATATAATGCACTTGAAGGAAGAGAAAGGTAAACTTGTCTATAACCATGTCTTCGGCAAGGGACAAAGAAATGTGAACAGTTTAAAGGAAAAGTTTGTTGACAGCCTTATTCAGAAGTTAGATGAAAGATTTCCCGCAAGAGAATATATAGTTTAGGTGTGTTAGGCATGAGATCTATTTCATTTATCTCAAAAGATGAACTCAGTACCTGGGGTAATGAAAAGATTGAGGCACTGATTTGCCATTTTGGACAGGAACAAACACACACCTACTCAGACAAGACAAGTAAATCGCCACCAGTTATAGATCCTGCTAAAACTAGAAACGAGTGTAGTAAAATAAAGCCCTTGGTAGTTAACAATGGGTATCCAAGAGATAAGCTGCCAATACTTTGGAGTCTAATCAACAAGTTCCACAAGGAAGAATTTCCAAATTTATTAAAGTTGTCAGCAATTGCTCTGAAAGCTCCTATTCTCACTGCAGACTGTGAAAGAAGTTTCAGTGGTCAGAATATTACAAAAACAGCATTAAGAAATAGATTTTCCCCAGAGAGAATTGATGATTTAATCACAATTGCTACAGAAGGTGGGTCACTGAGTGAATTTGACTTTCATAAAGCTCTTAAACACTGGAGAAAAAAAAACAGACGGATATTCTGTGCATAGTGGGCTGAATTGTGCTATGGGATTAGCATTGAAGACTGTGTAAATACTGTATATTTTAAAAAACAGTTCTCAGATTTTAGAAGTTTTGTTCAAGACATTTTCAAGTTAAATGATTCTAGCACTACAGTGAAGCCACCTGTTACTCTTTAAGAAGACTTTATTTTAAGGTATGTTATGAACAAAGTTTTTCAGCACACTCTTGATTGGCCCCAGGTTTTTGCGTGATGGCCCCTGTTTTTTTAAAGTTATGGGCCATTTGGCCCCTTCAATTTTGTTTCTAGACTGAACCCTGATGCAGACACATGAAAATAAATATCTGTTCATTCTATCGGCACCATTGACTGCACAACATTCTGAGTAATAATAATAATAATAGGCCTAATTTAATTTAAACTTAAAAAACAAATATTCAAGTAAATCTAGTAGAATCCTTATCTGTAGTTGTCAAGAAAGCACTTACTATAAAAATATAAAATAAAAATAAATAAATAAATAAAAGCCTTAGAATTAGACATTGATATATTTTTTAAGATTGGCACAACGAAAAATTTGGCAACAATATTGACTTGCAGACTGTTCCAGTCGAAGAGCTGGCCAATAAATTATCAGAGTTCTACTGCGAGGCAAAACCTGTACCGACGACGGCCGCATCCAGCGATGGCGATAATTCCAAGGACTTTAAAAATTTTAAACTCACTTCAAAAGTGACTTTAAAATCACTTAATCATAGGACTTAAAAATCTTTAAACTCACTTAAAAATCAGCAGCGATAAAGTGTCACTTATCTGACATTGGAAGAGGAATAGATATTGGTAATGACAAACAGTTAAAAAACAAATGCAACTTCAAATGGTTTTATGAAAACCCAAACGGCTCAAGGAAAACCCATGCCAACAAATCACACCAACATAATTGAGAAATCTGATCTAAAAATTAAAGCTTCTTACCTTGAAAATGCATTTGAAAATTCTGTAAATCTCCGGTTATTAGTTTGGTTCTTGATCTCCATCCATTTTGTGTCACGTGGGTTAGAATTTCACCACCAACTGAATAAAAAATCCATTGAATTTCACTTTGACAAGCATGGCCGTGAATACGCATCATTAACCCACGAAATGCAACAAAAGAATTACTAGGGCGGGTTAAATTCAAAAAAATATTTCACTGATAAGCATATGTACGCAACAGACACCAAAGCATGTCACATCAAAATCTTGAAACTTTTCATGGATAAAACAGATCCACATGCTCAGTCTCTATTTAATCACACACTATTTGGTATGTTAATAATGCTCTTGGTAAATATATATTTCGAAATTTCCTTCCAGATATTTGTAAAAATGCAGGATGCAAAGGTAAATACACCGCACATTCACTTAGAGCCACTGCCATACAAGCATTAAGCGACTCGGGTATGGAAACAAGACAAATTATGTTCATGTCTGGGCATCGAAATGAAAGTTCCGTTCACCGAGATTACTCCACACACCAAAAGCAGCTAATGAGCGATGTTCTCTCCACAGAAGTACAGTCAACATCCACACCAGTCCACTCTGAAATCAAAAGCACCACTGATTCAAACGCATTGCAATGTTCCCCTAACAACAGTATCACTACGCTGAATAACATCCAACTCACCAACATTCTCTCCTCAGTTCAGTCGGGTATCCTAACAAATTCAACTTTTTCAAACTGCACATTCACTTTTAACATGAAAATTTAAAACAATTTGAAATGATTCACAGAAAATAATAGCAGCATGTATGCACACATAGGGGGTCACGTAATGGCAGCTTTATTTGTTTTGGTAGTTGCTAGGACACAGGGAGGGAGGAGTCTTAGGTGTTGTTAGCAACACCAAAACACAAACCGAGGCAACGACCCCATGTTATTAACAACACCCAAGGTTACAAACAGATGTTAGCAACGCCCAAACATGTCTATAGAGACGAGGCGTGTCCAAACGCAATTTTGGTAGCAACACCAAAACGGAGGCGATGACCCCCTGTTGACAACACGGAACGAGTTGTTAGCAACGCCCAAACCTGTCTATAGAGACGAGGCGTGTCCAAATGCAATGTTGGTGACAACACCAAAACACAAACCAAGTTGATGACCGATGTGTTACTAATAACAATCAGCACGGTTGTTTGCAACAACAAACATATCCAATAAAGTTAAGCTGTTTACAGGGAGGGAGACGTTTAGATGTTGATAGCAACACCAATAAAAACGTAGTCGAGGGCTATGAGGCGTGTCAAAACACAATGTTGGTAGCAACACTAAGTGAGGCAATGACTCTCGTGTTGGTAACACGTCATATGGTTTGATGTAAGCAACAAAACACCAGCTATATCAAAGTCACTCTACATGCATTCCAAGTCAAGCCTATCAGTATGGTATAGCTGCTAAGGCCATATATTATTAATTCCCAGATTTGCATCCAAATTTTCTCCAAAATTGGGGCGGGGGGCGAATTTTATTTTTTATTTTCAGCTGGAAGATAATATAGAGAGGAAGAGGCTCAAAACATTTAAAATGAGCAAACTACGACAAAAACTAACAAAAAACTGAAAGCTATACCTTCTGTAACATTAAAGGTGAAAATAAGAATTAAAAAATCATATTACACAATATTTTGACTAGTATTTTATATTACACAATATTTTGACTAGTATGTTATGAGTTATCAAAAACAATGTTTCATAAAAACTATATGTGTTTGTAAAACAATATATTAAAAAGAAGTACTTACTATGCTCTCTAGTACATGTAAAAGTCATTAGAACAAATTGTATATACATTTATCATATAAATGTTATAACATAACAAACTTTTAATGTATTAATGTTTTACCTTATTCAGAACCATATACATGGAACAACTACATGTAGTACACCAAAACACATATTATTTTCAAGTTTGATGGAAATCAGTTCACAAATATCATTAGAAAAGTCCAGAAACAAAAAGACGATTGAAGGATGGAAAGATGACAGACATCCGAGACCAAACCTATAGTCCCCCTAGAGTCCTGTGGGAGACTGAATCACCTCATATTATAAAATCTAAAAGTCCAAATTTTATTTTACACACTTACAACCCTAATTTTTTTTCATATTGCTGCGTGCCCTTTTTAGCTCAACTGGCTATAGCCAGCTGAGCTTTTGGCATAGTTTTGCGTGCGTGCGTAAACTTTAATCTTCTCCTCTGAAACCATTGGGCCAATTGGAACCAAATTCGGTGTGGAAGGTCCTTAGGTGGAGAAGACTAAAGTTTGTGCCAGGCGACCGACATCCAAGATGGCCGCTGTTACTATAAATAGCTAAAACACATAAATAGCCATTGTTGAGTCATTTTTTAACCGTTTTTTGTTCAAATTTGACATGTAGAGAGTACATAGCGGGGCATTCAACATATAAAACGGGTTTTTCCGATAAATTTTTCGTTGACCCGATTTTTACGAATTATGCAAATGAAGGTGTAATATTTAATCAATTCTATGAAAATCTTCTCTGAAACCACTGGGGCAATGGAACTAAATTTGGTGTGGAAGGTCCCTAGGTGGGGTAGACCAAAGTTTGTACCAGGCGACCCCGCCCGACATCCAAGATGGCCGCTGTTACTATAAATAGCAAAAACACATGAATCCATTGCCGAGTCATTTTGCAACGTTTTTTTGTTCAAATTTGAAATGTAGAGAGTAGATAGTGGGGCATTCAACATATGTAACGGGTTTTTCTGAGAAATTTTCGTTGACCCGAATTTTATGAATTATGCAAATGAGGTGTAATATTTAATCAATTCTTTGAAAATCTTCTCCTCTGAAACCACTGGGGCAATTGGAACTAATTTGGTGTGGAAGGTCTCTAGGTGGGGTAGACCAAAGTTTGTACCAGGCGACCTCGCCCGACATCCAAGATGGCCGCTATTACTATAAATAGCAAAACACAAAAAGCCATTGCTGACTCATTTTTTAACCGTTTTTGTTTAAATTTGAAATGTAGAGAGTAGATAGCGGGGCATTCAACATATAAAACGGGTTTTTCTGAGAAATTTTTCGTCGACCCGATTTTTACGAATTATGCAAATGAGGTGTAATATTTTATTTTTTTTTAACTAAGTATGAAAGGGAAATAAAAAAGAATACAAAAGTTAAGCAGTCCTCTCTCACTAATAAAAATGCTGAGTCAGTGAGTAAGTCAAGTTCGTCTAAAGTTGGTTTAAAGTCAAGTTCTATAGAACCAAGTTTTAAATCTCCTAAGTTGAGTTCATCTAAAGTTAGCAAGACAAAATCTTCAACAGAGCAGCGTTCTGAGTCTATTAAGTCAAATTCTACTACAAAAATGAGTTTTAAGTCTAGTGAGTCAAGTTCTTCTAAAAGCACTATCAGCAATAGGTCAGCTTCTAGTACAGAGAAAAGTGGTAGTTTTGTTCAGGCTAGAGTTTTAAGAGTGTATACGTCATTAAATTCCAAAGTGTCCAAATTATACTCTTTATTTCTCCAGTTCACTCTGCCAGTCTTTGATAAAATAAACCCTATTTTACAAAGTGAACAACCGTTGATTTACAAATTGAGACGAGATCTTCTATCAGTTGTGACAGATATTTATGTAAGATTTGTTACCCCTGATGCAATTAAGTCAGCTAATGATATATTAAAAGTAAATTATTCGTCTAGGAAGTGTCAGCGGGAGAGAAATGATCTTGTTATTGGAGCAAAAACACGATGTTATATGAGCACTGAAGATATCAGTGCAGATGAACTGACAGAGTTTTATGTTTCCATTAGAAATTTCTTTGTATCTGCTTGTGATTATATTATCCAGAATTTCCCTTAGATGATCCTTTTCTTCTTCATGCTGAAGTTGCTGATATACATTAAGGGCAAAAGGCAAGTACCAGTCTTTGGAATGGTTCTTGGACAAATTTTCAATTTTATTAAGTGATGGTGTAACTAAGGATACTGTGCAAATGGAATTATCTCACTATCAAATAGACAGTTTAAATGAACAAATATTATCACAAGAGAGATGTGATGTATCTTGGCATATGATTGGAATGTTAAATGATCACAGTGACAAACCAAAATATAACAACTTAGCTAAAGCTGTGTTGGGCATCCTTACAATACCTCAAAGTAATGCAGACAGTGAGAGAGCTTTTAGCACTGTTCGAAAAAATAGGACTGACTTTAGGCCAAGCTTGTCTAACAAAACACTCACGTTTATGTGTTCAAAAATCCTGTTTAGAGGCAACACATACAAACTGTTATGAACAGAAATTTTCCAAAGAGTTCCTACAAAAGGCTAAATCTGCCACATATGAGTCCCTTAATAAAATTCGGAGGGAGAAGACTAATTAATGCAATACATTACAGGGTGGCAGAGGGAGGGATCAAACTAAGCTAAATATAATAGTATTTGTAGTAAGTATTATTAATTTTCTTAGTGTTTTGTACGGTAAAATTTTGACTTATGACAGATGTACGAAAATACTGACAAACAACTCAGAAAATACTGAGACGCTTTGAAAAGGGTTGGCACCTCTGCACTGGGCCAATTGGAATGAAATTTTTTGTGGAAGGTCCCTACGTCGGCCTGACTAAAGGTTGTACCAGGCAACCCGGCCTGACATCCAAGATGGCCGTCATTACTAAAAAAAGGGGGAAAAAAATGACCATTGCGGATGCCTTTTTCCACCAATTAAGCTCAAATTTTAAGTATGGAAAGTATACTGTGTGGGATTCAAAATATATAATGTTTTTTTTCGGAGAAAATTTTTATTAACCAAATTTTAAGAAATATGCAAATTAGGTGTAATATTTAGTAAAAATCTTTTCCTCTAAAAGCCGCTGGGGGAATTGGAACCAAACTTCGTGTGGAAGGTTCCTACATCGGCCTGAAAAAAGTTTGAACCAGTCTAAGATGCCTGTTGTTACTAGATATATATAAAAATAGCCATTGTGGATCCATTCTAAGCTCAACTGGCTAAACCAAGCTGAGTTTATGGCATAGCGAAGCATGCCTGCATGTATGTGTTGCAAAGCAGGCTTCATTGAAGCAAAAATGGTCATCAGCTCAATTTATTACCCATCTTTCGCTGATGAGCCAATTATGGTAACCACATCAAATTGTCTTACAGGTGCCAAAGTGGCCGAGTGGTCTTAAGCATTCGATATTACGAATCACAGCGCCTCTCACCCCTGACATTGTGCATTAATGCCCAGTGGCGCTAGCACTTCATCTTTGAAAGTTTGTCAGTTAACTTGCTGCTTGGTCGTGGTTTTCTCCGATACTCCAGTGTGCTCCACCATTTCCAAAACTGACAGTCTCCGTATAGTGAAATATTCTTGAGTTGAACGTTAAACAGCATTACAATCAAAAACAAACATTGTCTTACATATGCAGCCAGTTGAGCATCACAGGCCCTATTGTGCCTATTGTTTCAACAAAAGGTTTTCTATCATTTAAACAATTATCACACACTGGATATTTATCTTCTGGTTCATGTAGATTGTCATCAGTTCCACAATGGTAACATATAGGTTCATATCTAGGCGAAAAATATGATAACTCTACAGGCATATGAAAAGACAGATTTTTTTTGACAAAAACAGACCTCAGTATGTGATCATTTTCTACCTGAATTTCAACAAAGGTAGCACCACATGAATATGAAATATCTGACAAAACATTTTGCAAATCCCTGCGCCTTTGCCCTTTTGCAACATGTCTACTGGAAAGTACTCTGAGGTTGTCACATTCTGAAACGTATATTACCATTTTTTGCCTTTTGGGCTGTGGGGTTGAATGGCATATCATGGGATTTTTAAACAGCTTTTAAGGGATGGCCTATATTTCTCACTAGTTATTTTACCATACAAATCTTTAAAAGATTTGTATTTTTCAGCATTTTCTGGTTCTGGGTCAGGTAAAAAATGCAGTGATTCAAAAATGTTGGCAGAAAGACTAGGCAGTTTACAAATACTACAACCTGTTTTGCCATACTTCGTAATACAAAACATATAATGCCTATGCAACAATGTAAATCAAGAAAATCGTGGAATGGTTTCTTTGACTTTAGTTCAGACTGAAGTGTTGCCCCATCGATAACAGAAGGATCTACTTTTAATATGTTTGACCTTATTCTAAAATTTCTGCATCTGATGCAGCTTGAAATGATCTGAAATGTTTACCTTTCCACTGCAAACGCCTGATACACCATCTAATAAGCATTTTACTGGCTGCATACAATCATTAATTTCAGGTATAACACTGGGTTCTTTTTCAGCAATGTTACGATCTTCAGACATAGTAGACAGACTTTTTCATTTGTCTTCAAAAGAAAGAAGTAGAGGAGCGCATAAGACCTACTGATTGAAACCCAAGTTTTAACACCGACATAATCCTTTCAGCAGGATTTTTCCATGAATTGTTTGGAGGTGTCCGAACAGCGACTAACATATCAAGATCCCTTTTCAAGAAAATATTTATGAGACATTTGCACACTACCATATGTTAGTCTATGATCGATCAGACCCACCATCACAATACTTAAGTAAAATTGGCTTTTCATCATGCTGAAGTTGCAAAACATTTTGGAGTTCTGCAGCATGTCGCCATGGACTTGATGGTTCAAATTTTCTTTTATGCCAACATACACCTGCCCCCCCCCCCCCCTATAAAATGTTTCTTCAATAGAATCTGGGATATCCATTAACAAATTCACACTTGGTGTGAGACTAAACTTTGTGAAATCATGATCTGCAACCTCAAATTTTTTGCCCATGGCAACTATAACTGATTTACCACGTTCAACCATTGCAACTGGATACCCAGGCTCACCCACCTTTACTTTATGTTTATTATCCATACACGCAAATGTACAATATTCCCTATATTCAATGGCAAATTCCTTTTGATAGCGAAACAATGCTGAGGCATAATGCATATCTACATGCTTTTGTCTGAACTGACGACTCTGTATCATAAACTTAACTTTAAGTCGTCCTGTATCACTGAGCTGATTTAAAATGGCAGTTTCGCGGCCAGAACTGGTACCTTAACCATTCCTGAGATGGTATTTTTGTGCCAGAAGGACAGTGTTTAGTTACCTGTTCACACATAAATCGCGAACAGAGAAGGCTTTTGCCAAATGGGTTATCACATCTCCATCCGCGTCAACCTTATGACGTCTTTCATCTAATGCCATTTCAATTTTCTCAGAGATATACTTTTGACATTCCTGTAGAAATTCTAAGTATTGTTCAGGCTGACCAGTATTGTTAACTCTTAGATCCCAAATCAAGTCTGAATCTTCTTTGTCCAAAATATCAGATATTCTTTTGTCTATCTCACTTTCATCTGCTGTCAGACTTGCAGAACAATCTTCAGTCAAACGTCTGTATGCTTCCCTAAAAAAGGCTGCTTTGCTATGAATTGCTCTACCAAACGTTGACAAAAACTCTACGCATTGCTCTTGTTTGAAATAAAACAAACACACCAGCCCCCGTCCACATCACAACCCCAAAAACAAAGCAAAAACCCCGCAAACCGGCAAAACAGGCGACACACGAACTTAGGCAAAGTCCTTATCAGTCTTGAAGAAATTTATGCATTTTTATTCAAAATGTCAGACTCTGATACTTCCACTGGTACTTTCCAAATGAAAGTGAGATGTTCTTTGGTACCAGTATAAGTATATTTTACACACTTTGTTGGAACAACCAAACTTTTAATATAATCAAACCTTCTATTTGGGTCACCTGGAGCATGATCGTTCACCAGTATAGGAACATAGTTATCACTAAGGATTATTGCAGTACGAAGTGACTGATACCTACAATATATAATAGCACCCAAATTTTAGATAGGAGTCACAGTGATAAGAAAATATGACTTTGGGACAAAATGTCAAATAGCATTTCCCTTTAT
Source organism: Tegillarca granosa (assembly GCA_029721355.1). NCBI lineage: Eukaryota > Metazoa > Mollusca > Bivalvia > Arcoida > Arcidae > Tegillarca > Tegillarca granosa. Next base: position 32,880,988 of record CM056606.1, on the reverse strand, counting down.
TAATTTGACAATTTTCATCTATTCAGTCATGGCACATCTAAAATGAGACACATATATGCTAAATACTTTTTTCCAAGAAGCTCACACACACACTGAAATGCAAAGTGTCATACACACCTGGTAACTGTAGTAAAGTATTGTTTAAACAGATGCAAAAATTAGACGGGCATCAATTCAAATATTGAATTTTAAGTCCAGTGATGTAGCTAGGTACATTTTACAGCAATTTTACTGCTGACCGAGTAGTTATTATAAAAGTGATCAGTATAAAAGTACTAAATATTTGCAACTTTTGATATACTGCCCATTTATATTGTTTTCTATCAATGTTTAAATAATATATTTTGATTTAAAATAAATTTAGTCTGCTTTATGATTGGATAATGGTCAGTTTTAAATCTATAAATTTATTTTTCATACCTGGAAAGTGGTCCTGGGGTGATGTGGTGTTTACTTGACAAAACTTCCCATTTTTGTTTCTCACTTGATACTGTTTTTGAAGAATTTTCAAATGTTCGAGTTTTTTGTTCCCTTAAATAATCTGCATATTTCTTCATATTATTTCCAAGTTCCACTAATGTTTTTCTTACACCATTCCACTGATCTCTACTAAAATAACTGTTCTCCGTTAGTAGAATTGCTGTAAAATGACTTCGGAGTTCAGGCTCCTTCTAAAATGTATGATCAAATTTTTCTCTTCTTTTGGTTTGTGGATTTCTGTAGTTTTTTAGGTGGCTTAATTCTAATGGAACACTACAAGCTCTTGATTCTAATGTATTATGATTACCATCTATGAACCAAAGTGCATCAGTTAAAGTATTTACTAAATTTTTACCTTGCGTGTCCTTATTGGAGCTAAAAAATCCAACATGTTGTTCACTAAGCCAGTCAACAATATCATTATACAGTTTATACTTTTCATTCACTGGATTAACATATTTTGGTGGAAGGAAGTTGGCTTTTACAGACTGGGACATTAGGATATTGAATGCATCCATACAAGCGGAATTTTCAGTTTGAGACTCACCATCTTGTGTAAAATTAATATATGGTCCCAAAAATCCAACGACATCTCCAACAGAGGCATTTGGATCACACTGCGTCAGCTCATGTTGGCTTCGGCCAATAGCAACGTGAATTCTTGCAGATACAAGTTCGTCCATAGGGCTACTACGATCGAGTTGACCACATAAAAAGTCATTACAAACGCTAATAAGTGTCTGGATATCACTAATATTACACCCATACAAGTCTTTTATAGTTTTTAGGCCACGATCGATCTTTAGAATAACAAATACCATTGTAAAACTTTCAATTTTTCACGTTTTTATTCAAATAGGAAGAGACTTTAAAAATGTCCGCGATGATTCAACAAATAAAAAAAAAATCTGGGGCGGGCAAAAAAAAGGTGGGGGCGGGCGGGGATGAAAATCTACGAATTAATTTTATATGGCCTTAGCGACAGAGTAAATGTTAGTAAAATCTATTCAATTATTATTATAGTGTTACGATTAAAATTAGTGTTACAATTATAATTTCACACATCGACACAAAATTAAATTAACATTTAACCTCCTGTTTAGATAAGAGATTATTTAACTGACCTGAAAGTAGAGAGAATTGATGTTTATAATTGTGGTCAGAGAACCGGATACATTTATTATTTTAAATCTTTTTTCAATTACTCTTTAATGTCTTTAATGCTCGATACAGGTGCGGTGGGTGTGTATGAGAGAGTATGATCCTTTATAATGAATTAACATTGTATTTTAGAGAGTTTTAAGTTGGATTCAGACAAATGAGCATGTAGTAATACAGAAATTAGAGTTTTTAGTTTTTAGGCTTAAAGCTTTGCATGTTGTAAGGCAAACGCAACATCTGGTGGAGAAATCCGGTTTCTTGTATTTAATGATGATATGATGACAAGATTCCAGAAACAACTTTTAAAGCAATTATCCACTATGGAAAACTCAGATGAAATTAATTCCATTGAATCCGGAGAGCATACACACAGGATGAATGATTTAACTTCAATATTACAAAGGACCCACAAACGTATTAAGAAGCTACAAAAGTAGCACGATTATGCCAAAAAGTTCATCAGGTGACAGGAGCATCATCTAGTCATTCAGACATGAGCCAAATTTTAATTCAACAATAGGCATCTATAGAAGCAATGACTAAACTAGTTTTAGACAAAGAAAAATCAAAAGAAGTGTCTGTTTGTGCTACCAGTAAAGAATCAACACTTCGTGTCATTTGTCAATATTGTGATAAACCAAATCACATGGCCAAGGAACGTTGGAAGTTGAAAAACAGAAGCTGTCGACAATGTGAAGTTTGTAAAATGTCAAACCATGACAAAAGATTGCCGAAAACTACGACAACAGATCGCTCGGGATATGCAACCCAAGCAGGAAAACTAAGTGGACTTGGCATCATTCAAGTCTGACAATAATAAAATTGTGCAAATCCTTGATATTAACTCTAATATTAGAGAACATAAACAGTGAGAAAGATAACGTGAATGATTGTTTAAATAATTCTCTGGACAATACCACTAATGACGGTAGGACTTAGATTTTTGAACAATTATATACCAATAACTTTGTTTAATACTCCTATTTATGCGCAATAAATACAATACAATTGTCTTGATTTCATTCCATGTACAAAGTCAATCAATACTGTCAAAGTACAAGTCGGCTACATTTTCAATTATCTGTATCAGTTTAAGCCTTTCTTCTTTTACAACAGGAAATGAAATTATCTGTAATATAAAATTCACTAATAAGGCACATGAAGGCGCTCAGAATATCACAAAAACAAACTTTTAAATATCTATCTGAAAAGTTCTTGTTACAATTATTCAGGAATTTTTGGGGTTAACCATGAAAATCGATTTGTTAAAAAGATACAGTAAATCAAAAATGAATACCCAGTTTTCATTTAGTAGCACATGGATACATACGTAACTATGTTTGTATTCATTTTAAATATCGGTTTTTTCTTACTCATGCTTTTTATAAATGCGGACTAATGTGTTTTTAATTAGCTGAATACTAGTCAGCTCACCTGACCGAAAGGTCATGTAAGCTTATGGCATGGCGCAGTGTGCGTGCGTGCGTCGTTAACACCTATTTTCGACTTCTACTCCAAAACTGCTGGACAGATTTCAATGATACTTAGTCAGAAGCTTTCAGGTTTTCAGTTTTGACTTTTTCTTGAAATGATCTTTAAATAAGGGTCAAGGTCACAAATCAAGGTCATGACCTAATTTGTGATTTATGCAGTTTAGGCAACTTTCTTGCAAATATTAAGAAATATATGAACCAAAACATTGTTAAAATGTTCAGCATGACAAAATTTAAAAAGGTACCAAGTTTCGTAACTATATGATAATCCATGTAGGAGTTGTTGCCCTGAAATGTTATTTTTGGCTTATAACTACTAAAATTGTGGATAAGCTTAAAAACTATAATCTTTTCGTATAGGTATGTATATTAGAATGTTGTAGGTATCGTGACGATAATTTTGATATATGGTTCAAGGTCATATGATCAAAGGTCAAGGACACAGCTGAAAAAGAAGATATTAATTGCTAATTTTCTTGAAAACTATTAACTTTTTGTATAGGCATGTATATTAGAATATTGTAGAAATTGATATGGCGATAATTTTGATATATGGATCAAGGTCATGTTCAAAGGTCAAGGTAACAGCTTCAAAAGAAGACTTAAATTGTTATTTATCTCGAAAACTATTAACTTTTTGTATAGGCATGTATATTAAAATATTGTAGGTATTGTGACAACGATCATTTTGATATATGGTTTAAGGTAATATTTTCAAAAGTCAAGGTCACAGCTGCAAAAGAAAACTTAAATTGCTAATTATCTTGAAAATTATTACCTTTTTTTAAGGTAAATATTATACAATTTTTGTCTTTGAATTCGGTCAATACATGGTTCTGTGAATATTGGTTGCATCAAGTCCATAGAACCATGTATTGACCGAATTCAAAGACTATAATTGTTTTATTATATGACAAATAACTTTTTACCTATTTCAAGTCAAATTAAGTTTTGTTTTTTCATACCGACATATATCGTCCGATAGGCCTTTCTCCTTTAGTTATTCCTTAAGAATTCTCATCGAGACATCTGTAGACTTCTGTGTATTGCTAGAATCTTTGTCCTGTAAAATCCGATCGATTACTTTATCAGCTATGTCCGCAAATCGACCGGAGCCAGTGGAAAAATGTGACACCGTCTCCTCCATCATGACTGAGCAAGTCAACGGAAGTAAATAAAGAAAATAATTGGATAACTTTGTTGTGACGTCATTGAACCTGAAAAGGTGTCTGAAACCAGTCCGGACCTCATATTATTGACCGCACTTGCATTTAGACAAGCAATACACGAAATATTTAATGACAAGTGACAGTATGACGATCAATAGACGAAAAGAAAGATTCATAGTCATATAATAAATTAGAATATTGTAGGTATTGACATGGCGATCATATGTGGTTCAAGGTCATATATGTTCCAAGGTCAAGGACATAGCTGCATAAGTATACTGAAATTTGTTAATGATTTGGAAATTATTCAATGCATTACAGTTACTTCATACATATTATATAAGCTACTTATAAATGAAATGACTGGATATATTTTTGATTAAGTTTTGTGGCTGTTCTTAACTTGAGAAATCTTGAAACGTTTCTGTACCTAATATATTGTCTTTTGCGCATTGCAAACAAACTTGGACATATCCTCACGTGAGCGTTAAGGCCCATGGGCCTCTTGTTCAAGAGATAAATTTACAAGTTCAACCCCGTTTTATATCCATGAGATCAGAAAGGAATATTTTAGCATATATGAACAAGAGGCCCATGGGCCTTAACGCTCACCTGAGTATATGTCCAAAATTGTTTGCAAAGCTCAAAAGACAATATATTAGGGACAGAAACTTTACAAGTTTTCTCAAGTTAAGAACTCTCACAAAACTTAACTGCTTGTGTTGTGTCAATTTCCATATGATGTATTGGATTTCAATAAAGAGTTGATATCATACAAAAATATACTGAAAATACCAACAAAAATGTTAGAGTTTTTGATAGCAAACATAGTTGGTGTGTTTCGCAGAATTATTTTTCAACAAACAATCGGTATGCCAATGGGCACAAACTGTGCGCCTTCGCTTGCTGGTTTGTTTCTTTATTCATATGAATCAATTTTTTTTTACAGAAACTTGTCAAATCTGGAGAAAAGACTCTCGCTAAATCGTTCGTCTGCTGCACATACAGTTATATAGATGACGTTCTATATCTTAATTATCTAAATGAGGACTCTACAACCGAAGCAAACTGCTTACAATCAATTTGTTGACGCAAAAATATTGCAAGCTTAGGCTAATCAAGGTCCTTAAAAAGTTTTATGACCGTCATTACAATATTGTTGATAAATATGTAGTCAATGTATTCAAACTTATACATATACATATTTGACTTACTATAGTTCTTTGTTCCTTTTATTCTCAAAAAATCAACTTGCACGTGACACGTATAGCTAGCCACACAGGATGTGCTTACCCTTCCGGAGCACCCGGCCTCAATTCCTTGATGGAAGTGCACATGAGAAACTAAATTTGCCAGCTTTGAAAGTTTTTACTTTGTTTTTGGGATTGTGATTTGGACAAGGACTGGTATGTTTGAGTTTAAATTATACATACACACATATATACATCGTAGTAACCTACTCCATCTCTGTATCATCCGGCTCTACCAAATCATCTTCCACTCCCAAATAAACGAGGAAGATCAGGCACAAGACCAATGTAACTAGTTCCATAGTTTACTGCAACAACCCCGTTTACATTAATTTTTACCCCGTGGGGAGCCCGGGTTAGAATAGGCCCCTAGTACCTCATGCTTGTCGTAAAAGGCGACTAAAATGGGGCATTCTGTTTGCCGTGGAATGCGATCCTTGATGATGGAGGACGGAATTCTGGTGATTGAGGACCTTGTTTACTACGGTTTCCACGGTCCAACACATCACTTCGACCCTTACTTCATCTAGAAGGACGGTTGGCATAGGCCCGTGTCCAACAAATCGGCTGGTCACGCCGAGTGTTTTCATTCTAGCTCTGCTCTTTTTTCATAATTCGTACTGCTTTTTAAACTTTAGTCTTTTTTCTCTTGCCTGTAGAAGGCGGTGGCTTATGGGTCAAATCCTGTTCTTTTGTGATGATCTTAAAGCTGGTCATTGCAATTTTATTGGGATGTATATCTTCCTTGTAATCCTTGGTGCTGTTCCGAGATGGTATCCCCGGTATCAATGAAACTTGATTTTTTTCATAATTTTTTTTTTATTAAAATTTTATAAATAATTTTGCTCCAGTTATCATATATATAGGAATTATATAAGATTAATTATGTGTTGATAGGAATGCATTCCAAAATACCTGTAATATACTAGTTTTTCTAACATAGTCAACAAGATGGTGTTTGATGATCAACTCATGTGTATTATTCAGTTAGTTATGTTGATGACATCTGTTGTTTTAGTCCTTTTACTTGAAATTTACATGTAACCGATTGGGAGAAGCAGCATATAAATTATATAAACAGCTGTTGAATTAAATAAGGAGAGACATTGGTGGGTATCCCTACAGAGTTAACTCGACATTGACACTAGAGGCGTTCCAACTATACTTCCGGTTTAAGCAATATGTCATTTAGAACACTAGTGATAGTAGTGCTTTGATATTTTTCTGTAGCAAAATAATGTAGCGAATATTAATTATGGTTATGGGTTTTACCGTCGTTAAGAAAAGAATTAAAAAACCGTGGTGAGAGAGTGTCGGGTCGTAAAGCAGAGTTGATCGAGAGGTCGTGTATTTAACGTCCTTGCTGACCTTGGCTCGTTTGACGTGTTCGTTGTAAATGCGCGTTTATGTTACCAATAAAAATCGTTATCGACTTTAAATTTCCATTTTTATTATTCTTTAAATATTAATTTTTATTAAATACAAATAAGCTGCATATAACCACGCTATTATCTCTGATTTTATTTGAGATTGACTGACTGGACACTGATTGCTGATCTCGATTCTCTCACCAACAATAGACCACAGGCGTTTGTAAATAATGTTATATTCGTATTTTTTTAGCGCTGATGGTGATAAAAGTGAAAATCTAGATGTTTGACAAATGTGATTTTTGATTTCTTTGCTGGAGGTTATAATCTTAATGCTTTTGTATTGTAATCGAAGGTCTCTCACCCATAAAAAGCTTATAAATTAGGAGTTTCCAAAGGACCCTGTGACTATCATGTCTAAATGCAGAGTGCTTAACGAAAGTTAAGTCAGACCTGGCCAGGGTTCGAACCCCTACCTCCCAAATATGCCGGGAGTACTTTACCAACTGAACTATTGTAGTGGTATATATAATTGACTGAGAAGACCAGTGACAATATCAATTATTATAAGATACAATGACAATATTTACATTTTTAAAATGATTTATTTATTTTATTCAAGAACACATTTATTTACATTTGAATATAAAACATAGACTTGCTGTGCAGAATGTTGAAGTATGGTCAGTGTAGGGTTTTGCTGGATGGTTTTTGCTAGGTGTCAGGTTTGTATGTTTTCAAGACGGTTTCTGGCTCTTTCAGACTGGAAGCGTAAAACAGAAACGAAGACTTTTGACGAGAAAAGTTAAGAGGAAAAGTATTCTATGCAAACACCAGATATAAAGACTTACAAGGACCTGAACAAAGACACTAAATTTGTTGATATTAAATTCCCTTCTGTTGAAACTTATTTAAAAATTTATGATAAATGTATTGATTCTGATGCTACTTATTTATATATTAACAGATTTTTAAAATTTCTAAGGACATCTTTTTAAAATGAATATTATTTTGTTATGTCATACTCAAATGAAAAAAGAATTATATAAGATAGATATTTCTTTCGACGAAGATGGCTCAGTTTCAAAAGCCCAATGTGAATGTGCAACGGGCATGGGTCCAGTCGCACACTGTAAACATGTCTGTGCATTGTTACTAGCTGGAGAATTTAAAAGAGAAAATACGCACACAGACATTGCAGACATTCCACTAAGTAAGACCTTACTCTGGTAAACCAATTAAAGCCAAACCTCTTCCTCTTGCAAATGATAATATTAATGTTAATTTTAGTCCTAGGCATGAACAATGCAGAAATAAAGAAAAGTATGTTGATTATTTAGGAATACTTCTATAATCATCCTACTATTACAAATGTCTATCTCCAGCTAATCCATATTCATTAGACTTAAACCATGATTACCATGATGAAACAAGAGGCCCATGGGCCTTAACGCTCACCTGAGGATACGTCCAAAATTGTTTGCAAAGTGCAAAAGACAATTTATTAGGTACAGAAACTTTACAAGTTTTCTCAAGTTAAGAACTCCTATTGACTACATAGAGTGGTTGAAAAAAAGCAACAAGTCATGTTTCGAATTTGCCAGTAAAAACTTAGACGTTGCTGCTTCTAGACAGAAAAAATACCATGAACGTGGCTTAAAGCCGCAGAACTTTCATGAAGGAGACTGGGTGTGGCGATGGTATCCGCCTAAGGCTGGGTTAAAGTTTGGTTTAGGATGAACTGGCCCATACCGTGTCATTGCAAAAATTACAAGTGTTACCTACAAACTTCAACTGGATATTGATCATCCAGTTGTAATTGTTCATGTAGACCACTTGAAGCCATATCAAGGGGCAAATGCTCCAGAATGGACAACTCCAATGGACAACCAGTCCTTGTTTGATGATTCTGTTTTTGACACGAGTATAGAGGCTGACATTGAGTCAGAAGCAGAAACCACAAATGATTCAAATGATGGAGATGTTCTAGATCTGCTTCAACCTCCAGAACCTGGACCATTTTTGGAATCAAAAACTTCCAGAGGGGGCAGAAAAATTAAACCTCCAGTAAAATATAGTCCATAAACATAGTACAGTGTAAATATTTATGTTAACAAAGGTAAATATATAACACAAATACCAGTTGAATTTTGATGTGCAAGATGTGCACATTTCGGAAATTCATTCCTCATCAGTGACACTAAAACCGAAAAGTTTGATAATAAAAAACATAAGCCAAACAGTTGAAAATTAATAAATCTAAAGTTCCAAAACTATTAATCCAAATCCAGCGAAGGAATGCTTTGCATGAGGGAACAAACCTTAGTTTTAAACAATTTTACAATTTAAGGCAGCTGAAAATTTGGTTAAATGGTACATGTTCTGACAGCACAAAGTACTGCCTACTGAGTTATGGATACCCTCGGGGAGTTTTACTCGACCAGCAGCGGCACCCGCTCAGGAGTAGTAAATATATAACACAAGTACCAGTTGAATTTTGATAATAAATAGTTGCTGCATTATGTGTTCAGTGTTAAATGTCAACTCAATTCTGCTATATGTATATATATAATCAATGCAATTGCTTGGAAGTGATCTCTTGTAACTTTGGATTTTCAATTTCTTTGCAAAGCGGAAAATGGTTAATTGAAGATGCTATTGAATTATTAAATTCCTAATTATAGTGTCTGATGATAGAAGCAGTTTTTATCAACGTGGTGTATAGAACATGGCAAGCTCATGCATGTGTTCTGCCACAAGAAAAACAGCTGTTCCTATGAAGAAGACAACAACATTTAACATAGAACCTACCATGTGGATGACTTATTAGATATTATACTTTTGCTTAGAGTTACCATGGAAGACATACTTGACATTTTTGCAGAAGAAAGTGAAGTGGCAACCCTGGACTCGGGTATAAATCCAGAATTTTTTGATAGACCAGTTTGGCCAGAAGGAGGTGGACGTTGTCCGGTTGGTTGTCATGGACATTTTTCCAATTTTTTCAAGGATAGATCATCATTGGAAAAAGAGGCATATTGCCTTTGTTTCTATATTTGTTTGTCATTTGTGCCAGAGACACCTTAAGGCACGTACAGACCTTAAAAGACATGTGCTCAAATTTCACAACAAACCAATGACCCATGATATACTTCCAGTCAGGATAAAAAATAGAAATTTTATATCTCCAGGAAAAGTCCAGAGACCCAGATGAAAAACTGCAGTGGAGAAAACGAAACAGGAATCCATATCAAATATGCTTAACAGACACCTGTTGTATGAAAGGGAAGAGGAATCCATAGAATTAGTTCAACAGGACCATTTTCTGGATTTCGATGAAAATGGAAATTGTCTTGGCATCAAAATGAAGCGAAATTGGTTGGAGGCTCAAAGAAGAACTAGGGTTAAATACTCTCTTTTACAAAACTAATGCGCATGCGCTTAAATTTTCCTGGGTACATGAAGTATCGCGAGAATATTCGAGATCTTGTCAGCTGGGGGGCACGCATTACCTGTGACTTATTGACCTGTAAGGTTTGTATTTGTTTAAGCCGATTGTTTACCTTACTGCCCATCTCTCATTTTGTATTCAAGATATTGTTAATTTATCCAAATGGGTGGTAAAGATCACTGTTGCGTTGTAAACTGCAGTAATAGAAGGAGTAATTTACCCAAAGGTTATGCTTTTCATCGAATACCTGCTATACCCATCGCTCGACGGAATGCATGGATCAGAGCTACGGGTAAGATATCCCAGATATTTTATCGGCGTAATCGATTGATCATTAATGCATATCCGAATATTAAATACATGAATTAACTTTAAAAAATTGAATAACGACTGCAATTTTTTACCAGGTGGCGAGTTTACAACTACACTCGAACATGACAGAGTTACATGTTTTCATGTTAAATATGCAACATCGGTGAAAGTGTCATGCTTTCAAGATACATTTTATAGCTAAAACAACTAAAGAAGATAAATGTCACAAAAATGTACAGAAAATTCTTGTAGGCTATATAACTATGAAGAAATCATTAGATATAGTACCTGGAAGACCAATATTATAAAAAGAAGGTAGATAATAAAATCCCCCCCCCCCAAAAAAAAAATAAATATCAGTTAATTTTGTTGTATGAATCATACGTTTTGTCAGTACATTAGCACAGAAAAAAACAATTTATTTTCAAGGTAATAATTTAATTTAATGTTTTCAGGTAGAAAAATACGAAGAAAGAAAAGTAAACTGACTGTCACAGATAACACAAAAATATGTGGAGCTCATTTTGTTTCTGGAAGAAAAAATGATGACCCATCAAATGTTGATTATGTTCCCACAAGAAATATTCCATTCCTGACAGAAACACCTAAGCGGACAACGAGTAATAGCATCCGAGCTAAAAAGTATTCAGAAGCTTTAGACTCTGCAACCAGTGCTAAAAGAAAAGTGTTAAGTAAGACAGGAAAAGTGCTATTTCCATTTGACATTAATGATGTTGCTTCAGAGATAGAAGTGTCAACGGAATGTGATATCAATGAAAGTGCTCCAATGGATACTTCAGAATCTGTGTATATTGCTACTCCTTGATCATGACTACCACAAGTTCTGGGTAACTCCCAACATTTCCCCATGTTCAACAAGAGACGCAGACCACTACAAATGTTGTCACAGAAAACTTGACACAGACTGACAGTATAACAAATGATTCTAGTGTTCAGACAGAAAGTTTTTCCAGTTCAGTAGGTGTCCAAGTTGATACTTTTGACAGTTAATTATCCAATTTAACACATGAACAGTTACAAAAACAGGACAAAGTTATAAGGGAACTGAAGCAAAATATCAAAATTCTGTCCGACAAAAATAAGGAGTTACAGGGACAAAAGTTTTGTGCGGAGAATTTATTAATTTCAGATGCCAGTACACAGTTTTATACTGGACTTCCCAATATTACAACCTTCACTGCACTGTTTGCATACCTGGAACTGAAAGAAAAGGGACTGACATACTGGCAAGGTAATGAGACTACAGAGAAATTATGTTTAAATAGGGGCCCAGTCAGAAAACTCAGTTTGAAAAATGGATTTTTTTAGTGCAAGTCAGACTAAAACTTGGACTTTTAGTAGAAGACATATCAAACCGTCTTAATATTTCACCAGCCCTATTTTCAAAAATATTTAATACTTGGATTCGATTTCTTAACTTAGAATTACAACTCTTATTTCTATATCCTATCAGAGAACAGGTCCAGCATAGAATGCCAGATTCATTCAGTAAATTTACTAATATCCGCATGATCATTGATTACACAGAGATTTATACCATCTGCTCTGAGGGCCCAGCGTGAAACTTGGTCTTTCTATAAACACAGGAACACATTCAAAGCTCTGGTTGGAATTACTCCAGATGGAACTGTTTCATATGTGTCCAATTTGTATGGTGGTGCTGCATCAAACAAATTTATTGCTAGTGATTCAGGAGTGCTGAATTTTATAGAAAAGGGTGATAACATTGTGGCTGACCGTGGCTTTGAAATCGCTAGTGAACTTAGCAAAAGAGGCGCAGGGTTTGAACATACCTCCATTTAGGAATAGAAAGTTTCAATTAAGTAATGAGGATGTAGAAATAACACGTCGAATTGCAGAGGTACGCATTCACGTTGAACGTGCCATACAACGAATTAAATCCTACCATATCCTGGATGGCACTATGCCTCCCAGCCTGCAAAAAGTTGCTGATGATTTTTTAAGACTTGTGCTTAACTGACAAATTTTCAAACTCCTTTTTTGGAATGTTAACCTAATTTGGAGACTTTGATGTGTTGTACATGTATTTGTTGAGTATTTGGTTTCTGAAAAATATTCACTGCACTTTATTTTTTCCAGAATACTTCATAACTTGCAAAAATAAATAATATTTTTAATGTTATTATTCATGTTATATAAAAGAGAATCAACCAGGGAACATGATTGATATTGTTCTTTCAGAGCAAGTTTTAAGAAAACATTTAAGCCTTGTGTACAATCATAATACATGCATTAGTTTTTTTAAATTCAATGCCACTTATCTTTTTTTTTTTGGTCTTATATTTAATATTATATATTTATTATGTAATGTGTAATCTTAGTTTTGCAAAATAAGTCATATTATGTGCGATTAGACTGCAGTTTTGCGTAATTTTCAAATATTTTCTTTGCCTAGTGTTTACTGTCACATCTACAACATTTCTGTCATTTGCATTCATAATTCATAAGTTTGAGATTGTGTGAGTGCATAATTTATAATCTGCAATGAACTAGCCCAGCCATTGCCAGTTTCAAAGTGCTAGCTGTCACAGATTTACACTCTGCATTTTCAGTCACATTATACCTAGCCAGTCAGTAAAGGCCAGTGACAAGGAAAATTCACTTTCCTTTCACATTTGCTCCAACCAGGGTTAGAAATGAGGGTGCCTTGGTGGGAGACGAGCAACATATGATATCCACTGAGCCATCGCTACCCCAATTTTCAAATGTAAACAATTTCTGGTATCTACAGACTACAGTATGTTTTAAGATAAGACTCTGACTTTCAAAGGGACTTCAGTTCTCAGTCTAAGTGGGAATTACTTGATATTTATCCTGCCTATTTGACCACCATGATGTCATGTTGCATTATATCTGGGATATAGTGAAAGAATAGATGAACTTCTTTGAAACAAATTATTTGCCTAGTCATTTATACTTCTTATCTGAAACAGGAAATCCTGGTAGTTGCTACTTCCTTGCTTGCTCTGGGGCATAAAATAAAATAAGAGTCGGTTTAGTTTCAGAAAGTGGAGTATTCTTTTTGATCTCGCACATAATACTTTGCTGAGCTAGTACTATTAACCACTTTAAACAAATAAAGTACAAGCCAAAAGAAATTCTTTTGCTCTCAGTGTGAAACTGATGAACCGTCATGACAATGCAGAGATGTAACTATTATAGAAATGCAAATATATATATATATATATATATATGAAAAATAAACTAGCCTTACAATGTAAACATTTATTGAGAATGAAAATTGTGTTCTCAATAATACATAGTTTTTGCATTCATGTACAAAAACTGACATTAATAAACAACATTCTGTAGTGTAAACAACCTTGACTGAATAAGAATCAAAATTGCAATGATAAAAATCATTTATCATATGTGCGATCAAGAACCACAAACATGACTGACCATGAACTGTACCGGATACAATTAAAACAGAATGACCAAAAATTTTTCTATTTAAAACTTCTAATTATAAAAAAGACCATCAGATCACAACTATTAAACTTGCCACTGAATCCTATGATGCCAAATTGCAAATAGGTAACCTTTCTAACAAAAACAAAAAAATTAGGCTGACAATTCCGGACATGATTTAACTTTGTGTTGGTTTCAATCATAGAGTAAACGTTGAGTTAAGCTGAAAAAAAACATGAGTTAAACCCACAGAGCTTATCTAGGCCTTTAATTTGCAGACTAGTGTTTAACCACTAAACATTTACTAGAGATATCCATTTCAGCCCCTAACTGCAAGATTTCAAACACAAAACCAAAATCTAAAAACCTAAGCTTCTAAAAACTTATATAAGCAGCTTTTAAACATCAAAATGCTAAATTTTGTTGATTAGAAACTGGACAATAGAACAGCAGTCAGAAAAAAATAGTAAAAAAAACTACAAAAAATAAGAAGACATGTCTTTAACAGACTTAGACTTATCCTTTGTTTAAATTTAGTACTAGCATGCTATTAAAAGTGCAAATTACTTGATAAGTAACCCCCCCCCCAAAAAAAAAAAAAAAAATTAAATAAAAAGTAATCAAGCTTTCTGAATAAAATCTAAAAAATTGCACAATATGTTAAAAACTTTGAACATGAAATTTCATACAATTATCTCAAAAATAACCTGGGCCCAATTTCACAATCACACTCAAGTTTGAGTGAACACCTAACTCAAATATGCAATATTTTCGAAATTCTGAATTTTTATAGATATATCAGAAAATGATGTTTTTAAAAAATAGCTGTATTAATTTTATCAGTAATTATCAGATGAATCTTGAAGTGATTAAATATTGTATTTGATTTCCTATCATTACTAAAAAGCCAGTGAAAATTTTAGATAATTTGAGTTGAGTATTCACTCAAATTTTAGTGTGATTGTGAAACTGGGTCTGAACGTATGTATTGTTATCTATTTTAAATATATTTAGTTAAAAGATTATTATGACGATCTATAAATATATCATATGTACACAAAATGATGCAAAAAATTAAAAAAGTCCAATATCCAATGCTGGTAGTCCATATTTACCTTAAGAATAAATAATTTCTGGTAGAAACATGTTGTCGGAGAAGTAGATTAGTTTCTCTAGTAATTCCTTCCAAAATACGGCATCAAATTCAATTAACTCCACATGAATATCTGTCTTTGTACACAATACAAAGTAGCATCTATGTATATTTAATATGGTCATTTGTCCTTGAATTTGTATGTAGTAAGAATGTCTCCGATTCAATGAAATCGCCTGGTTTTCATCCACTTTTAAACACTGTAATTTTGCAGCTGCTTTTGGTAAATTCAGGTCCCATGTAGACAAAGGATTTTTCAGTTCTAATGTATACCGAGTACCATCTATTGTCACAATCCCAACAACCGAAGCACCTAAATAAAAATTTTCTTTGCCAACAACAAGGCCTCTTTTCTCAACAGTAACATTATAACTTACACTTTCCTTCATCTTTGTTATAAACTTGGATGTTGCCGATTCTTCATGTTCTAAACCAAAACCATAGCTTTATGCTTTTTAACACTACGATACAATAAATCATTCAACAAATTTGAAGGACCCTGTTTACGGCGAAATCCGATCTTGTGGAAGTTTGATGCAGTAAGTCTATGTTTTCTAGCAATATGCCAAGTGGCTGAATTTGTCTGTTCCCTTGTACTAAATTCGAGTTCACAAATTTCCTTGTCATCCATCACTAATGAGTTCTTAAACTGTTTACATGCACATTTCAATTCATATTTACTGGGAGGATAAACTAAATTATAACATCTGGAAGTGTGAAATCCATCCTGATCATTTAAGGGGCAGTCAGTTGAGTTATACTTCATGAAGCCACACGTTGGATTAGCTGACTGTAAGGCTTTACATAAGAATTCAAAAGCATTGCTATCTCTTTGTCTGTCATCTGTGTGACGTGGATCATAATTCATAGCACTTAATGTCTTCTTTCTTTACTCACTTTTCCATGTTCTTGTCTAAAAAAATTCAAACAAACTTTATCAAAAAGAGATAATAATCATAATTATTTCAATATTAAAACAAATAAGTACACTGAAAGTAAATAATAAAAAAACAAAAAATTCTGTGAAAGGTAATTCCATACAATTTTTCTGTTGGGTTAATTAAATCAAAAGTAAATATAAAAAATAGCTACAGACATACATATTTAAACATGGAAACTTGATATACAACAGTCACACATAATTTCTTTTAAAGAATTTGCCTCTAATATAAGTCTGCATTCGTAGGACGAGTATAAAATGTTTATTTTGTATAACTTGTGAAATAGACATACGTCTCTTACATACGTCTCTCACCATTGTGACCCGGGTTCAATCCTAGGTTGGGGCATGTGAGAAAGTGAGTTTTCTTTGCCTAAGCTCCTTAATGCATATGATTGGTTTGTTCACAAGTTGGTGTCAGTATACTCTGATCAATCAGTGCATTATGCATATCTGCTACATTTTGTACCAGTGACCTAGCACTATAAAGATTGATTGATTGAAAATTAGTTATGCATTAACTTACTTAACAACTTTGATATTATGCACTGTCTGCGGCTCAAATTTTCTTTTTGCTGGTTTATTCCACTGACACAATCCGTCTGTTCTGGTCTGGTCTTGGGGTAAATCTTTCAAACCTTTGGCAATATAATCCTCAAGAGCAAACAACAGGGCTGCGATATGATTGCAGGCTTCCCCTTTCCTAAAAAAATAACAATAATAATAAATTTATATACATACAAGGCATGCTAACATGGGAAAAATTTGAACAAAAAGCTTAAGGATAACCAGTTTATTGAAAAACAGTGATGCCCTTGTATGTTCTATGTATTTAAAATGAATATATGTGCAATAAAAAGATATATATTATATACGAGTCAGGACAGACAATCCATTTGCACAATTTGTGAAATTTAATGAAAATAAAGTTCGATTTTTGACAAAAATCAGCATTTCAGCAATGTTATATATGAAGTGAATATGCCTTTTTAACCTTGTAATTGCACATTTTAAAATACCCCACCACATCTCTCTGTGTCATCAAGCTGTTGATTAGACAAACTACAGAAGAACCAAAGATGAAATACTGCAGTACTTTGACATATCAATAATAAAATTATATGATAACATTTATAGGCCATATTTATGGCAAAACATTAAGTTTAAGACTCAATTTGTGTGTTTATCTAGTATTTTCTTTCAACTGTGATCAAGAATGATAACTTCTGTCCAAGTGCCATATCTTCTTTTTATTTAAAACCATTTATATTTTCTTCTTGACAATTTCATTTTTTTTTTAGAATATGATAAGAAATGTGAATTTGTTTGCAAGGAAATAGTCATGTGAAACCCATTCCTATTTATTTATATTGCTATGACTTCTATTCAAAATGTCAACAGCAGCCCAAAAGACTGGTACATTCATTTAAAATTATCTTTTCCGTTTATTTCATTATAAAACCCTTAGATTACACATCTGTAAAATATAAAATGTCTTATTCGTCTCAGGTTCTTCCATAGTTCGTCAATAACCTGTAATTTTTTATTTATGCGGACCCCTCTTCCATTAGCAGTTGGAATAGTGTACATATTAAAGATAATATTAATTTACCCTGCAACACAGTCATATGAACCACCTTGAACATCTCCTTTAGACGATAAACATACAAAGACTTTGTAATGTTTTGCAGTCATCGACGCCAAAATATCTGCCTGGATTACGAAGAAATCGTCGACTTTTACTGATGATATCTTTTTGACGTAACCAGAATCAAAAATATTTGAATGCCTTCAGAGCCTTATAGGCCCTCATTCCTTCCTTATCAAATGTCTTATTCCGGCTGTCTGTCAAATATAACTTAAGCTGACCGATATCGAAATCAGGAACACCTTCTAAACTTCGTCTCCATGCTGTTATATCTATATTAAGAAACCACTGTCGGGAAAACTGAAACGGTGTGTTATCATCTGAAGCTATTACGGTTCACTAAACTTACTGTAGTTTACCTGACGCGATGCCCCCAGGTGACTGAAATCTCGCATTCGTCACGCGTGATTTGATTGAAAAAGCTCAATGTTGACCGCGATTCGAGGTTAATATGAAGCTTGCTCGAAAATAGAGTATTGATAATATTGTTTTTCGTCTGACTGTGATATTTGTTATTCTGTGTTGCTGTGATAAATTGGATTGTGTACTCATCTTGGACTGCATTATTGAATGTGCGCGTTCTGTGATATTTTCTGACGATGGTTTTGTGATGTTCTGTGTTTCTGTGATTTTTTGGACTGTGACATTTTGTTGGACCCATGTGATGAACTGTGCTGTGATATCTGTGATAAACATTATATTCCATAAACCAGTGATTTTGGTTGGACTGATATTTTTTTCTTCCTCCTTCTTTATATCATATACAGACGGTTTTATAAATGCATTATTTTGTTTTATTGTTACTACCATGATATGATTTATTTTTTGTAGGAATATTTTGTATTCGGTGCAATTGGTTGTATTCTGACATGTTTATATATTTTATTTATTGAATGTTTATGATCAAATGAGGAACAATTGATCTTAACCCTCTAGTGCCCCATGTATCAAATATGATACATCTAGAATTACATCAGTGTGTGGACTCATATACTGGCTATACAGATGAAGTCTATATATAAACATCAAAGTCTATAGACAATACACAGTGCAGCATCTAAGTACAAACCCTGTATACATACCATAATGTATACACTGGCACCAACAAAGGAGTCTGGAAGTCAAGGACAACAGTTTTAGGCCACTTACTAACAGCTGTAGAAACATACGATAAAGGTAAGAATAACTGTAATTTTTTATGAAATAATATCTTTAGGTGTTCAAATTTATAAGAAAAGTATTTAATTGGCAAATTATTTATAAATTTTGATTCCCAATAGTCTTTGAAAACTTCCATGTATCAAATATGCAACAATGGGCAATTCGGCAATGAAAACAAGGCAGATAATTACAATGCAAGATTTTGATTTGTGCCTTATTTCCTCTGCTTTATGTGCTGTAATTAACTGGATGATAATGAAATTAAGTCATATTCATTTTTATTCTTTCATTTCAGAAGAATGTCGAGACAATCAGCGATAAAAGCAAAGAAAAAGCTGAAGGACATTACAGATGCAGCCAATGCAGATGAGAGTGACTTTGAACAATTTTCAGAAAGTTCAGATGAGGAATATGTTGGAGAAAGAGATGATTCTGATAGTTCAGACGAAGAAACTGATGATTCAAGTGATGATATTCTTCTAGCAACCTTACAAAAGCGTTCACAAAGCAGCGATTCTGATGACGATGTTCCACTGATAGGATGAAAGAAGTGAGCAAGGGTGAATTGAAAGCTGACCAAAATCTTGCAGATATTGTTCAGCAATTGGATAATGGTGATGGACCGAGTAGTGCTGCATTATGGATGATGTGCGAGTATAATACACCAAACTGTATGTTTACAGGAACACTCGAGGAAGCACCTACAGATGGTCAACTGAAAACCTCCTATCAATATTTCAGACAGTTGATCACTGAAGAAATGCTTGGAAATGTGCCACAACAGTCTAACATCTACTCTCTTCAAAAAGATGGTGTTTCTGTCAATACAACAGAGCAAGAAATACATTTATTAATTGGGATATATCTGAGGATGGGCATTGTAAGGATGCCCAGAATAAGAGCCTACTGGGAAAATAAAACCAGATTTGAACCAATATCTGGATTAATGAGCAGGAATAGATTCGAAAAACTGCTGACATCGATACACTTTAAAAATAATTTGGAAGTAAATGAGGAAGAAAATAAGGACAGACTCTGGAAAATAAGACCATGGCTGAAGAGTATTAGAGAAAGATGTCTTGAAATTTCACCGGAAGAACATAACTCCATTGACGAAATAATGGTCAGTTTTAAAGGCAAATACGGGATCAAACAGTAACATTAGATGGAAACCAAATCCTTGGGGATTTAAACTCTGGGGACGTGCAGGAATATCTGGGATACTGCATGATTTTGAAGTTTACCAAGATGCCCAAAAAACTAAACAGGATTCCGTCAAATCTCTTGGAGTTGGTGGCAGATATAGTAATGCGACTTGTTTCGACTACTCGAAGAGCGCAAAAATTACAAGATTTTCGCTGATAACTACTTCTCTTCTATAGATCTTGCTGCTGCTTTGAAGTCAAGTCAATGCATTACAACGGAACTATCAAAAGTAATCCACCTGAAAGGATGTTACTTGAAAACTGAAAAGGAGTTAAAAAAGGAAGGGCGCGGCTCATCAGATTATAAGGTGGAAATAAACAACAATGTTATAGTTGTAAGATGGTTCGATAACAGAACTGTAGATGTTGTTTCCACCTCTATTGGTGTTTCTCCAGTTGGTCAAGTAAGGCGATGGGATAAAAAGTCAAAATCTTATATTCACGTGAACAGACCCGCCATCATAGAACAATACAACAGATATATGGGAGGAGTCGACCTACTTGATTCGTTAACCTCTTTATCCAAACCAAAGATAAAATCCCGAAGGTGGTACATGTACATCTTCCAGCACACTGTTATGATTGGTTTAGTTAACAGTTGGCTGTGGTACAAGAGGCATTGTAAGATGACAGGGTTGGAAAAACCAATGAAGTTATGTACCTTTATGGCTTATGTTGCAAGCGGTTTGGTCCAAACCAACAGAGGAACAATTGGTCGGCCACTGACAACTACCCCTCCAGCGAAAAAGAGGAAAACTGTACAGACGCAACGACCGATTGATGATATAAGATTGGATGGAAAGAACCACTTGCCAGGATGGTCAACAAAGCGGCAGGGATGCAAGATGTCTGGCTGTGACAGTCTTTCCTTTATTATATGCTTGAAATGTGGAGTCAATTTTTGTTTTAATAAGGACAGAAGCTGCTATCTGGACTTTCATCAGTAGTTTTATATAGAAATGAATGTTACTTAGAATTAGTATTCCCATCGTGCTGATGAAATGGTTATTGAACATTATAAGATTAACATTTAGTTTTGATATTCAAATACTTATATGAATTTTAGAATTTTACACACATTATTGAATATCGCTTTTGATTCATATTTGTATTAATAAATAAGTATAGTTCATTACTTTTACTCTTAACAGTTTATTATAACACATTTGATACAATGTATCATATATGATACATCGGGCTGAATGCCCAGTGTATCACATATGATACAAATTGTAATTTGATACACCTTGAACATATTTACCAAACCTAAATAAAATCTTCAAATTCATGTTCATATAAACCTATTCAGTGATTTTTTATAATTTTCAAAAGATTATAACAGGGTTTGGACACTAGAGGGTTAAGGGGGAGGAGTGTGACAGAGGTCATTATTAATTACCTTTCTAAATTATCCTCCTTTAATATAACAATTAGCCAAATTATAATTACATGTTACTGGTTCTACTTTCCTTAAATATAAATCTTTTCAGTCTTTTTATATTTATTTATACATAATCTTGCTTATTGTTCACTGTTGTAACCTTACTTCAAAATAACTTACTTTTTATAATAATTAGTAATTTAGTGGTAAACACAGTAGATAACTACATTGAAATTCATATATAGTTCAGTCATACAACACCAAAATGTCTGCACAATGGCTTCAGTTGCCCGATGTAGACTTTAAACTCGCTCAATTCGTTCGTACCAAAATGTCTTGTTGTCTTGTCTTCCCACCTCGGTAAGTCTACTGTCATAGCATGAGCCTATGTTTTGTACTTTTTTTTTAACGGTAGCTTGAAGTTACCTCCATTTTCACTAGTAGCTTAAAGCTACTAATGGTCGGGTTTTCCATTTTTTGTCCATTAGGTTGTCCATAGCTTTTTTTTTTCTTTTTTTTTACCCCTTTCGTTCTTAATAAAAAGTAGGAAATTGTCACACTTTTCTCCCTTAATTTATGCTAGGGCATTTTGATATTTTACATTCTTGATTTACAATTTTTTGCAACTATTTAAATAAATTTTACATGAACTTGCTCAACTTGCAAACTTGATATTTGTATATTGAACATTTAAATTGTTGAAATTGCTTACATTCTGTTAAAATTATCACTTTGACTTGTAATATATGTTATTTTAAAAACCAGTTGTTATATTTTTCTCTACCTCAAGTCAAGCTTGACGGTTCCGGAAAATTCCATTTTTATATTAAAGTGTGACTGAACCAAAGACCCCTTACAGGAGTATCTTACCAAAGCTATCCATACTACCTTAGACACAACAGAAATAGCCGCAGTCAAGATCCGCACTACCCTCTCCTGTTACACATACATTGTGATTGTAAATAAATATTACCAAAATACTTAAGCAGTAGTTACATCAATTTTATTTTATCTCCCGGCTACATGAGTATCATGGAAAATTTTGAGTGAAATTTCATTTCGGTTTAAGGGAGTTAACTCGTACTGACACTAGTCACCTGTGTCCCCTTGAGTCTTTTATACAGTACGTATCACGTAGTCAAGTGTTAGACTATATTCCTTGGTCGATTTTTAGGAAATTTTCATCGTTAGAAGCAGAATTATTTCTTCTTCGATAATAATTGATTTTATTTCGTTTTTTCGATAAAACATAGAATCGTTTTTATAGTAAATCAACCATTCTCAAATTATGATTAATATTTTAGTTTTTTGTTTTAATTGTCTGTCATATACAAAAAAAAGCACATTACTCCTGGTTTATCCCTAACTGAAAATCACGGTTACCTGTGAAGCATCAGATTTTATCCGTAAGGTATGCCATGATTAAAGGCACCACAGTCAATTGGATTAAGTAACTGATGGACAAGTCTGAGGTTATGGATAACGAGACTGATCTGTTTGTCCAGGAATAAAAATTGCAAGGGGATATTTAAATAACTCATAATCATCAGAAGATTCACATACCAGTTTAAGATATTTGGTTTTTTCGTACTAAGAAGCATAAAATCCGAATAAATAAATAAATAAATGAATGAATGAAAAATGGATGAAAAATATACAGTAGTGTTAAAATATTGATGAAATTTTAATACATGTATCAAAGGAAATTTCTAATCATTTAGATTATCAATCACTAATGGATTTGACACAGACTTGAAAAAAAATCATGAAAATAGTTTAGATTATATTCAAACGGACTCTTTTTCCGAGATTTCATAAAATTGCAATTAATGCATTATAAGACCATTTCTTCTTTTTTGTAAGATCTCTACATGGTGTTGTTTCGTGTTATTTAAATCTATGGCTTTAAACAAAACCCTTCACCAAAACTTAGTGTTCACTGGGATTAAGTATAATCCCCGTGTGTTAATTAGGTAGTTGAGTAAGCATCATTAATTGCTTCTTTTCAGGTGACAGAGATAAGACAGGAGAATTTCTCATGAAATATATCTACAATCAACAAATTATAACATCTTATTTGCATTTGCTAATTGATTATGTAAAGAGTTAGATAAGTATTTAGACATGCCCATTTGAGAGAGAGAGAGAGGAGGGGGGGGGTTGCTCAAGGTTAGGAGTTTTTTGTTTCAGGTCTATGTTTATCTCAAAGTAAGAAATTGTATTTTAGGTATTTCGTATTTGAAAGCGAAATTATATAAATGAATTATTTTTATATAAATGAACTGGTAAAAAGAATTACATCTGTGCCATCTAAGCAATAATCTCTCTCTCTCTCTCTCTCTCTCTCTCTCATTATTATTAGTTCTATACGTTGTAAATTGAAAGAAATTTGGAAAAAAAATTGAAGAACAATCACATAAACAATATGTAAACTATAAGATTTATTAATTTCGACTAACATTCCCACCTAATCGATAGACTGGACGTTATCAGTCAGTTAGCTCTAAAGGTTTTTATACGATTTTCAGTATATTCAAACTACATAAACATTAAATTATATACATGTATAACAACGTATGGTCCACTCCAGATATTTTTTCCCTTTTAAATAAAAACGGAAAAACTAATTTCAAATTCAATGATTAAAAATAGCTTATTTCTAACATTTTCATTAAGTTTTAATATTTATCAAAAATACTTGTTTAATTTTGCTGTGCAATGATTATCTAGGAATAAAATTAAGTTCTTATTTCAATCCTTAGAAATAATAATAACAAAAATGATAAATGAAATTTTATTTACCGATTAAACACTTTAGAACTCAGTGTATAGGTAATCAGGTAATGTGCGGTCGATACCAATAGCGCCGGACAGCAAATTTGTTGTAAAAATTAGAACTATTTCTAATTCAAACATAAAAAGTAACAAAATAATTATAACGAACTTTGATATATTGCATATCATAAAATAAAAATGTCTACTTTTTAAAAATAACAGAGAAAAAGTAAGAAAATCAAAAAAAACATTTAAAATGTAGTTTTTAATGTCCTTGTTGGAATTTTTTCTTCATACTTTATATTGATGAGTCAAAATTTCAAGTTAAAAAAGTAGCAATTTAATATAAAGTTATTTTGTATTCAAAAATATCATGGTAAATCTTATGATGCGAAATTTATAAAAATAACAGAGAAAATTTGGATCTTCCAATAATTATTATGTAATTCTGGATTTTATAATCTGGTCCTTCATAATTCTATATACATAATACAGCGTAGAAGACATGGTCAACCTGACGCATACGCAGTAGCAATCATAGTGAAAGCTGATAATGAATGCGAACTTTGACCTACGAATCTTCATCACCTTAATGTTTCATTTCAAAGATCGTGAAATAATGTCTTGTACTTTCAAGCACCGATTAGAGAGTACGAATAAGTTAAACACGAGTCAGTTGTTTCTATTACCTTGCTACTTGCTATTGTTTCTGTTCTTTCAAGCACGTCTTTGGTGTCAACGAAAAATACCCAATTGAATGCATTATGAAGAACTTGATATAGTACTGAAAATCATTTTCAACCAAAAACATGCGCTAAGAGTATTAAAACAAACTGAGGGCGTGAGCGTAGATTAAACCCATATATTGTGGTCAGTGTATTGTCGATTGCCGGTTTTAGTGCACCTGAAGTGCTAACAATTACAAATTAAGGAACGCGTCGCCAATAAAACTCAATTTGCGACAGTAAAACCCACCGATATACGTCTGCAAATCGAAAATTACAAGACAGTTATCCCTATTCTAATTCATCCCTTTAATTTATATATATTTCTCTCAATTTTGTTTTCGAAAAATTCAGTTACTAAAAATAGCCATGTGGTTTTCCAGTAACCTAATTTTGTTTGGGCCTTTTTGCATACTTTAAGTAATGGAGTGGTGCGCATGAAAAAATAAGTCCTAACACATATGGTTCAAATATCACTTTTTATTGTTATAATGAGTAAAATACCTCGATATCGCATTGACAAAAAATAACAACAACTGTTGACAACCATCATACAAGGAAATAATTGAAATTTTTTACACGAGAGAGCCTGACCAAGGTGAACTATTTTTCAATCGATCTAGAGGACATCGCCATTTTCCCCAGTCGAGACGTGGGTTGTGAATAGCCTATTAGTTATGTGTGCCATAATAGTTATACACGTTTACAGTGGAGTTACTGATGTCGAACTGCTTCTGATACCAGTTACCAGGTAATTGAAACTGTGTTTGATACAGATTAGAATTAACTTGCATTGTATTATTTACTAGGCCAAGGGTGGGGGGTGCATTGACTTGATCGATACGTTGAGATTTTATGAGTGCATTTTCGGAAGTAGATTTTCCTTGAATGATAGCGGAGTATGACCTTTTCTGACTATCTGACGAATCAGCAGAGTAACTGCGTACGCTAGCCTCATTTTTATGACCTGTAATTTTCATTATTTCTCTGGTCTCGACACCAGCAGGAGATAACTGAGTGACAGTTGTTGCCTTAACACAGTGGTTTGTGTAGACCCTGCTTAACCCTGCCTCAGTCGAAATTGTTTTCATCATGTCATTCAATGTGCGTTCTCCAACAGGGCGTGTTGTGTACCAAGTTTTATCATTTGGTGTTATAGTTCTTTTGGGCTGTTGAAATAGATGGTCAGACCCCTTATTTCTTTTCTCCATGTATTTTTTCATGGATGCAACAGGGCACATTTCATCATTGGTAGCATAAATACGAGGGGTAAATCTGGTGTCACTATCTTTGACATCGTCCCCTTGGTGATTTTTAGTTGCTTCATTAAATGCCATTTCAATGCATTCATAACCATCACCATCATGTGTTACAACAATGCAATTGAATTTCAATTTTCTCAAGTTTTCCCTACCACGGCGGGCAAACCCTATAGTAAGATCAAACCAGACCTTCCTCAGTAAAGGAAGTGGTTGGTCTGTGGATAAAACCCCAGATGACCTAACCTTTAACAAATCTGCACCACTCAGAGCTTGATAATGTTCAGTTTTATCTAGCCCATGTTTTTTCATATTTTTAAGAACAGACACAAACATTTGGTTTGAAGAGTGAAAATAGTTTTCTTTGTCATCTAAGAGAGAAAAAATGTTTTATTGTATGGAGGGCTACGTAAATGTCTATTTATTGAAGCTCTTATTCCAACAAAAGTGCTTCTGATGTATCTTTCTCCTTGT
This sequence comes from Tegillarca granosa, assembly GCA_029721355.1. Classification (NCBI taxonomy): domain Eukaryota; kingdom Metazoa; phylum Mollusca; class Bivalvia; order Arcoida; family Arcidae; genus Tegillarca; species Tegillarca granosa. The sequence goes on along the minus strand of CM056606.1, from coordinate 32,854,128 downwards.
GCATTTCTCACTTCTGCATAGAACGTCCGCAGTCTACTGTTCAGGTCTGATGGTGTTTCATCTTCAAACTCTTTTCTGTACCCCCTTGTCTGCAGCCATTCTTAAAAGAGAGATGAAATAAAATTTGAGTTTCAAGTAGCATTCTGTCTAGTTATATCAATAACCTGACATACTGTAAAATCACAAATTTTCATGGGGGATTTGATTTCGGTTTGTTTGTGAATCTGTCGCACCCACCAATACAAATGCCATTGAATTATTTTATTCCCATATAATTACTGTAGAGATAAGGATATTCTGCAAAATTTTATGCCACGTATTGAACATTGTATTGAAAACCAGGAAATTTAATTCCCAAAAATATTCATGATTATACCATATTTATGTGTCATTTTAAACAATTCCAGCTTGAAACTTAAAAGATGCAAAATCTATTTTAACCTATGACTGCCCCCTCATGAGAGTTATTGTCAGTTTCTTTGCTCAAGGTTGGTTGTAAATAAGTTTGCTTGCTCAAGATGGTAGTTTCTTTGGACACTCCAGTTTTCTCCGCCATCATATGAATTGACACATAAAATATAAGTGAAATAATCTTGACTTAGGCATAAAATCTTATCCCATTTTTTATTGTCAGAGTAGACAAATACTAAGTATGTATATATAAATTGTTTCATTTCCAATCAAACAAATTTACAAGGGTAAAATTTCGAAATTGTCTGCAAATTGAGAATTATACAACAGGTTCTTTCCATGTATTAAGGAGACAGTAAATATGACGCTTAAACTGTGGACCAGAGCTGAGCTCCGATCTGGACCTTTAGAACAGGGACTGCTTAACTAACTAGGGTACCGGGATATTTATTCAAATTATTGTACATGACCCTGTGCTGTGGTAGACTAATAGGTAGGTTTCCAGGGTTTGATCTAGTTGAGGGAAAAAAGCAGGTATGTGATGGGTCAGACTCAAAATATTTGATATTAAAAAACATTAGAGTACATTGCTGATATTGGGAAGTTTACAAGTTGAGAGTCCTTTCTTGGTCACTGCATTTTCCTGTTTCCTAGGTTATGTGGAGGTGACTTGTATATACAGATTTAAATAATGAAAAGAGTGCTATGGTATCAGAATAAGATTAAACTCATTTATAGGCAGGTGGTCCTTGTATAGAGGTGACTAGTTTGACTTGTATATAGAAAATTAAAATAATGTTTTACAGTTACAGAGACATGTAAGAAAGTATATTTGTAACACAACCAGGTGAGTTAAGTCCAAATCCTGACTATTTTTTTAAAAATTTTGTTATGGTCAAAATAAAAAATAAAAATAAATAAAAATCAACATGGGTATAAGTTGCGTTCTGGGTAGCTCAGTGGTAGAGCACTCACCTATAGTGCGGGGGTACAGGGTTTGATCCCTGGTCTGACCCTGCAATTTTTTTCTCTTTCCTGTTGCATTTTGGGGCTCATCTGACCATGGGAAGTGCCAGACCAATAGGTTGGTCTCTAAAGACTCTGGGTGGAACCTGATGGTAGCTCAGTGGTACATTGCTCACTATATTGACAGAGGTCTTGGGTTTGATCCCGGGTCTGGCCCTGCATTTAATCTTTTTCTGTTACATATGTGTTACATTTTGATATATGTAGTTTAAATGACTGCAGCGTTAGCTCTGACTCAATATAAGCCAAACCGTTAGCCAATATTAAAATTTTAGAGCCAATTTCTATGTGAAAAAATATTAATGGAAAAAAATTATGAAACTAAGAAGTATAAAAAAAAATGTCACAATTTTAGAAACTTTTCATCTATTCTGTTGCAGATTTAATATATTGTTCTTGATTAACAGTTTGTAGTACTTGTTTTACTTTTTCATACTTGTTTAAAGAAAAAAAATCTGCTTTTTGTCTGCCTCATAAAGAAAGTTTCAGAGCTAAAGAAGTTTATATATTGGCAAAAAGCCATTTTTTGGAGCCCAGAATTATGAAACTTAGCAATGGGTTAAATTGGCAAATGACAGAGCTAACTCTGGTCTGCATTTAAATCTTGTAAAAACTAAGGGTGTGTGTGTTATGATTTTAAATTGTAATTAATGTTACACAGAGGTTTGAGTTCAATGGTGTCATGGCCACCCTGGGTGTTAATATTTTTCAATGACTGAAGGAGATTGCTCAGGCCTTCACTCAAATTTCTGTGGAACAATGTTTTTATTAGCAAATGCATTATGTATACATTGTACAATTCTAGGGACTTTTCTATCATTGAACCAATCAAAACAACATGACCACAGGGGATGCTTAATTAGTTTACTGATTGACACATACTGACAAAAACGGATACGCCCCATTTTGTCATCCTATCAGTGCTAGAAGCGACTGAAGCTGCCACAATTCCATCTAGGTCTTCATCACTACACTTGGCAAATCTATCATTGTTTTGTATAGGAGGCACGGGGTCGTCTGCTGGGGTTCGAGACCGGGACCGGGAGGAATCTTCCTGCATCTCTTCTTGCATTATTACTTCTAAATTTGGAATGTTCCCTTCTTCCCCAAGTTTTTCAATAAGATCAACAGTAGCAATTAAATCATCGTCACTCTCATTGTCTGACGCCATTTCTAATTGAAAATTCCCGATTTCGAGATCATCATCAAGCTCAGATATTGCGTCGGCCATTACGTAATCGATGTGTATTGACTATAGCGTATGAATACATTGTATCAAGTGAAAAGGCTATGATTTCCGACAGTACAAACGCGATATTGCGGCAGCCTAGTAAATCGATGGTTTGTATGCCGCAAATTTGAAGCAATTAACCAATAAAAATACTTGTAACAAATTAAATGCATTAGAATTATATTTTAAACTTACTAAACTAAAATAATATTATAATTTTACACTTTGTAAACTGCCTGGCATATTACAGATTTTGTTGGATTTTTTGCAATCAAATTCACACCTTTGTCATCTAAATCCGAAGGACGAGTTGACATGGGCGTATTTGTATCGAGATTGGCTTTAAATTGGACGAAATGTTATCTTTCACAAGTACCAGCTCTCTCCTTAACGCTGTCTCTAATCATTTACTGTGTTTCCTGTTATGATTACAATGTATTACGTTCACTTGCAAAGATGTTAACAGTGTTCTGGCATTGTTACACACAAATGTCACTTGTATTTCTTTACATGTCCCACTTGTCTTTGTTTATAGCTGACCAGACACACCTGACCGCACCCAATGCATGTGCACCAAACATGGCGGATGTTTTCTCCAGAGATACGATGTGAGATCTTCAATCTACAAACATCGGCAATAAATGGATATATTTGGTTTCAAAACCTGTGACATTAGATCCTCAAGTGACCCCATTTCCTATATTTAAAGCGGTTTCAATCAAGAAACACTTCTCAGACATTACTTTATTGGAAAAAACTACCCCTAGAAAAATTATGCTGTAGCCGGCAGTTTAAAATTTTCTCAAATATTTCACAACGGTTAGCAAGGTTGCTTGCTTTCTTAACTCAAATATCTAAATATGGAAACAATTAGCCTATAATATTGTTAATATAAACTTAAATTGGGATATTTTTCTACACACTAAAAGGTTGATGCAAGCCGACACAGATTACATAGACCGGTAGTGAGCTAAATTCCTTCAAACTTCTTTGATACCCCCAGCAATAAGAAGCTATCGATAGAAGACTGATACAAACGTCCATGGAAGGGGCTCTAATATATGATAAAAACGGTATCAGGTCAATTCGCCCCCATGTCAAATTATTTTTTTTTTTTTTTGTCTTTTTATTATTATTATTAATTTTAATTTACCTCGATTTCAATTTGAAGGACATTGCTATAAATTTATGGATTTAATGATGATGTGATGATTTTTATTTATATTTTAAATCTGTTTTGCCTATACACTGAATGTTTGAAATAACGAAAATATATATAGCCATATCTTATATATGTAGTGTTCAATAAATGTTTATTAATATATGTATTTGTAATATATATCTTGCTCAGTTTTATCTGTAAAGAAAATAGAAATTTCAATGGAACCTTGTGAATTGCGATGAGACATCTGTTTATACGTATAGGAATAGAACTGCTATTTACCTCTAACCACCAACTGTCCACAGTTCAACTTGGTCAAATATATGGAACTATTAGACTGCACTAGACGATAGCTGTTGTTTGTATGGATAATATCTTTAATTAATCAAAAAAAAAAAAAAAACAAAAAAACAAAAAAACAAAAAAAAAAACTTTTCTTAAGTGAAATATTGCTACCGTCCACTACCGTCTAGTAGCCTCCAGTATTTAGAGTTGAGTAATGGTGTTTAACTCCCAAGTCAAAAATATTTCACTTAAAATGAGATGTCACCAGATATTATAAAGCTGAGTGCTTCGCGGTCTTGGACCATACCTTGTCTGGGTTCGAACTCACTACCTCCGAGTTATGGTGTGATTACTCTGCCAACTGAGCTACCGCATTTAGACCTACTACTCTGTCGCTGATCGAGAGCACAGGTACCAGAGGGATTTTTTTCTCTGTCTTCTAATAAATTTATATCTTAAATTAATTTTTTTCTAAATTATCATTTTGTTCTTTTTTAAAAGATGAATATGATATGGTTTTTCCCCTAATTTCCATTAGCAAGGTTTCCAAAAATAATTGATCATTAATTGTAAATGTATATTTTCTAGGGGTATAGTGTTTGTATTATCTAGACTATAATAAGGGACTGCATATTGACATTTAATATTTTCAATGGTTTTTTTTAACAGATTCAACTTAATTATGATCTTTTAACAAAGAGTTATTTAACTTCCACAATTCTAGGAAATGGGGGCGAATTTGACGGGGGCAAATTTGTTGAAAGTGGGGACGAATTTGTTGAAAGTGGGGGCGAATTTACCGTGGGGCGAATTGACTTGAATTCATAAAAACATTTTATGTATCTTGAATTTTACAAGGATTTTGACAAAGTCAGCCACAGAAAACTGCTGTTAAAACTAGAAAATATAACATGGAACAAACAATTTTCAACTGGATAAAAGTATTTCTATCCTTGCTAGAATAACAAATAGTTGAATATGGATGCCACTCTAGAACTGTAAAAGTAACAAGTGGTGTACCTTAAGGCAATGTAAATACTTTTTGATATACTAGTACATAAATGATATACCAAAATTTGTAAATAGGACTATCAAATTATTAACTGGCGATGCCAAGCTATATTCTAGTGCCCATAGAAACCAGATCAAGCAAAGCTTTCAACATGATATAAACAAAATAAGTGCATGAGCTTCAACCTAGCAAATTGAACTCGACACTTATGAGATTTGGCCAAGGACAAAATAACAGAAAAGTAGAATACAATTAATACAAAAACGGTTAAACACCTACTGAAGAAGAAAAAGACTTGGTGGTGATAGTGCTTATGAGACTAATTAAGAAATGCGTACTTAATTTTAATCCAACCATCATAAACACTTCAATTTTTGCACTTTATTTAGCTCAATTGCTCCGGTAGAGACATGAAGAATATTTCATAACAGAAACTGAAAATAAATATTTGTTAGTTAAGCTTAAGTGGCAATCCGGGTAATCTCGGACAGCTTTTGGTCCGTCAGCTTCAACTTGGAAACTACCCGCGACCACTTTGTCAAATATTACCGAAGACTGCAAGGGTGACAAAAGGACTATTTGTGAAATGCTTTGTAACATGGCTTTTCATAGGTTAAGCTGAAACATGGCTTTTCATTGGTTAAGCTAACTTGAATCGGGAACCTAAACATAATCGCGAAGACAGGCAGTCGGGCATACTCGGACAGTAAAATAATTTTTTTTTTAAATTATTACAGTAACATATTAAACCATATAAACAGACTTTTTTAAATGCATATCATACAATTTTTTTTTAAATTTTCTTGGGAAATATGTATGTTTATAGTTAGTTTTTATGTTTAATTTTTCTTTGATGCTCTTTCTTTTTTAAGTTTTTCTTTCTTTTTTTTCTTGAATTTCTCGCTTTTCTTGAATAATTTCTGCACTACTCAACAAACGATGTTTGGTGTTTTTCCTCGATGCTTGATTTCCTCTTAATGTTATTTTCTTTATCAAGTTTAAGTGGCAAGAACGAATTATTAATTTCATGATGCCAGATGTTGTCGACTTTGATGCCATTGTTTATACTTATTTCAACTTGCCCAAAACTCACTCACTCACTCACCCATTGATGATTAAACCGAGAAGCAGCTGTAGACTTTCTATTACTGGAGGTTCCCGGCTGTTCAGTATTTTAGATGGAGAAGTTGCATCCATTAGATCATGTCTTATCTACCCGACACTGTCTTGAAGAGTTGACTTCGGAAAACTGAATTTCTCTGCAGCTTTTCGGATTGAAATCCCTTCATTTTTCACTGCATTAAATGCACTTTTAATGTTTTTTTTATTGTACTGCAATGTCTTTCCTCATCTTGTGAACATATTTTTTTCGGCATCTGCAAAATAATAAGACACATATTAATTAGAAAATTAAATACAACACAAACACACGCAAGCACACACACAAACATCAAATGGAGAGAGAGTGGACAGATTCAATTTCCATATGTTCATGTAATGAGCTAGACTTTTCACTACTTGAACATTTCGGAAAGTAAAGTCACTGTATAAATAAATTAAATTAATAATATATTTGCTTTGCATATCATATACAGAGTTTTCAATTCAATAGACATGTTATGAGCTTATTTTTGAATTTTTACGAAGTAAAAGTATTCAAAAATTAGCCCATGAGAGATACATAAGCAGTGATGTACATTGCTGGGTATCCCAAGGGGACATGTTGTCCTTAAATTAAAATTTGAGGGACAATATAAAATTTCAGACGACAAATAATGAAATGTTCACTCATCAGCAGTGATGATATTCATTTCAAAAACAATGTAAAAAAATGATTAAAATAACTTACCAATAAAGTATTACAACATAATATGTATCTTTATTTTGTTCCGTCAATCTAAATTGTACACAATATAATGTCTCAGACCCAAAAACTGTAACTGATTATATTAAGTTCTAAACTGTAACTGATTATGATATATTTAAGTTCTACTGAAACAGCTTTCTTTCTTTATTTGCCCTCCACAGTTTCAGGACTGGAAGAAAATCAAATTCTGAGACAGGTGGACCATTAAGACAAATATTCATGAGATTTTAAGATTCTTCTCCGATATTCTATTTCTCTTTATTGTTTTTGTGCCATTTTGTACACTGAAGCCTCTCTCACAAGTTGCAGTTTGTAAGGGAAAAACTAAAATTAGTTGAACCAACTTAATCAAATTTGGAAAACTTTCTCGATGTCTGGCATTTAACTGCTTCCATCAATCTGAAAAATTATCTTTAGAGAAGTTTTCTTCTCTGACAACTTCTTTCACCAACTTCCATTTCTGTTTGGCCATTTCAACATCAATAACTGGGGCAGCCGAGCGTCTGTCCCATAATGGTGGATGACAATATCAATTTAATCATTTCCATAAGCAGGCAAATCACTTTCAGAAACAAATGAAATATCCCTCATGCAAAAAATTTCACTTGCTGCGGTAAGAGAACTTGTCTCAGATGGAAACCTGGTCTGAATATTCTCTTTCAGCTTTGTTATAAACTCTTGACTTGCTTTGCTAAACTGATCTCTCTGTTGTTGTGTTACTGATATGTGTGTGTCTTTGAAAAAATATTTTCCCATCAACAACCACAATAGCATCAGAAAGTTGTTTGACAAACCCATCTGACTCAGAAACAATATCAAGTTCATGTAATGCTAGTTTCACACTAGGGCCAATCGTACCAATATCAAGAATTTTCCCTCTGAAATCTCAATATGAGTGCTGTGATAATGGGCATTACATCCATCAAGAAATGGACCAGTGCCAAAAATTGATACTGAGTGATAGCTTTGTACAGGCCTTTGGCTTTAGGATCCTTGCTCTCAACAATGTGAAACGTTTGGACAAGAGCTTCCGAACATTCATATATTGTTCTAAATGCATAAAAAAAAGCAAACCATCTGTCTTCATGTATCTCTCTTACTTTTAGTTTAGGGGAGTCTAATATCTCTTGAATCTTCCTAAGCCTGTCAGTTCTCAGTGATGATGCTTTGAAATAATAATAAACAGATCTTAGAGTCTCCTTAAACCTTTTCATAAGGTCAACCTGATCTGCAGCTTGTTGAGCAAAGTGCTAGTTTATGAGCAGCACAGTGAAATTAAATGATGTATGGGTTTTCTTTTTTTAATTTAGCCCCAACGCCGTTATGTTTTCCCATCATAGTCGAGGCTCCATCTGTTCCCAGTGACATGATTTTAGAAACATCTATGCCCCTTTCCCCTAAACATTCCTTAAGCTTTTGTACAATGCCATTAGCTGTTTTATCTTGAATATCATAATCGCCAAGAAAATGATTAGCAGTTTCTAAGGTAGATGGGTTAACACTGCGAAGAAATACAATAATTTTCCCAGTTACACTAATGTCAGTGGTTTCATCACACATCAATGAAAGAAAGTTACAGTTGGATAAATTTTGATCTACATCTTGATCAATTACTTCACTAATTACACATAAGCAGTGATTTTGCTATGGTTTTTAAAAACTACCTTCAACCTTTCAGATTGGGAAAATTTGGACCATTTTTGTCACATATTACGCTCAGAATTTTGAAATTTATTGCCAAGATTTTATATTGTGACAATATCTAACAACTTTTGTCTGTCAGAACAGTTTTAGACAACTGGATTTAACTTAAACTATTTGATTGTGTGTCACTGTTGCCTTTTGGGGAATTGTAGTTGTCAAATTGGAAAAATTTTGTTTTATTTCTCAAGGGAAAACTACCTTTATTCGGTGGAAATTTTAGGAAAACAAAACCACTGATAAGAATTTAACAGCTGCTCTGCGTGAACGATATGTTACGTTTGAAGACACGGTCAATGCACTTAAGTCACAATCACACTGGTCAAGGGGACTTAACATCGACTCATATTTTGATAATTGGCAATGTAGTAAATGATTCGCGTTGCACTAATAACAGCCTTTTCTTTTTCACTCAATATTCAATTAACAGCAACTTTAAAATCGGACTGCATATTGATTGCCGATTGTGCATGTTTGTGATCCGAACTCTTTTCATGACGTGCCAGTGTTGAAGTTCTCATATCACTGCATCCGTTGGCGCTATGAAAAGGATTTGAAAGTTTTAACTTTGAATTAATACAAGTCAAACAAATCATGTTTCCCTTTTCATTTAAATCAACCCAAAAATACTTTTTTGTCCAATCATTCTTATAAGAACGTATACGTTGTTTTTTTGCTCGGGGACATTCTTCCGTATTTTCACTGACGTCACGAGCAGGTGTGTTCCCCGCCTCGTTTTCTCTTAAACCATCGGCAAAACTAGGCCTTGTTTTTACTGGATCACTATCAGGATTTACCTTTCGATTAATGTTAAAATATTTAGATAATTTTAGCTCCGCCATTTTACACTCGGATGAACATAGCAGTACACTCGCCGAAACGCTTGTCATTGTTACATACATACGGAGTAGGAATTAAAGCGTTTAAGCGGCTGTTACAATATAAATGCGGTCAAAAACGATGTACTTTTTCATTTTTTTATTACAAGTAAACGATGTTTTTTCATATAAAAAGCCTTAAATCTGATGCGTCCACAGGTCGCACAGTCACATTTTTTGGGGGACAACGGTCGAGAAACCGCGGCATTCCCGCAATGCCGCGCTCAATGTACAACACTGCATAGGGTTATAAATAAATAAATGTTCTAAAGACTAAGTCTACTTTTCTATTTTGAAAATACTTCAGTAAAATTCATGGCCGAAAATTTGCGATTAAACATTTAACTGTCGGGTAATTTCGGACATATTTATTTTTGGCAATTATGTTGTCAAAATGTAACTAAATTTTTTAATTTAACTTTGTTAATTGTTTGAGTTTTTTTTTTAATTGCATTAAGAAGACAAACTGTATTATAAAATGGCTTATGTACTTGCTCTTATCTCTCTTTATTCTGTAGGTCAGTCAAGTGTAGATTCAACTTGAATTTTCCCGGTACACTTACGAGCACGTGATAAATACCGACCAATAGTTTGCGACTTCTGATGTACCCATATTTAGAAAGTGGTTCCCGCAGTTCGATCATGAAAATGTTTGAATGTAAGGTGGTTAACTGGTATGGCTCCGTCGACAGCATAAATCTTAATAGATAAAAAAGACATCGTCCGAATTTATCCGCCCGTCCGAGGTTGACCGGATTGCCCCTAAGTTCTAAAGATGATTTTGAAATGTTTCATTACAATTTCCCTAATAAAAAGACAATAAAATTCTTGAAATATTACTTAACTCTTTATTGACAGTTTTTACAATAAATTCTTTTGTTTCTTTTCTTTTATTTATATACTCAGTGTTTCCCCTAGGTTACCAAAACAAATCGCCTTAGCTATCGCCACTTTGAATTTTCTTTCGCAACTATGAATATTTTTTCCACCACCGTGAATATGGTTTATTACACAACCATGCAAAGCAGCTGATGCCATACACTAATTCATACGACTATGTAAAGTAAATTTTGGTATACTATGATATGTAGGCTACTTTAATTTAATAAATAACGAACATAAATAATTTTGTTTTTATATTGTTCAGCACTGGTTGCAAATAAAGTTGCAACATAATATTATATTTAAAGCACTAGTCTAACAATAGTCATGAAATATTGCAAATAACTCGTGTATCTTGTTGAACAATATAACAATATATATATATATACGTATAGATAGATTGTGTACAAGAACAAGCTTTTTAGGGTCTTTAATTTTTGGACAATCGTTAGACGTAAAGTCTATTTCCAAAGGTTTGGTGCATTTGTAGCATACGTAGTCTTCCATACCCCAATTATCGGTCAACACATCAATGTTTGTTTGAAAAGTAACATGTGGTGATGCCTCATCTTTGAAATTATCGGAAATGTATCGAAATGTCCCGTAAGTTTTTAATATTTCGTGAAATGGGAATGTTTCAGAGTTCTAAGACAAGAAGGCCCTTGTGATAAATCCACCACTGGTCTGTCATCCATCTTATTATCCCCAAAGATCGTTCCTTTTAAGAATAACCTGTCTTTTTCGTTATCGTTTTCAACGATTGTAGTTCGTTTTTTTTCTCGTTCAGAAATTTTTGAGAATTTGCTGACTGCGGCAGTATCACTTTAATTTGTCCGTATAATACATGCTGTAAGCTTTGTCTTCAATACTCTTGTCAATTTTTATGAGCATTAATTTTTGCGTAAATATCGAGACTCGCATACAACGCTGAATTCTTAATATGCAGATCAAAATGTTTTTTGGGGGTTTCTCTAATGCCCTTCCATAAAACACTGCACTGATCCCACGTCGTGTATATATAATTCTATGAATTGCTCTTTTTCTCATCTTTTATATCATAACCAAAAACTTTTGTGACATTTTTTACAAAAGTACTCAACCAAAGATCTGAACAAAATTACTTTTCCACATCAAAATCCTATCTGGATTCTCTGCCAACTTCTGAAATGCCTTTGTAAAACAAGAATCAGACTGAGGCCTATCAATTGAAATAATCATCAAGTTTTCTAATACTTTTTTTGACAACCTTTTTCTCAAATTTGTCTTAATCAAAGTTTGCTTGCTAAACCCTCTACAGATGAAACAGGTAAGCACAAAAATCTCATTGCAATATCCATTTACACCAAAACTGGACATCATCCCCAAAATTATTTTTCTATTTTATTTGTGCCATCCACAGACATGGCTCGACGAGCTGTAAATACGAAGTAACGCATACACATCCTTGTTGACGCAAACAGCTCTAACACCAGGATCGACCAGACAGTTGATTGCAATTCAACAGTCTTTAGGTATTAGAAGGGAAACTAACTGAAACGTTTTTCCCGAGTCGTATGTTAAATTAAAACGCCAAAGAATATTTTTAAAGTGGTTCAGACACATCCACAGACATGGCTCAGTTAAATATCTTGCAGAGAGTTCTAACGATTATTTCTTTAATAACAAGTGATACTGATAAACATTCTTGTTTATCTCTTCAGAATGTCCCATGTGCATATAGAATGCTTCTCTGTCACTACTAGGAAAATCTAATGCAGCAATAAATGTTGATGCATGTTGTATCATTACTGTTGCAGTAACCACTGTATCAAGCTCGGCCTAACGGCATGCTTTTTTAATACAGTGCCATCCTGACACATGTCTCAGAGAGCTGTAAACTTGAGGAAACATACACATTATCTTTGTTGTCACCAACGACCCAAACAACAGATCAACCAGTGTCTGATTACAGTCCACCAGTCTTAAGATATAAGGAGAGAAAATGACTGACAAAAGTTTTTCCTGACTTGTATGTGAAATACAAACGTCAAAGAATACTTTTACCGCCTCTTCGAAAAGAAAGCAACCTTTAAAATGAAACCCTTTTCGGGGTCAACAATCTATTCAGCACATTTATTATTAAATTAATATTGGATTATCAAAATTGATGTATTCCTACAAGGGGTACTTTGTATTCCGAATCATCGATGCAAGATCTTTAGATCTTCTTTTATTTTATTTTAATATAACTGGTTTATATCTGTTGTGAAAATATGTGTTTTATCAGTTATCTATTTTCCATTATTTTATTATTAACATAATATATATTTATATATATATATATATATATATATGATATTTTCTAGCCGCGAATGCAGAGTAAATATATAAGAATCGATAATCTTCTGTACTTTTTTAAGTACAAATTGAACAAGTTTCAAATACGTAAAAAATGAACATGCATTTTAAACATCTAGCAAAAAAAAAATCTTGCGTTGACATCAAACTTAATTTAAGGCGTAGATGCTAGAATTTTAAAAGATAACGATATGGAAATAACAGACTATTAATGAATTATACTTACTAATTTACATACCTTGCAGAAAGTTTTCAACTAATGTTATTTCTTTAATACCAAGTGGACACTGATAAGCATTTTTGTTTATTTCTTCAGAATGTACCTATAAATGCTTCTTTGTCACTACTAGGTAAAACTAATGCAGCACAGAATGTTGATGCGTGGTGTATCACAACTGTTGCCTTAACCACTGTAAAAAACTGAGCCAAACGGCATACCCATTGGGTACAGTGCCATCCTGGCACAGAGAGTTGTAAACATAAGGAAACACACATTATCGTTGTTGAAACTAACTGCATTTCTAACACCAGGATCGACCTGTGTTCTGATTGCAGTCCAACAGTCTACAGGTATAAGAAGAGAAGAGAGACAAACTTTTCTCCTCACTGGTATGTTAAATAAAAACGTGCAAGAATATTTTTCACCGCCTCTTCGAAAAGGAAACCAGCTCTAAAATGTATGCTTTTTCATGGTCAAGAATCTTTTCAACTCGCTTAGTTGGATTGTGTTGAGTTTAAGCCTACAAGGGGTACTTTTTATTCAGCAGCATCAATGCAGGATCCTTTACTTATGACCATGCACATCAAATTTAAAACTTTCTTCGGAAAAAAATTGTTAATGGGATATAATATTAATCAAGTGTAAGACAAGTCTTTTAAAAAAAAAACAAAAAATTAAAAAACGTCATATCTCTAGTGTATGTCAGTTTAGTCAAATTTCATATTTAATTTTACATTGGTTTAAAGTGGACACTAATAAACATTTTTGTTTATCTCTACAGAATGCACCATGTGCCTATATAATGTTTCTTTGTCACTACTAGGTATATCTAATGCTGAAAGTTGATGAATGATGTTTCATTACCGTTGCATTAACCACTGTATGAAGCTCATCTTAACGGCATACACTTTGGGTACAGTGCCATCCTTGCACATGTCTCGGAGAGCTATAAACATCAGGTAACACAAACACATTATCCTTGTTGACACTTACTGCAGCTTTTACACCAGGATCGACCAGTCTTCTGACTGCCGTCCAACAGTCTTCAGGTATGAAGAGAGAAACAAACTGACAAACGTTTTTCCTGACTAAACATTTTTCTTAATCTCTTCATAATGCCCCATGAACTTATAGAATGCTTCTGTCACTACTAGGTAAATCTAATGCAGCGTAAAATGTTGATACATGGTGTACCATCAGTGTTGCAGTAACCACTGTACCATCCTTCTTTGTCACTACTAGGTAAATCTAATACAGCGTAAAATGTTGATGTTGCAGTAACCATTGTACCAAGCTCAGCCTGACGGCATACCCTTTGGGTACAGTACCATCTAAGACGTGTCTAAGAGAGCTGCAAACATGAGGAAACACATACACATTATCCTTGTTGACACTAACTGCAGCTCTTACACCAGGATCGATCGGTCTCTTGACTGTTATCCAACAGTCTTTAGGTATATAGAGAGGAACTAACACAGATATTTTTACCTGACTTGTATTTTAAATTAAAAAGTCCAAAGACTTTTTTCCAATAGATCAGTAGTTGCTTTTATTTGATTTTGTCCGGAGAAACGCATTTTTATGCATTGATTTCAACCTAATCTCTAATCTTCCAGGCTCTCTGCCTTTTCGAAGGGAGAAAATCCTTCGAAATGTATCCCTTGTCAAGGTTAACAATCTATTCAGCACATTTAGCTAGATTTTATTGACTTTACTCCCACAAGAGGTACTTTTTATTCAACATCAACGATGCAAAATCTTTAATCATTATTACAATCCATGGACATAAAATTTTAAACATTCTTCGGGAAAGAATTTTTTCAATAAAATTTAATTTTTATCATAAATAAAATCCGGTCTTTTATTTAAAACAAATGTGACATTACTGGTTTATATTAGTTTAATTATATTTTAATATTTCCTATTATATTTAATTTTACATCGATATATATTGATTTATTGTCGTCGCGAATAGCTGCAATGATGCTGATAAGGCTTTTAATTCTGCCCCTCTCCAAGCGTCAAACAAGGCCAATCTAGAAACAAGAAGTTTGCATAGCCTGACGTAATCGTTGTCAGTCAAAAATCTATATTCATCAGCAGTCAGCCTTTTTATTTCGGTGAGTTTAACATTCCTCAGTTTTCTGACATCCTCTTCATATGGCAATCTTTTTGGTCTTCTGAAAAGTTTTTATCCAGCCTTCTTACATTTACTTTTTAGAATTATCTAACATATCAATTCAATTGTTCTCTAATAACAAAAACACTTCTGCATTTTTTGCTTCTTTATACATTATTATATATTTATATTTTAAAAAACAAACTTTCAACTAATACCAAAACAAAAATAAAATGTAGTAATATCTCTCAATGAATATGTGGATTTCCATAAAGCAATCAAAAATCTAATTATTTGCATTTAGTAGCTTAGATGAAAAAAATACCAGTCTTGATGTGTTGAATTATTTTCAATAGAAAATTGTCTTGAATGGCTTACAATGAAAACTTTTTTGATACGTTAAGCTATTAAAACGTTTTATGAAAAAGAATAAATTGTATATATATATCAAAAATATAATTCATCAATCATACCAGATCAGTAAACATTTCATTTCTCGCATCATAGTTTAAACAGACACAGTTAAAGCTGCATAAAGTTTTGCAAAGAAAAAAAAAATAAAACGGTGCAGATCTAATAAATGATGTTTCGAATGAACAGTTACATTTGGTCCAACAATAAAAGCTCGAATAAATACACAAATAATAATTTCCCAGCGAGATGTAGCCTGTGGGATCTAATTTTAGAACGTGGTAACGTCATAAAAAACGGGTCATTTTAAACACAACTTAACGTACATCCGTGCGCATGCTCCAAGCAAATAATCATCGTTAAACATTAAACAACGGATTCCGTTTATTAACAGCCAATAGGAATGCAATTTTAGAAAAAGAATCTCACGGATCGTTATTTGACGTTATTTATTTTTAAAAAAGTATATTTTTAGAAAATCAAAGTATATATATATATTTTAAGAAAATCTCTCTCTCTCTCTGTATATATTCAGAAAATTAAAAAAACTTAATGCAGCTTTAACAACTTTATATATGCAAAAATAAATACCCTAGTTCAATTTTTAAAATTTTTGCCTATCTTTTATCTTACAATTATAAACATTAAATTATGCACTCAGAAATTATTATATTATGTCTTCCTTGATACATAACGCGTTATAAACAAACTTTCTGTAGACATTATAAAATAAACAGGAAGGTGTGCCGATGACCCATTTTTTGAATTAACTAGGGTGGTAAGAAAGAAACGCGTGGTTTTTTTTTAAAGAAAACAACATAAACATACTCAAATAAATTATCATTACTGTTGCAGTAACCACTGTATCAAGCTCGGCCTAATGGCATGCTTTTTGAATACAGTGCCATCCTGACACATGTCTCAGAGAGCTGTAAACTTGAGGAAACATACACATTATCTTTGTTGTCACCAACGACCCAAACACCAGGATCAACCAGTGTCTGATTGCAGTCCACCAGTCTTTAGATATAAGGAGAGAAAATGACTGACAAAAGTTTTTTCCTGACTTGTATGTGAAATACAAACGTCAAAGAATACTTTTACCGCCTCTTGGAAAAAAAAGCAACCTTAAAAATGAAACCGTTTTCAGGGTCAACAATCTTTTCAGCACATTTATTATTAAATTATTATTGGATTATTAAAATTGATTTATTCCTACAAGGAGTACTTTGTATTCCGAATCATCGATGCAAGATCTTTAGATCTTTTATTAATGCCCATAGACATCAAATTTTAAACCAACTTCGGCAAATAAATTTGTTCAATAAAATATAATTTTTACCATATATAAAAATCGGCCTTTTATTTTATTTTAATATAACTGGTTTATATCTGTTGTGAAAATATGTGTTTTATCAGTTATCTATTTTCCATTATTTTATTATTGATTAACATAATATATATATATGATATTTTCTAGCCGCGAATGCAGAGTAAATATATAAGAATCGATAATCTTCTGTACTTTTTTAAGTACAAATTGAACAAGTTTCAAATATTTAAAAAATGAACATGCATTTTAAACATCTAGCAAAAAAAAAAAAAATCTTGCGTTGACATCAAACTTAATTTAAGGCGTAGATGCTAGAATTTTAAAAGATAACGATATGGAAATAACAGACTATTAATGAATTATACTTACTAATTTACATACCTTGCAGAAAGTTTTCAACTAATGTTATTTCTTTAATACCAAGTGGACACTGATAAGCATTTTTGTTTATTTCTTCAGAATGTACCTATAAATGCTTCTTTGTCACTACTAGGTAAAACTAATGCAGCACAGAATGTTGATGCGTGGTGTATCACAACTGTTGCCTTAACCACTGTAAAAAACTGAGCCAAACGGCATACCCATTGGGTACAGTGCCATCCTGGCACATGTCTCAGAGAGTTGTAAACATAAAGAAACACACATTATCGTTGTTGACACTAACTGCATTTCTAACACCAGGATCGACCTGTGTTCTGATTGCAGTCCAACAGTCTACAGGTATAAGAAGAGAAGAGAGACAAACTTTTCTCCTCACTGGTATGTTAAATAAAAACGTGCAAGAATATTTTTCACCGCCTCTTCGAAAAGGAAACCAGCTCTAAAATGTATGCTTTTTCATGGTCAAGAATCTTTTCAACTCACTTAGTTGGATTGTGTTGAGTTTAAGCCTACAAGGGGTACTTTTTATTCAGCAGCATCAATGCAGGATCCTTTACTTATGACCATGCACATCAAATTTAAAACTTTCTTCGGAAAAAAATTGTTAATGGGATATAATATTAATCAAGTGTAAGACAAGTCTTTTAAAAAAAAAACAAAAAATAAAAAAACGTCATATCTCTAGTGTATGTCAGTTTAGTTAAATTTCATATTTAATTTTACATTGGTTTAAAGTGGACACTAATAAACATTTTTGTTTATCTCTACAGAATGCACCATGTGCCTATATAATGTTTCTTTGTCACTACTAGGTATATCTAATGCTGAAAGTTGATGAATGATGTTTCATTACCGTTGCATTAACCACTGTATGAAGCTCATCTTAACGGCATACACTTTGGGTACAGTGCCATCCTTGCACATGTCTCGGAGAGCTATAAACATCAGGTAACACAAACACATTATCCTTGTTGACACTTACTGCAGCTTTTACACCAGGATCGACCAGTCTTCTGACTGCCGTCCAACAGTCTTCAGGTATGAAGAGAGAAACAAACTGACAAACGTTTTTCCTGACTAAACATTTTTCTTAATCTCTTCATAATGCCCCATGAACTTATAGAATGCTTCTTTGTCACTACTAGGTAAATCTAATGCAGCGTAAAATGTTGATACATGGTGTACCATCAGTGTTGCAGTAACCACTGTACCATCCTTCTTTGTCACTACTAGGTAAATCTAATACAGCGTAAAATGTTGATGTTGCAGTAACCACTGTACCAAGCTCAGCCTGACGGCATACCCTTTGGGTACAGTACCATCTAAGACGTGTCTAAGAGAGCTGCAAACATGAGGAAACACATACACATTATCCTTGTTGACACTAACTGCAGCTCTTACACCAGGATCGATCGGTCTCTTGACTGTTATCCAACAGTCTTTAGGTATATAGAGAGGAACTAACACAGATATTTTTACCTGACTTGTATTTTAAATTAAAAAGTCCAAAGACTTTTTTCCAATAGATCAGTAGTTGCTTTTATTTGATTTTGTCCGGAGAAACGCATTTTTATGCATTGATTTCAACCTAATCTCTAATCTTCCAGGCTCTCTGCCTTTTCGAAGGGAGAAAATCCTTCGAAATGTATCCCTTGTCAAGGTTAACAATCTATTCAGCACATTTAGCTAGATTTTATTGACTTTACTCCCACAAGAGGTACTTTTTATTCAACATCAACGATGCAAAATCTTTAATCATTATTACAATCCATGGACATAAAATTTTAAACATTCTTCGGGAAAGAATTTTTTCAATAAAATTTAATTTTTATCATAAATAAAATCCGGTCTTTTATTTAAAACAAATGTGACATTACTGGTTTATATTAGTTTAATAATATTTCCTATTATATTTAATTTTACATCGATATATATTGATTTATTGTCGTCGCGAATAGCTGCAATGATGCTGATAAGGCTTTTAATTCTGCCCCTCTCCAAGCGTCAAACAAGGCCAATCTAGAAACAAGAAGTTTGCATAGCCTGACGTAATCGTTGTCAGTCAAAAATCTATATTCATCAGCAGTCAGCCTTTTTATTTCGGTGAGTTTAACATTCCTCAGTTTTCTGACATCCTCTTCATATGGCAATCTTTTTGGTCTTCTGAAAAGTTTTTATCCAGCCTTCTTACATTTACTTTTTAGAATTATCTAACATATCAATTCAATTGTTCTCTAATAACAAAAACACTTCTGCATTTTTTGCTTCTTTATACATTATTATATATTTATATTTTAAAAAACAAACTTTCAACTAATACCAAAACAAAAATAAAATGTAGTAATATCTCTCAATGAATATGTGGATTTCCATAAAGCAATCAAAAATCTAATTATTTGCATTTAGTAGCTTAGATGAAAAAAATACCAGTCTTGATGTGTTGAATTATTTTCAATAGAAAATTGTCTTGAATGGCTTACAATGAAAACTTTTTTGATACGTTAAGCTATTAAAACGTTTTATGAAAAAGAATAAATTGTATATATATATCAAAAATATAATTCATCAATCATACCAGATCAGTAAACATTTCATTTCTCGCATCATAGTTTAAACAGACACAGTTAAAGCTGCATAAAGTTTTGCAAAGAAAAAAAAAATAAAACGGTGCAGATCTAATAAATGATGTTTCGAATGAACAGTTACATTTGGTCCAACAATAAAAGCTCGAATAAATACACAAATAATAATTTCCCAGCGAGATGTAGCCTGTGGGATCTAATTTTAGAACGTGGTAACGTCATAAAAAACGGGTCATTTTAAACACAACTTAACGTACATCCGTGCGCATGCTCCAAGCAAATAATCATCGTTAAACATTAAACAACGGATTCCGTTTATTAACAGCCAATAGGAATGCAATTTTAGAAAAAGAATCTCACGGATCGTTATTTGACGTTATTTATTTTTAAAAAAGTATATTTTTAGAAAATCAAAGTATATATATATATTTTAAGAAAATCTCTCTCTCTCTCTGTATATATTCAGAAAATTAAAAAAACTTAATGCAGCTTTAACAACTTTATATATGCAAAAATAAATACCCTAGTTCAATTTTTAAAATTTTTGCCTATCTTTTATCTTACAATTATAAACATTAAATTATGCACTCAGAAATTATTATATTATGTCTTCCTTGATACATAACGCGTTATAAACAAACTTTCTGTAGACATTATAAAATAAACAGGAAGGTGTGCCGATGACCCATTTTTTGAATTAACTAGGGTGGTAAGAAAGAAACGCGTGGTTTTTTTTTTAAAGAAAACAACATAAACATACTCAAATAAATTATCATTACTGTTGCAGTAACCACTGTATCAAGCTCGGCCTAATGGCATGCTTTTTGAATACAGTGCCATCCTGACACATGTCTCAGAGAGCTGTAAACTTGAGGAAACATACACATTATCTTTGTTGTCACCAACGACCCAAACACCAGGATCAACCAGTGTCTGATTGCAGTCCACCAGTCTTTAGATATAAGGAGAGAAAATGACTGACAAAAGTTTTTTCCTGACTTGTATGTGAAATACAAACGTCAAAGAATACTTTTACCGCCTCTTGGAAAAAAAAGCAACCTTAAAAATGAAACCGTTTTCAGGGTCAACAATCTTTTCAGCACATTTATTATTAAATTATTATTGGATTATTAAAATTGATTTATTCCTACAAGGAGTACTTTGTATTCCGAATCATCGATGCAAGATCTTTAGATCTTTTATTAATGCCCATAGACATCAAATTTTAAACCAACTTCGGCAAATAAATTTGTTCAATAAAATATAATTTTTACCATATATAAAAATCGGCCTTTTATTTTATTTTAATATAACTGGTTTATATCTGTTGTGAAAATATGTGTTTTATCAGTTATCTATTTTCCATTATTTTATTATTGATTAACATAATATATATATATGATATTTTCTAGCCGCGAATGCAGAGTAAATATATAAGAATCGATAATCTTCTGTACTTTTTTAAGTATAAATTGAACAAGTTTCAAATATTTAAAAAATGAACATGCATTTTAAACATCTAGCAAAAAAAAAAAAAATCTTGCGTTGACATCAAACTGAATTTAAGGCGTAGATGCTAGAATTTTAAAAGATAACGATATGGAAATAACAGACTATTAATGAATTTTACTTACTAATTTACATACCTTGCAGAAAGTTTTCAACTAATGTTATTTCTTTAATACCAAGTGGACACTGATAAGCATTTTTGTTTATTTCTTCAGAATGTACCTATAAATGCTTCTTTGTCACTACTAGGTAAAACTAATGCAGCACAGAATGTTGATGCGTGGTGTATCACAACTGTTGCCTTAACCACT
Organism: Tegillarca granosa; assembly: GCA_029721355.1. Taxonomy (NCBI): domain Eukaryota; kingdom Metazoa; phylum Mollusca; class Bivalvia; order Arcoida; family Arcidae; genus Tegillarca; species Tegillarca granosa. The sequence continues at coordinate 32,832,470 of CM056606.1, read as the reverse complement.
GTAAAAAACTGAGCCAAACGGCATACCCATTGGGTACAGTGCCATCCTGGCACATGTCTCAGAGAGTTGTAAACATAAAGAAACACACATTATCGTTGTTGACACTAACTGCATTTCTAACACCAGGATCGACCTGTGTTTCTGATTGCAGTCCAACAGTCTACAGGTATAAGAAGAGAAGAGAGACAAACTTTTCTCCTCACTGGTATGTTTAAATAAAAACGTGCAAGAATATTTTTCACCGCCTCTTCGAAAAGGAAACCAGCTCTAAAATGTATGCTTTTTCATGGTCAAGAATCTTTTCAACTCACTTAGTTGGATTGTGTTGAGTTTAAGCCTACAAGGGGTACTTTTTATTCAGCAGCATCAATGCAGGATCCTTTACTTATGACCATGCACATCAAATTTAAAACTTTCTTCGGAAAAAAAATTGTTAATGGGATATAATATTAATCAAGTGTAAGACAAGTCTTTTAAAAAAAAAACAAAAAATAAAAAAACGTCATATCTCTAGTGTATGTCAGTTTAGTTAAATTTCATATTTAATTTTACATTGGTTTAAAGTGGACACTAATAAACATTTTTGTTTATCTCTACAGAATGCACCATGTGCCTATATAATGTTTCTTTGTCACTACTAGGTATATCTAATGCTGAAAGTTGATGAATGATGTTTCATTACCGTTGCATTAACCACTGTATGAAGCTCATCTTAACGGCATACACTTTGGGTACAGTGCCATCCTTGCACATGTCTCGGAGAGCTATAAACATCAGGTAACACAAACACATTATCCTTGTTGACACTTACTGCAGCTTTTACACCAGGATCGACCAGTCTTCTGACTGCCGTCCAACAGTCTTCAGGTATGAAGAGAGAAACAAACTGACAAACGTTTTTCCTGACTAAACATTTTTCTTAATCTCTTCATAATGCCCCATGAACTTATAGAATGCTTCTTTGTCACTACTAGGTAAATCTAATGCAGCGTAAAATGTTGATACATGGTGTACCATCAGTGTTGCAGTAACCACTGTACCATCCTTCTTTGTCACTACTAGGTAAATCTAATACAGCGTAAAATGTTGATGTTGCAGTAACCACTGTACCAAGCTCAGCCTGACGGCATACCCTTTGGGTACAGTACCATCTAAGACGTGTCTAAGAGAGCTGCAAACATGAGGAAACACATACACATTATCCTTGTTGACACTAACTGCAGCTCTTACACCAGGATCGATCGGTCTCTTGACTGTTATCCAACAGTCTTTAGGTATATAGAGAGGAACTAACACAGATATTTTTACCTGACTTGTATTTTAAATTAAAAAGTCCAAAGACTTTTTTTCCAATAGATCAGTAGTTGCTTTTATTTGATTTTGTCCGGAGAAACGCATTTTTATGCATTGATTTCAACCTAATCTCTAATCTTCCAGGCTCTCTGCCTTTTCGAAGGGAGAAAATCCTTCGAAATGTATCCCTTGTCAAGGTTAACAATCTATTCAGCACATTTAGCTAGATTTTATTGACTTTACTCCCACAAGAGGTACTTTTTTATTCAACATCAACGATGCAAAATCTTTAATCATTATTACAATCCATGGACATAAAATTTTAAACATTCTTCGGGAAAGAATTTTTTCAATAAAATTTAATTTTTATCATAAATAAAATCCGGTCTTTTATTTAAAACAAATGTGACATTACTGGTTTATATTAGTTTAATAATATTTCCTATTATATTTAATTTTACATCGATATATATTGATTTATTGTCGTCGCGAATAGCTGCAATGATGCTGATAAGGCTTTTAATTCTGCCCCTCTCCAAGCGTCAAACAAGGCCAATCTAGAAACAAGAAGTTTGCATAGCCTGACGTAATCGTTGTCAGTCAAAAATCTATATTCATCAGCAGTCAGCCTTTTTATTTCGGTGAGTTTAACATTCCTCAGTTTTTCTGACATCCTCTTCATATGGCAATCTTTTTGGTCTTCTGAAAAGTTTTTATCCAGCCTTCTTACATTTACTTTTTAGAATTATCTAACATATCAATTCAATTGTTCTCTAATAACAAAAACACTTCTGCATTTTTTGCTTCTTTATACATTATTATATATTTATATTTTAAAAAACAAACTTTCAACTAATACCAAAACAAAAATAAAATGTAGTAATATCTCTCAATGAATATGTGGATTTCCATAAAGCAATCAAAAATCTAATTATTTGCATTTAGTAGCTTAGATGAAAAAATACCAGTCTTGATGTGTTGAATTATTTTCAATAGAAAATTGTCTTGAATGGCTTACAATGAAAACTTTTTTGATACGTTAAGCTATTAAAACGTTTTATGAAAAAGAATAAATTGTATATATATATCAAAAATATAATTCATCAATCATACCAGATCAGTAAACATTTCATTTCTCGCATCATAGTTTAAACAGACACAGTTAAAGCTGCATAAAGTTTTGCAAAGAAAAAAAAATAAAACGGTGCAGATCTAATAAATGATGTTTCGAATGAACAGTTACATTTGGTCCAACAATAAAAGCTCGAATAAATACACAAATAATAATTTCCCAGCGAGATGTAGCCTGTGGGATCTAATTTTAGAACGTGGTAACGTCATAAAAAACGGGTCATTTTAAACACAACTTAACGTACATCCGTGCGCATGCTCCAAGCAAATAATCATCGTTAAACATTAAACAACGGATTCCGTTTATTAACAGCCAATAGGAATGCAATTTTAGAAAAAGAATCTCACGGATCGTTATTTGACGTTATTTATTTTTAAAAAAGTATATTTTTAGAAAATCAAAGTATATATATATTTTAAGAAAATCTCTCTCTCTCTCTGTATATATTCAGAAAATTAAAAAAACTTAATGCAGCTTTAACAACTTTATATATGCAAAAATAAATACCCTAGTTCAATTTTTAAAATTTTTGCCTATCTTTTATCTTACAATTATAAACATTAAATTATGCACTCAGAAATTATTATATTATGTCTTCCTTGATACATAACGCGTTATAAACAAACTTTCTGTAGACATTATAAAATAAACAGGAAGGTGTGCCGATGACCCATTTTTTGAATTAACTAGGGTGGTAAGAAGAAACGCGTGGTTTTTTTTTAAAGAAAACAACATAAACATACTCAAATAAATTATCATTACTGTTGCAGTAACCACTGTATCAAGCTCGGCCTAATGGCATGCTTTTTGAATACAGTGCCATCCTGACACATGTCTCAGAGAGCTGTAAACTTGAGGAAACATACACATTATCTTTGTTGTCACCAACGACCCAAACACCAGGATCAACCAGTGTCTGATTGCAGTCCACCAGTCTTTAGATATAAGGAGAGAAAATGACTGACAAAAGTTTTTTCCTGACTTGTATGTGAAATACAAACGTCAAAGAATACTTTTACCGCCTCTTGGAAAAAAAAGCAACCTTAAAAATGAAACCGTTTTCAGGGTCAACAATCTTTTCAGCACATTTATTATTAAATTATTATTGGATTATTAAAATTGATTTATTCCTACAAGGAGTACTTTGTATTCCGAATCATCGATGCAAGATCTTTAGATCTTTTATTAATGCCCATAGACATCAAATTTTAAACCAACTTCGGCAAATAAATTTGTTCAATAAAATATAATTTTTACCATATATAAAAATCGGCCTTTTATTTTATTTTAATATAACTGGTTTATATCTGTTGTGAAAATATGTGTTTTATCAGTTATCTATTTTCCATTATTTTATTATTGATTAACATAATATATATATATGATATTTTCTAGCCGCGAATGCAGAGTAAATATATAAGAATCGATAATCTTCTGTACTTTTTTAAGTATAAATTGAACAAGTTTCAAATATTTAAAAAATGAACATGCATTTTAAACATCTAGCAAAAAAAAAAAAAAATCTTGCGTTGACATCAAACTGAATTTAAGGCGTAGATGCTAGAATTTTAAAAGATAACGATATGGAAATAACAGACTATTAATGAATTTTACTTACTAATTTACATACCTTGCAGAAAGTTTTCAACTAATGTTATTTCTTTAATACCAAGTGGACACTGATAAGCATTTTTGTTTATTTCTTCAGAATGTACCTATAAATGCTTCTTTGTCACTACTAGGTAAAACTAATGCAGCACAGAATGTTGATGCGTGGTGTATCACAACTGTTGCCTTAACCACTGTAAAAAACTGAGCCAAACGGCATACCCATTGGGTACAGTGCCATCCTGGCACATGTCTCAGAGAGTTGTAAACATAAAGAAACACACATTATCGTTGTTGACACTAACTGCATTTCTAACACCAGGATCGACCTGTGTTCTGATTGCAGTCCAACAGTCTACAGGTATAAGAAGAGAAGAGAGACAAACTTTTCTCCTCACTGGTATGTTAAATAAAAACGTGCAAGAATATTTTTCACCGCCTCTTCGAAAAGGAAACCAGCTCTAAAATGTATGCTTTTTCATGGTCAAGAATCTTTTCAACTCACTTAGTTGGATTGTGTTGAGTTTAAGCCTACAAGGGGTACTTTTTATTCAGCAGCATCAATGCAGGATCCTTTACTTATGACCATGCACATCAAATTTAAAACTTTCTTCGGAAAAAAATTGTTAATGGGATATAATATTAATCAAGTGTAAGACAAGTCTTTTAAAAAAAAAACAAAAAATAAAAAAACGTCATATCTTTAGTGTATGTCAGTTTAGTTAAATTTCATATTTAATTTTACATTGGTTTAAAGTGGACACTAATAAACATTTTTGTTTATCTCTACAGAATGCACCATGTGCCTATATAATGTTTCTTTGTCACTACTAGGTATATCTAATGCTGAAAGTTGATGAATGATGTTTCATTACCGTTGCATTAACCACTGTATGAAGCTCATCTTAACGGCATACACTTTGGGTACAGTGCCATCCTTGCACATGTCTCGGAGAGCTATAAACATCAGGTAACACAAACACATTATCCTTGTTGACACTTACTGCAGCTTTTACACCAGGATCGACCAGTCTTCTGACTGCCGTCCAACAGTCTTCAGGTATGAAGAGAGAAACAAACTGACAAACGTTTTTCCTGACTAAACATTTTTCTTAATCTCTTCATAATGCCCCATGAACTTATAGAATGCTTCTTTGTCACTACTAGGTAAATCTAATGCAGCGTAAAATGTTGATACATGGTGTACCATCAGTGTTGCAGTAACCACTGTACCATCCTTCTTTGTCACTACTAGGTAAATCTAATACAGCGTAAAATGTTGATGTTGCAGTAACCACTGTACCAAGCTCAGCCTGACGGCATACCCTTTGGGTACAGTACCATCTAAGACGTGTCTAAGAGAGCTGCAAACATGAGGAAACACATACACATTATCCTTGTTGACACTAACTGCAGCTCTTACACCAGGATCGATCGGTCTCTTGACTGTTATCCAACAGTCTTTAGGTATATAGAGAGGAACTAACACAGATATTTTTACCTGACTTGTATTTTAAATTAAAAAGTCCAAAGACTTTTTTCCAATAGATCAGTAGTTGCTTTTATTTGATTTTGTCCGGAGAAACGCATTTTTATGCATTGATTTCAACCTAATCTCTAATCTTCCAGGCTCTCTGCCTTTTCGAAGGGAGAAAATCCTTCGAAATGTATCCCTTGTCAAGGTTAACAATCTATTCAGCACATTTAGCTAGATTTTATTGACTTTACTCCCACAAGAGGTACTTTTTATTCAACATCAACGATGCAAAATCTTTAATCATTATTACAATCCATGGACATAAAATTTTAAACATTCTTCGGGAAAGAATTTTTTCAATAAAATTTAATTTTTATCATAAATAAAATCCGGTCTTTTATTTAAAACAAATGTGACATTACTGGTTTATATTAGTTTAATAATATTTCCTATTATATTTAATTTTACATCGATATATATTGATTTATTGTCGTCGCGAATAGCTGCAATGATGCTGATAAGGCTTTTAATTCTGCCCCTCTCCAAGCGTCAAACAAGGCCAATCTAGAAACAAGAAGTTTGCATAGCCTGACGTAATCGTTGTCAGTCAAAAATCTATATTCATCAGCAGTCAGCCTTTTTATTTCGGTGAGTTTAACATTCCTCAGTTTTCTGACATCCTCTTCATATGGCAATCTTTTTGGTCTTCTGAAAAGTTTTTATCCAGCCTTCTTACATTTACTTTTTAGAATTATCTAACATATCAATTCAATTGTTCTCTAATAACAAAAACACTTCTGCATTTTTTGCTTCTTTATACATTATTATATATTTATATTTTAAAAAACAAACTTTCAACTAATACCAAAACAAAAATAAAATGTAGTAATATCTCTCAATGAATATGTGGATTTCCATAAAGCAATCAAAAATCTAATTATTTGCATTTAGTAGCTTAGATGAAAAAAATACCAGTCTTGATGTGTTGAATTATTTTCAATAGAAAATTGTCTTGAATGGCTTACAATGAAAACTTTTTTGATACGTTAAGCTATTAAAACGTTTTATGAAAAAGAATAAATTGTATATATATATCAAAAATATAATTCATCAATCATACCAGATCAGTAAACATTTCATTTCTCGCATCATAGTTTAAACAGACACAGTTAAAGCTGCATAAAGTTTTGCAAAGAAAAAAAAATAAAACGGTGCAGATCTAATAAATGATGTTTCGAATGAACAGTTACATTTGGTCCAACAATAAAAGCTCGAATAAATACACAAATAATAATTTCCCAGCGAGATGTAGCCTGTGGGATCTAATTTTAGAACGTGGTAACGTCATAAAAAACGGGTCATTTTAAACACAACTTAACGTACATCCGTGCGCATGCTCCAAGCAAATAATCATCGTTAAACATTAAACAACGGATTCCGTTTATTAACAGCCAATAGGAATGCAATTTTAGAAAAAGAATCTCACGGATCGTTATTTGACGTTATTTATTTTTAAAAAAGTATATTTTTAGAAAATCAAAGTATATATATATATTTTAAGAAAATCTCTCTCTCTCTCTGTATATATTCAGAAAATTAAAAAAACTTAATGCAGCTTTAACAACTTTATATATGCAAAAATAAATACCCTAGTTCAATTTTTAAAATTTTTGCCTATCTTTTATCTTACAATTATAAACATTAAATTATGCACTCAGAAATTATTATATTATGTCTTCCTTGATACATAACGCGTTATAAACAAACTTTCTGTAGACATTATAAAATAAACAGGAAGGTGTGCCGATGACCCATTTTTTGAATTAACTAGGGTGGTAAGAAAGAAACGCGTGGTTTTTTTTTTAAAGAAAACAACATAAACATACTCAAATAAATTATCATTACTGTTGCAGTAACCACTGTATCAAGCTCGGCCTAATGGCATGCTTTTTGAATACAGTGCCATCCTGACACATGTCTCAGAGAGCTGTAAACTTGAGGAAACATACACATTATCTTTGTTGTCACCAACGACCCAAACACCAGGATCAACCAGTGTCTGATTGCAGTCCACCAGTCTTTAGATATAAGGAGAGAAAATGACTGACAAAAGTTTTTTCCTGACTTGTATGTGAAATACAAACGTCAAAGAATACTTTTACCGCCTCTTGGAAAAAAAAGCAACCTTAAAAATGAAACCGTTTTCAGGGTCAACAATCTTTTCAGCACATTTATTATTAAATTATTATTGGATTATTAAAATTGATTTATTCCTACAAGGAGTACTTTGTATTCCGAATCATCGATGCAAGATCTTTAGATCTTTTATTAATGCCCATAGACATCAAATTTTAAACCAACTTCGGCAAATAAATTTGTTCAATAAAATATAATTTTTACCATATATAAAAATCGGCCTTTTATTTTATTTTAATATAACTGGTTTATATCTGTTGTGAAAATATGTGTTTTATCAGTTATCTATTTTCCATTATTTTATTATTGATTAACATAATATATATATGATATTTTCTAGCCGCGAATGCAGAGTAAATATATAAGAATCGATAATCTTCTGTACTTTTTTAAGTATAAATTGAACAAGTTTCAAATATTTAAAAAATGAACATGCATTTTAAACATCTAGCAAAAAAAAAAAAAATCTTGCGTTGACATCAAACTGAATTTAAGGCGTAGATGCTAGAATTTTAAAAGATAACGATATGGAAATAACAGACTATTAATGAATTTTACTTACTAATTTACATACCTTGCAGAAAGTTTTCAACTAATGTTATTTCTTTAATACCAAGTGGACACTGATAAGCATTTTTGTTTATTTCTTCAGAATGTACCTATAAATGCTTCTTTGTCACTACTAGGTAAAACTAATGCAGCACAGAATGTTGATGCGTGGTGTATCACAACTGTTGCCTTAACCACTGTAAAAAACTGAGCCAAACGGCATACCCATTGGGTACAGTGCCATCCTGGCACATGTCTCAGAGAGTTGTAAACATAAAGAAACACACATTATCGTTGTTGACACTAACTGCATTTCTAACACCAGGATCGACCTGTGTTCTGATTGCAGTCCAACAGTCTACAGGTATAAGAAGAGAAGAGAGACAAACTTTTCTCCTCACTGGTATGTTTAATAAAAACGTGCAAGAATATTTTTCACCGCCTCTTCGAAAAGGAAACCAGCTCTAAAATGTATGCTTTTTCATGGTCAAGAATCTTTTCAACTCACTTAGTTGGATTGTGTTGAGTTTAAGCCTACAAGGGGTACTTTTTATTCAGCAGCATCAATGCAGGATCCTTTACTTATGACCATGCACATCAAATTTAAAACTTTCTTCGGAAAAAAATTGTTAATGGGATATAATATTAATCAAGTGTAAGACAAGTCTTTTAAAAAAAAAAACAAAAAATAAAAAAACGTCATATCTCTAGTGTATGTCAGTTTAGTTAAATTTCATATTTAATTTTACATTGGTTTAAAGTGGACACTAATAAACATTTTTGTTTATCTCTACAGAATGCACCATGTGCCTATATAATGTTTCTTTGTCACTACTAGGTATATCTAATGCTGAAAGTTGATGAATGATGTTTCATTACCGTTGCATTAACCACTGTATGAAGCTCATCTTAACGGCATACACTTTGGGTACAGTGCCATCCTTGCACATGTCTCGGAGAGCTATAAACATCAGGTAACACAAACACATTATCCTTGTTGACACTTACTGCAGCTTTTACACCAGGATCGACCAGTCTTCTGACTGCCGTCCAACAGTCTTCAGGTATGAAGAGAGAAACAAACTGACAAACGTTTTTCCTGACTAAACATTTTTCTTAATCTCTTCATAATGCCCCATGAACTTATAGAATGCTTCTTTGTCACTACTAGGTAAATCTAATGCAGCGTAAAATGTTGATACATGGTGTACCATCAGTGTTGCAGTAACCACTGTACCATCCTTCTTTGTCACTACTAGGTAAATCTAATACAGCGTAAAATGTTGATGTTGCAGTAACCACTGTACCAAGCTCAGCCTGACGGCATACCCTTTGGGTACAGTACCATCTAAGACGTGTCTAAGAGAGCTGCAAACATGAGGAAACACATACACATTATCCTTGTTGACACTAACTGCAGCTCTTACACCAGGATCGATCGGTCTCTTGACTGTTATCCAACAGTCTTTAGGTATATAGAGAGGAACTAACACAGATATTTTTACCTGACTTGTATTTTAAATTAAAAAGTCCAAAGACTTTTTTCCAATAGATCAGTAGTTGCTTTTATTTGATTTTGTCCGGAGAAACGCATTTTTATGCATTGATTTCAACCTAATCTCTAATCTTCCAGGCTCTCTGCCTTTTCGAAGGGAGAAAATCCTTCGAAATGTATCCCTTGTCAAGGTTAACAATCTATTCAGCACATTTAGCTAGATTTTATTGACTTTACTCCCACAAGAGGTACTTTTTATTCAACATCAACGATGCAAAATCTTTAATCATTATTACAATCCATGGACATAAAATTTTAAACATTCTTCGGGAAAGAATTTTTTCAATAAAATTTAATTTTTATCATAAATAAAATCCGGTCTTTTATTTAAAACAAATGTGACATTACTGGTTTATATTAGTTTAATAATATTTCCTATTATATTTAATTTTACATCGATATATATTGATTTATTGTCGTCGCGAATAGCTGCAATGATGCTGATAAGGCTTTTAATTCTGCCCCTCTCCAAGCGTCAAACAAGGCCAATCTAGAAACAAGAAGTTTGCATAGCCTGACGTAATCGTTGTCAGTCAAAAATCTATATTCATCAGCAGTCAGCCTTTTTATTTCGGTGAGTTTAACATTCCTCAGTTTTCTGACATCCTCTTCATATGGCAATCTTTTTGGTCTTCTGAAAAGTTTTTATCCAGCCTTCTTACATTTACTTTTTAGAATTATCTAACATATCAATTCAATTGTTCTCTAATAACAAAAACACTTCTGCATTTTTTGCTTCTTTATACATTATTATATATTTATATTTTAAAAAACAAACTTTCAACTAATACCAAAACAAAAATAAAATGTAGTAATATCTCTCAATGAATATGTGGATTTCCATAAAGCAATCAAAAATCTAATTATTTGCATTTAGTAGCTTAGATGAAAAAAATACCAGTCTTGATGTGTTGAATTATTTTCAATAGAAAATTGTCTTGAATGGCTTACAATGAAAACTTTTTGATACGTTAAGCTATTAAAACGTTTTATGAAAAAGAATAAATTGTATATATATATCAAAAATATAATTCATCAATCATACCAGATCAGTAAACATTTCATTTCTCGCATCATAGTTTAAACAGACACAGTTAAAGCTGCATAAAGTTTTGCAAAGAAAAAAAAATAAAACGGTGCAGATCTAATAAATGATGTTTCGAATGAACAGTTACATTTGGTCCAACAATAAAAGCTCGAATAAATACACAAATAATAATTTCCCAGCGAGATGTAGCCTGTGGGATCTAATTTTAGAACGTGGTAACGTCATAAAAAACGGGTCATTTTAAACACAACTTAACGTACATCCGTGCGCATGCTCCAAGCAAATAATCATCGTTAAACATTAAACAACGGATTCCGTTTATTAACAGCCAATAGGAATGCAATTTTAGAAAAAGAATCTCACGGATCGTTATTTGACGTTATTTATTTTTAAAAAAGTATATTTTTAGAAAATCAAAGTATATATATATATTTTAAGAAAATCTCTCTCTCTCTCTGTATATATTCAGAAAATTAAAAAAACTTAATGCAGCTTTAACAACTTTATATATGCAAAAATAAATACCCTAGTTCAATTTTTAAAATTTTTGCCTATCTTTTATCTTACAATTATAAACATTAAATTATGCACTCAGAAATTATTATATTATGTCTTCCTTGATACATAACGCGTTATAAACAAACTTTCTGTAGACATTATAAAATAAACAGGAAGGTGTGCCGATGACCCATTTTTTGAATTACTAGGGTGGTAAGAAAGAAACGCGTGGTTTTTTTTTAAAGAAAACAACATAAACATACTCAAATAAATTATCATTACTGTTGCAGTAACCACTGTATCAAGCTCGGCCTAATGGCATGCTTTTTGAATACAGTGCCATCCTGACACATGTCTCAGAGAGCTGTAAACTTGAGGAAACATACACATTATCTTTGTTGTCACCAACGACCCAAACACCAGGATCAACCAGTGTCTGATTGCAGTCCACCAGTCTTTAGATATAAGGAGAGAAAATGACTGACAAAAGTTTTTTCCTGACTTGTATGTGAAATACAAACGTCAAAGAATACTTTTACCGCCTCTTGGAAAAAAAAGCAACCTTAAAAATGAAACCGTTTTCAGGGTCAACAATCTTTTCAGCACATTTATTATTAAATTATTATTGGATTATTAAAATTGATTTATTCCTACAAGGAGTACTTTGTATTCCGAATCATCGATGCAAGATCTTTAGATCTTTTATTAATGCCCATAGACATCAAATTTTAAACCAACTTCGGCAAATAAATTTGTTCAATAAAATATAATTTTTACCATATATAAAAATCGGCCTTTTATTTTATTTTAATATAACTGGTTTATATCTGTTGTGAAAATATGTGTTTTATCAGTTATCTATTTTCCATTATTTTATTATTGATTAACATAATATATATATATGATATTTTCTAGCCGCGAATGCAGAGTAAATATATAAGAATCGATAATCTTCTGTACTTTTTTAAGTACAAATTGAACAAGTTTCAAATATTTAAAAAATGAACATGCATTTTAAACATCTAGCAAAAAAAAAAAAAATCTTGCGTTGACATCAAACTTAATTTAAGGCGTAGATGCTAGAATTTTAAAAGATAACGATATGGAAATAACAGACTATTAATGAATTATACTTACTAATTTACATACCTTGCAGAAAGTTTTCAACTAATGTTATTTCTTTAATACCAAGTGGACACTGATAAGCATTTTTGTTTATTTCTTCAGAATGTACCTATAAATGCTTCTTTGTCACTACTAGGTAAAACTAATGCAGCACAGAATGTTGATGCGTGGTGTATCACAACTGTTGCCTTAACCACTGTAAAAAACTGAGCCAAACGGCATACCCATTGGGTACAGTGCCATCCTGGCACATGTCTCAGAGAGTTGTAAACATAAAGAAACACACATTATCGTTGTTGACACTAACTGCATTTCTAACACCAGGATCGACCTGTGTTCTGATTGCAGTCCAACAGTCTACAGGTATAAGAAGAGAAGAGAGACAAACTTTTCTCCTCACTGGTATGTTAAATAAAAACGTGCAAGAATATTTTTCACCGCCTCTTCGAAAAGGAAACCAGCTCTAAAATGTATGCTTTTTCATGGTCAAGAATCTTTTCAACTCACTTAGTTGGATTGTGTTGAGTTTAAGCCTACAAGGGGTACTTTTTATTCAGCAGCATCAATGCAGGATCCTTTACTTATGACCATGCACATCAAATTTAAAACTTTCTTCGGAAAAAAATTGTTAATGGGATATAATATTAATCAAGTGTAAGACAAGTCTTTTAAAAAAAAAACAAAAAATAAAAAAACGTCATATCTCTAGTGTATGTCAGTTTAGTTAAATTTCATATTTAATTTTACATTGGTTTAAAGTGGACACTAATAAACATTTTTGTTTATCTCTACAGAATGCACCATGTGCCTATATAATGTTTCTTTGTCACTACTAGGTATATCTAATGCTGAAAGTTGATGAATGATGTTTCATTACCGTTGCATTAACCACTGTATGAAGCTCATCTTAACGGCATACACTTTGGGTACAGTGCCATCCTTGCACATGTCTCGGAGAGCTATAAACATCAGGTAACACAAACACATTATCCTTGTTGACACTTACTGCAGCTTTTACACCAGGATCGACCAGTCTTCTGACTGCCGTCCAACAGTCTTCAGGTATGAAGAGAGAAACAAACTGACAAACGTTTTTCCTGACTAAACATTTTTCTTAATCTCTTCATAATGCCCCATGAACTTATAGAATGCTTCTTTGTCACTACTAGGTAAATCTAATGCAGCGTAAAATGTTGATACATGGTGTACCATCAGTGTTGCAGTAACCACTGTACCATCCTTCTTTGTCACTACTAGGTAAATCTAATACAGCGTAAAATGTTGATGTTGCAGTAACCACTGTACCAAGCTCAGCCTGACGGCATACCCTTTGGGTACAGTACCATCTAAGACGTGTCTAAGAGAGCTGCAAACATGAGGAAACACATACACATTATCCTTGTTGACACTAACTGCAGCTCTTACACCAGGATCGATCGGTCTCTTGACTGTTATCCAACAGTCTTTAGGTATATAGAGAGGAACTAACACAGATATTTTTACCTGACTTGTATTTTAAATTAAAAAGTCCAAAGACTTTTTTCCAATAGATCAGTAGTTGCTTTTATTTGATTTTGTCCGGAGAAACGCATTTTTATGCATTGATTTCAACCTAATCTCTAATCTTCCAGGCTCTCTGCCTTTTCGAAGGGAGAAAATCCTTCGAAATGTATCCCTTGTCAAGGTTAACAATCTATTCAGCACATTTAGCTAGATTTTATTGACTTTACTCCCACAAGAGGTACTTTTTATTCAACATCAACGATGCAAAATCTTTAATCATTATTACAATCCATGGACATAAAATTTTAAACATTCTTCGGGAAAGAATTTTTTCAATAAAATTTAATTTTTATCATAAATAAAATCCGGTCTTTTATTTAAAACAAATGTGACATTACTGGTTTATATTAGTTTAATAATATTTCCTATTATATTTAATTTTACATCGATATATATTGATTTATTGTCGTCGCGAATAGCTGCAATGATGCTGATAAGGCTTTTAATTCTGCCCCTCTCCAAGCGTCAAACAAGGCCAATCTAGAAACAAGAAGTTTGCATAGCCTGACGTAATCGTTGTCAGTCAAAAATCTATATTCATCAGCAGTCAGCCTTTTTATTTCGGTGAGTTTAACATTCCTCAGTTTTCTGACATCCTCTTCATATGGCAATCTTTTTGGTCTTCTGAAAAGTTTTTATCCAGCCTTCTTACATTTACTTTTTAGAATTATCTAACATATCAATTCAATTGTTCTCTAATAACAAAAACACTTCTGCATTTTTTGCTTCTTTATACATTATTATATATTTATATTTTAAAAAACAAACTTTCAACTAATACCAAAACAAAAATAAAATGTAGTAATATCTCTCAATGAATATGTGGATTTCCATAAAGCAATCAAAAATCTAATTATTTGCATTTAGTAGCTTAGATGAAAAAAATACCAGTCTTGATGTGTTGAATTATTTTCAATAGAAAATTGTCTTGAATGGCTTACAATGAAAACTTTTTTGATACGTTAAGCTATTAAAACGTTTTATGAAAAAGAATAAATTGTATATATATATCAAAAATATAATTCATCAATCATACCAGATCAGTAAACATTTCATTTCTCGCATCATAGTTTAAACAGACACAGCTAAAGCTGCATAAAGTTTTGCAAAGAAAAAAAAAATAAAACGGTGCAGATCTAATAAATGATGTTTCGAATGAACAGTTACATTTGGTCCAACAATAAAAGCTCGAATAAATACACAAATAATAATTTCCCAGCGAGATGTAGCCTGTGGGATCTAATTTTAGAACGTGGTAACGTCATAAAAAACGGGTCATTTTAAACACAACTTAACGTACATCCGTGCGCATGCTCCAAGCAAATAATCATCGTTAAACATTAAACAACGGATTCCGTTTATTAACAGCCAATAGGAATGCAATTTTAGAAAAAGAATCTCACGGATCGTTATTTGACGTTATTTATTTTTAAAAAAGTATATTTTTAGAAAATCAAAGTATATATATATTTTAAGAAAATCTCTCTCTCTCTCTCTCTCTCTCTCTCTCTGTATATATTCAGAAAATTAAAAAACTTAATGCAGCTTTAACAACTTCATATATGCAAAATTAATTACCCTAGTTCAATTTTTAAAAATTTTTGCCTATCTTTTATCTTACAATTATAAACATTAAATTATGGACTCAGAAACTATTATATTATGTCTTCCTTAATACATAACACGTTATAAATAAACTTTCGGTAGACATTATTAAAATAAACAGGAAAGTGTGCCGATGACCCATTTTTTAAATTAACCAGGGTGGTAAAAGGTTATCAGAAGAAAGAAACGCGTGGGTTTTTTTTAAGAAAAAAACATAAAACATACTCAAATATAACGCTTGGAGTTTTTATGAAAATAAAGCATTCAAAATTAGGACGTCCATGTCGGCATGTGTACAACTGATCTTCGTCTTCAACCCACCGAGTTTAGAATGTTAGATTACTTATAATCACAATACTTTCAATTTGAGGTTCCAGTCAAGGTTCAAAATGATGTATCAGTCATGATTTCACTTGTAGCAAAATTCCCAGTAGGAAAGAAACAGCAAAGATTTACTCCTAAATGAGAATGTGCTCTCATAAATCAGTTACGATAACAACTTCCGGTTAAGGGAGGTAACTCAATTTACAACAAAGATACAGAAATCGGAAAAAATGCGACAAGAAAATAATGCGATTAAACAAGCCTCGCATTAATTTCCTGATTAACAGTATATGATACGAATACCTGCTAAATTTTGATAATCATTGATATAATAATCAGGCATTCCATATCTGGCTTCCATTGGCCCAGACACTTAAGTGTAAAAATATACACGTCGTTATAGAAATTTAAATAATCTGGAAAGTTTCATAAATCTTTAGTTCTGGATAATTCGGACCAGGTAATTACTTATCTTGTAATGTATCAATTATTGCACATCAAGCTTCAAATTACCTCATGCTTCTTTAACAACCATTTACTGTATGGTTTTTAACGTACAGCAGATTTTGGATAATACATATAGCCCGGTCAGTGTATAATCTAAATATATAATACAAATACCAGTTAAATTTTGATGTGCCAGATGTGAACATTTCGGAAATTCATTCCTCATCAGTGACACTAGGACCGAAAAGTCTGATGCATAAAAAATATAAGCCAAACAGTTGAAAATAATGAATATATAACAAATACCTGCTAAATTTTGATTTGCCAGATATGCACATTTCGGAAAATCATTCCTCATCAGTGACACTAAGGGCCGAAAAGTTTGACAGACCAAAAAACAAACGCCGAATAGTTGAAAATAAATGAATCTAAAGTTCCAAAAATATATGAATTCAAATCCAGCTAAGAAATGTTTTGCAGGAGAGAACAGACCTTAGTTTTAAATAAATTTATAAAATGAAGACGACTGATAATTTTGCTAAATGGTATATTTTCTGACAGCACTAAGTACTGCCTACTGAGTTATGGATACCCTTGGGGAGTTTTACTCCACCAGCAGTTGAAATCTAAAGTTTCAAAATTATATAAATCCAAATCCTGCTAAGGAATGCTTTGCATGAGGGTCAAACCTTAGTTTTAAATAAATTTCAAATTTTAAACGACTGAAAATTTTAATAAATTGTACATTGTTGATCTTAATTACATTAATTGATACATACAATAACTTGACCAGTACATGATTTCTTCCAAACTCTATTATCGCTTGTGTAATATCCATAAAAGGCATACAGATTCGTACAACTGATATGTCTTCACATGCATTCAATCACACATAAATACTCAGGACAATCACTTTAGAGAGAAGGGACAGCAAACAAGACAGAAGCTTAGAAGGATGTAGAAGCCTTCCAAAAAGCTGCGGCGACGGAGCATGCTTCCTTCCAAACAACCACCACACCATACACCACAGTAAGATTCTAGCAACCTTTATTATATCTGGAATAAACTTGTTGAAACCATATTATGGAGTTCCTTTCATTTACCACCCTTATTGATTTTTGTTACCAAAACGTTTGTTACATAAGTTTGGATCAGATGTCATTTTTGAGCTCATGCTGATTATCAAGAAATGCCTACTAATTTTATCTCTATCGATCAAAAACCAATATTACACTTTATTTAGCTCCATGGCTCCGGGAGTGACACGAAAAGACAAACATATATAATTACCTGCAAGAATCAAAATTGTTCATAACAGTAACTGAAAATAAATATTTATCAGTTAAGCTTAACTTCTAAAAGATCAATTACAGAAAGGTTTCATTACAATTTCTCATATAAAGACAGTAAAAATCTGAAGAACATTACTTTTCTCTTCATTGATAGTTTTTTACGAGATAAATTCTTTTTTGTCTATTCCTTTGCTTATATAGTACATTGCATCGTTGTATTTAATTCTTTTTTTGTCTTTTCCTTCACTTATATAGTACATTGCATCATTGTAATGATAAATTCTTTTTTGTCTTTTCCTTTACTTGTATAGTACTTTGGAGCGTTGTATTGATAAATTCTTTTTTGTCTTTTTATTTACTTATATAGTACATTGCATCGTTGTATTGATAAATTCTTTTTTGTCTTCTCCTTTACTTATAAAGTACATTGCATTATTGTAATGATAAATTCTTTTTGTCTTTTCCTGTACCTATATGGTACATTGCATCATTGTAATGATATTGGAAATATATAACACTAGTACCTGTTAAATTTCGATGTGCCATATATGCACATTTTGGAAAATCATTCCCCATCAGTGACACTAAAATTAAAGAAATTTAAAAGCAAAATATTTTTTTTAACAATTTGGTTTAACCTCTGTCTATTTGTCTATATAACTTTATTAAAACATAATTGACAAGATTATCACCAAGTTCCAGGTACTACCTGATATTGTCTGTATACAAGACATAGGTCAATAATTGGTGACCACTATCTAAAAGATCTCTGACTTAAATGTTAATTGATAATTTTATGGGTTTACTCAAGGTATTATTGTCAAGTAAGATTTACAACAAGATACTGCGTAGTCAGGACAAGGGTCGATGGTTCTTGACCGGTATATGAATCTACTTGGCAATAAATATTATTCAATAATTAAATCCCAACATTTATAAAGTACTCCTGTAAGCAAACCGACAAGCACCCGCAACACTTCTACATATAGACACACTCAGATCTACAAAATAGATTGAAGAAAATATACTACAAGCGTCCAGTTATTCCTACATCATCGGTATTATATTTTAACTCAAGTTGATGCTAAAAATCAAAATTGAAACGTTTCAAGAGGCCCATGGCGACTAACGCTCTTTCTGCTCTATGTAAAGGCCACTTGCCTTTAATTCACTACTGCACACAAAACCTATGAAACTGCCATTTATGCCATTAAAACCCATTAAATTAAACAAATCTATTAACTTGTGTCATTAACTTTTGTTAGAAAGCATTTATTGTAATGCTTATTATTATACAGTTTAATGGGTCAAGTCTACTTACAATTTGCTAATTTTATGCATATGCAAGTTAATAACCATTAAAATGTTGCTACACAATTTTAAATGGCAAAACTGAAATAATAATGCCCATGAAACATAACATTGTTCATTTAATGGCCATAACTACTCAGATAATCTTTTTTTACATTAAGGGCCATTAAAGGGGTTATTTATTCCTTTAATGCTCATTGAATAAAAAATGAAAACTCAATACTGGAACTTAGATGGCCAATATGTTTAGGTAAATTAAGAAGTGTGAGAATTGTTAAAGTCATTGAATAAATAACACCAATGTTATGAAATGGGTTAACACAATCAAGTTCTAAGGCATACGAAATTCCCATTTCGTTTCCGGCAAAGTAGCCATCTGCAGAGTGAAGTTCTCGCGAGTATTGAATGTCCTACTTATCGTCACCACAATATCCATCACCAGGATGTGGTTGCACTGACTCAGCCAGATTCACTTTTCTAAAAAATTTTGCAAGCCTTGGTCCTATTGGAATATAAATAAACCTCTTCTTTTCAACAAGTCGATTTGCGTTTTCATTTACGAATTGGTCCTCACTACAGGACAAATTTTAAAATTTATATAAGAATACTTAAAATATCCCGAAATTAAGACACTGAAATCTTTCTTTTTGACAATGCATGTGCTTCATTATAAGATGATGGTAAGATGTTTTTTTTATCATTTTTGTAAATATTTTCGTATCGTGTGTAAATGCACTTTTGCTTATAGATAGACGTGAAACAAATGTGACAAGTTAATACCAAACATATCACAAGTGTTACGTTTGGTTAGGGATATTCTGTCGAGCTAACTCCGATGTGTAGATGTTTCTGTCATGTTCGAAACACCATTCATTTTTCAATTATCTGTCACTTGTTCATGATTAAGTCGTACAGTAAAAAACCTGCTGGAGAACAATAATCATTGTAATGTGCAGGGCTAATATCTTCTAAATCTTGTTCATTATTAAGCCGGTTTTTGTTTTTGGAAAACACAATGTCAAATGGGAAGTTGTCTTTCAGGCTTACCAACTTGTCTTCCATGATTGAATCTTTAACAGTTGGTATGTCACACATAACAGAACTCTCATCAACATCTATTTTCCTGGCATGTTGTTTGAAGCATTTCTTTTAAGACGACAAACTCTCTTTGGTTCTGTCTGAACCTGACTTTGAATCAAGAGGCAAACAATATCTGAATAAGATATTTGCATTTCATAATTATCAAAATCACAAAGATCTTCTTCTTCCGAGGAGCGGAAATCTGTTGATGTCTCACTGTTATTCTATTTTGATGAACATAATCATTCAACCATGAATTAGAAATGGCTGGCAGACATTATCCATAAGCTACCACTAGCCCGGTGTTAAAATACCTGTGTAATAAGCTTACCAACATATAAAGGAAATCCTAAAAATTAACACCACTTCCACAGGGGATATTCCATACCTACGTCAAGCTTCAGCAACATTTGTCGCAGAAAAAACCAAAACAAGGGACATAACATCTTGAAATTAATAGGCCAATACGTTTAAAATAGATAACTATTTACAGTGAACATTTATTAATTTTAAATTGCGTGTGTAAAATTCAAACTATTTGGCTGTTAGCATCACAAATTGAAAAAAACGGAGAAATTATTATCAGAAAATACACAATTTAGATAGATACATTAATAGTCAACTTTCCTTTTAGCAGAAAGAAAAGTATTTGTGAAAGATAAAAAATTGTCCCCTTTAGACTTAAAATACGTATTAAAGTAATTTATCTTGTTTATTGCAAATTGAAATTATACTATGCACGTATACACGCAGCATGGAAACATTAACAAAATCCATGCTCATGGTTGCTCAATGTGAAGAGTAAGGCCACACTTTGATCTCCGATCTTGAAATGAAATAAAGAAACATTAGTAGAGCTATGTATATCGTTAAAATTTACTGTAAAAGTTGATAGACATAACTCTGAGGCACCTTAATTCACTAATGTTCCGCAAAAAAATTTTGATTCATAGAAAAATTCAATCTTATTTATATGCCTATAAAAATATAGTTCATTGAAGTATATGCAGTCCACTTAGAGTGATCAATTTTAACATTATTTTGATCTCAAATAATATGTAAGCCTCACAGGAACTTTTTTTGATTGATAATGAAGAACGGTATATAGATATAAATGAATACCTATATTACTCGCAGTATTCCTACATTTTTACCATTGACATCTATCCATTTAATATTTAAAGTTCGGTAATATTAAATACTCACAGTATTGCCGTGTGTAAAATAATTGCAATGGAAGTAAACATAACCCAAAGTAAAATGTATGCCATTAAGTGGAAAGATAAACTGGTTAAGTAATGAAAACATTTTTGTAATTCAAAATTTCTCTATTTTCATATTTTAAAGGCGGAAAAATGTAATGGTTTGAATCCATGATTATATTATGTAAAGTTGATCTATTTTATGATATTGTAATTAACTATTTATTTTACATTTTTGTTGAATTATATATAAACCGATTTTATTTTTTTTATTTGCGCCACTTGATATTAGACAGTTCTAAATATTGTGTACATTAAAGTGTATTAGATAAATAAACGTGTAAAATAATTGTTTATTAATGTGCGTTTGAACTTTGAATTATTGGAAAGGTACTGAGTGTGAAATTATTCATAATCAACAAACATACCAGTCCTTGTCCATATCATAATCCCAAAAACAAAGTAAAACTTTGCAAACTGGCAAAATATGTTATACACGTGAACTTCCATCAAGGAAGTGAGGCCGGGTGCTCCGGAGGGTAAGCACCTCCTGTCTAGCTAGCTACATAAGTTATTTATGAAAGAACAGTGACCAGATGTTTCTGATTAAGTATTGTGTCAATGGAGTCCAAACTTGGGAAAACCTTGTTTCATACACTTTCCCTTTAAGACATGTTAAAAATGAGAGTAAGATTTGATGGATTTTTATAGAGAATAAAATGTTTGACATGAAAAGAAAATATATGATCTTGGAAGAGAACAAAAATTACACAACACAAAGGACAAATAAATTTGTCATTTGTTCATTCATGTCATATATGTCATATTCAGGTGATGCTACTAGTGACAACATTGTAGAGCATTTCAGTAAGTGTATTTTAATACTGTAAACCGCTTTATATCAGCGCATGTAAGTTTTAGCGATTTCAAAATGCCAGTTGTATTTGCGCAGTTTTATTTTAGCGCCAGTGATTACCCTGTTTGGGACCCCAAAATTTACACCTGTTACCCGAATATATAGTTATCTAAATTAGGCTTACTCCATTTATAGATACTATAAATACTATTTGACATACTTGCGTAATCACCTGTGAACAAGTAATGAGTATTAAGAAGTAAATCAATGAAGCCATACATTTAGTCATTCTGTACATGTAGACATATTTATAAAAACGTGACTGTTTGTAAAGAGAAAAACCACGGAGTCGCCGTTGTTTACAAGTCTAAAACGCAGATATTTTTAATTTTGTGGATTTGTAGTGTTTTTGAAACTGTTGTGGATTTACTAATTTTCAGAATTTATCGTGATTAAATTCGGATTTTATTCCATTTTGATTTCATGTGCGTGCGCATATCGTTCAAACTGCTGAAACGGAAATGGACTTTTTGGACTAATTGATAAAAATTATTAATGATTTTTATGCATGTGTAAATCGATATATCTTCTCATTGATTAATTTTTTAAAGCCAATTTTTCCTTGATTATTAATATAATTATATGACAAGTAAAATATTAAACAATAATAGTTAACCATCATTAAAGACGACCGTTAGTATTTGCCCTTAAGTTTTGTAAAAATTTAGCGACAGTTTTATTTTAGCGGTTGAATTCTTCAGCCAACTGCGCTAAAATAAAACTGCCGCTAAATTTTCACGGTTCACAGTATGTGAACAGTTATTGTTTAAAACTTAGTCAATATTTTTGCAGCTTGTCGCGGCTACAAAATGTTAAAAACAAAAAAGTGTACATAAAGCATTAAATTGATGTCAAATTAAATACTATAAATGACATTGTATTTTAAAACTAATACTGGTATTATTAGATCGTTTTTTGTTTTTTGTTTTTTGGTTTTTTTTTTTTTTTTTTTGGTAACTTTATAGCATTTTTGCTAATTTTTTCTGACAGACATTTTGTTCTTTAATAGATATGAAATAAGTTATCTAGGAAACAACAAACAAAAACAAAATAAATACTTATAACAGATACTTCATCCAATTCTGTGACAATAAAGCAGTAGTTGGGTACATTACCTCTTTACACAAATGAAAGTTGAAAGTAACTCTGTTTTCTTTATCTTTTACAGTTTTCTATTACTTGTAAGGATCAAGACAAAATTGTAGTGAATCAACCCCAAATCTATTTTGACTTCTTAAATATAATTGTTAAATAAGGCAACCCTTCTCTTCAATTGAAAGTCTTGGTCTTGAATCTTTATCTAAATGGACCTTAGATTTATTACACTCTAGGACAGGTAAGGTGGAATTTCTAATATGTGGTGACTGTTTAAAAGTCTGAAAAATGAAATACAAATTGTCAGTAAGTGATTTCACATATTGCACTGCAATGTTTTTTATACTGTCTTATTTTTAAATACTTGTTACACCTTTGTGACAAATCACTAGTACCCAATAAGAAAAAAATGTTATATTACCATCCAAAAGACTCTTGTTTAGCTAGTCATAAAAGTAAGGAAATGAAGCACCGCACTTACATATAAACTCAATATTGTCTAAATATTAACATGCCCTTTTAGGTAATTTCCTTATGTCTAACTCAAATAACCTTATTTGTAATGAGGTGTTGACAAAAGGTGGTCTCTCAATTTACTTTTGCAACCTGCTATGGCTCATTATTAAGTAAGGGCCAATATTAATCACATTATTACAAGAACATGAATAACATAAAAGTTATACATGAACTAACATTGACAAAAAAAAAGAAAGAAAGAAGCCAATAGGCCTTAAGGTTCACATGAGCATGTGGCCCAAATCTTTTTAAAAGTACATGTACTATAGGCAATAACAGAAGCTATTTTAGTTTTCCACAATTTGGACCCCACTGTCACAATGCTTATTAAGAAATATCAAGTCACAGTTTAACTATAAATAGCTAAAATGCATGTTTAAGTAAAGTCAAATGTGACCCCAATCGTTTTCAAAAGTACAATAAACAATAGCAGTAATTAAGCAATTTGATCATTAGTAATATTTATTTATCAATTACTTGGCATAATTAAACAAAAAATAAAACAGGTAAAGTAACACTAAAATAGTGATAATCATATGCGTCAATGTTGAAAATCAGAACAGAATTCAACTTCAAAGCATTAAATTTACATACTTAAAAGTCTGAAACAAAATATTTTGACACAACTTGATATATCTAATCAACTCAAAACCTGACGCTATGTGCAGGAAGCTTACCATTTCTTAATGTTTTGACTTTCTGCCTCTGTAAATGTTCCGCTAATTATGACAACATGAATTGAACAAATGTAAAATACGTGAAGGATAATGCACGTTAGCCTTATTTTCTAATAAAATGTCATCTACATGTAATTATTTCACGTGATATTGCTAAATTTCAATTACTAGAAATGGACAATTTATTTTAGTCATTTAATATTTAGCAGAAGAATGACCTTGTCAATAACACGATGACCTTCACCACATACACCCCCTACACCATTTTTATTTGATGCTTCAGAGTCAATAATTGAAATTTTGTTCTGTTTATTCTTGTTATGAAATGCTAGCACCGGTGTCAGTAATTGCACTTGTATTGATGCCTAATATGTTTACAGAGATTTGACTCATATGCATTTGTGTCAATAAATTCACTTGGATCTTTTTACTATTGCCACTATGCCCAAACGTCAGTAGCATCAGGTGCGCAATTGAATAAATAGCGTTATGGTGGGAAAAGGTGGTGTATATTTTCCAAAATTTTAAAGTGTAATATGGAAAGTTTTATATCATCAGAAAGGGAAAAACATTCTCTTTTTAACGAACATTTTGATGATAAATTTACTGGATGAAATATTTTAACTTTCGCGAATCTTTGTTGAAAAACGCGTCAGAAACTCCGTGTAACCCGTAACAAACGCCATCTGCGAGTTCGGCAGTTTTTGGTACCAGCGATGAATATATCAAGTTCAATCCCCTGACCAGAGGTTTCTAACATGAAGGAATTACCTAGCAACAATATGGACAGGAAATATACAAGTGAAGGATAGCTTTTTCACAAGTTAATATAATGTCACAAAAAGTGTAACCTTTGGGTACAGGGAGAATATAGGACGTATTTAAATGTACGTTCTGATTCAATGCACAATCAAAAAAGACAAATTCATGTAATTATGATCAGTGCATGGCCCAAGCTATCATCTGTAGATGTTTCACCATGAAATTCTCACCATTAGCGTTGTAATCCTCTTTTTAGCAGGTAAAACCGCTTTGTAACCATGACTTTTTTCTCCATTTCTGCGCTACACGCTTCTACACTTTAACGGCACCAAACAAATTTTTATTTTAAAGTTCTGCTTCATATTCTGGAATTTAAATACATGTATATATAAACCACTCTTTTATATAATATAAAAATTCCAAGATGTTTTTTACATTAAAAGATTTTGTAAAGCAAAATAGCGCAGGTAACCTATGTGTAACCATGGTCAAATTTGTAAGTATGCCCCGTAATGTCGTGTTTGGCAGTGGTTGACTTATCAAAAAGTCAGCTTAAAAATATTGCACACATGTTCAATCCGCAAAATAAATAAACATATTTATATCATAATAAAGTGTATTTATTTCTTGATAAAATGATGTTTTTATTAATTTTTTTTGGATAAAATATGAGAAATTGTCAGTTTAAACCTACCAACTTTTCAATTCCGATAACATTTCCGACGTTATTCTAATATATATCCTTGCCTACGGTTATTCAAAAATGTAGGATCCCTTTCTTTCTCATTTTAATGATTGTCTTTTTTTTCAAAACCCACATTCTGTCATCAGAAAGTGCATGTCCTGTACTAAAGCTTTATGTCAAACATTTGGTTTATAACCCTACTATATTCCGACAATCAGAAAAACCCCAGGTAAAGCCATTTTTCGGCAAAAAAATGACGTGAAAACGGTCACATTTACTAAGTGCATCTAATACATATTAATACAGGAATTTGCGTTTGCACATAATGCAGCATTTTAACAACCAATATTTAAGGTTTTTGCAATAATCTGTAGAAAACATGCATGTCTATTGTCTGATTTCTACATTACACAGACTGATTATGAGTGCGACCTGCTTTGTTTACAAATTGAGTAGTGTCCCTTGAATTAGTGACTATTAAAATGTTTTATTTTATAATTTAAATTCTGCATTGTTTAAAAAAAAATCTTTTATTTTATGAAACTTTTTAACGTATTTATTTTACGTTTCGCATTGTAAACAATATTTAAAAATAACCGTGTAAATTTGAAAAAAAAATGATTTATTGAAATTCCCAAAATTATTTTTTTACATGTAACCATATACATAAATGAAGGGCAGATGTTAACGATATGGTCTTTAAAACATCCAAAACCACTGAGAGTTGTCTGTGGTTTGGCAGTCTAGACATAAGTGAAATAGTTATGGCTGGCTAGTACATGAAAAAACCTAACTCGTACGTGGGAAAACTAGGCTGAAAAGCAAACTTCAATCTCACATTGTTGTATACCGAATAGGAGTAGTGATAAAATATGTGTAAAAATTTGATGGTATAAGCCAAATCAAAAAGAAAATTATTGAATCAAAATGTTAAATATGTGGAGTGATAAGAAATCAGTATCATGATGTTATTTGCTAACGCTATATGGTATTTTAAAGCAAATGTTGAATACACTTATGTAGCGGAACTGCACAAGTCGTGGTGTGTATATTGAATTTAGAGTGTTGGTTATTTAGTTGAATATTGTCTTACGTCGTATCACCAATTTTCAACTATTCGCGAGGAGAAATTTTTATTAATCACAAGGAATAATCTAAAGACAAGTTTATGTGGTGTGTGAATGTGGAAATTTTTCTGATCTGCTTTGTACTAGCGCGCACATTCGAATGCTAGTGTATTCTCGATCGCCCGTAGGGGTTGAATTCACAGCGGTAAGACGCAGTGGGTTTTGAAGGCTAATTCCTTAACTATATGGCCACCGCGGTACCAGATTTAAGAGTGTGATTTGCTTCCACATTTTGATCCGGATATGTTAGCTTTGCTGTAGTTTACACCCTCGTTTATCACCCGCAATGGTCAGGTTCGATGCCCGGGACTTCCCCATCCTTGTAACTTGTATTGACAATAAGCTAGTGAAGAAGTTGCAGAAATGTATACTTACATTGTATAAAATGAAAATACGTGAAAAGAATAAATACAGGTAGTTATGAAGATGGTTGGTTGGTTTGTTGTTGTTGCTAGTTTTTTACATGCATCTTGCCCTGTAAACCAGGGAATTTATGACAATCGTGTTTTAAATTTTAAATGGTTAAAATATTTTGGCATTGAAAATCCACCAGATTGGAAACGCGATAGAATTATTGAATTTTTATGTCGTGGAAACTACCACAAAAGATTGATTCAGCACGTGACAATCGCAGACTTCAACAAAATTTTGAATGAGTAGCCATTGTGTCAAGACATAAAAAAGAAATTTTTGTTAAAGTTCGAACGTAACTGTTTTATCGTTCCAGTTTAAGTAATTCATGTACATATGCATATAGCTGTAGGGTACTTTTCATCTTTATTTTTAACTACTAAAGCTAGTATTCTATAATATAATTATGTTTAATCAAAATACATGTACAACAAAATAATAACATTATTAACAGACTTACAGTTAATAAAATACATTTTATTTTATTTAGCAAACGTATATGAATTCATTGAACTAAGAAATTCAAAATAAAAGTGACATTCTGCATTGTTATTGATGCGTATGTACGATTTATATTATTAAAGGGAAGTCACTCCTTTAATTTCGTCTACCGAAAAGTCAAATGATAGAAATTGACGTTATATTGACGTTACGCAAT
Organism: Tegillarca granosa; assembly: GCA_029721355.1. Classification (NCBI taxonomy): domain Eukaryota; kingdom Metazoa; phylum Mollusca; class Bivalvia; order Arcoida; family Arcidae; genus Tegillarca; species Tegillarca granosa. The sequence goes on along the minus strand of CM056606.1, from coordinate 32,804,318 downwards.
TGTGCACCTGATCGTGCTGCTGACGATTATTAGACAGCTGTCCAAAAATGGGCGTGCTGTCCTTATCCCCAAGTATAACCCTGATCTGAATGAATTTGCATAGGTACTCCAAATCTACAGAACAATTCACTGACTAATTTATCAGCAACAGTTAAAGCTGTATATTTGGGTACAGCATAACATTCACTCCCCTTTTGTAAAGTAGTCACAAACAGCTATAATGTATTCATTGCCATCATCAGTGAATGGACAACTACCGAGTATATCAATAGTAATTCTGTCAAAAGGAGCACCCACAGTAGACTGCTGAAGGCAAAACCGACCAAGACCTGGACCTCTCTGAGATCTAGCACAAAGATGACATTGCTTGCACCAATTTTTAACATCTGAACTCATGCCAGACCAATACTATCTACGACGAACTGAACTGAGTGTCTTGTCTCTACCTAAGGGACCTGCAGTATGTTTATTATGTAATTCATAGAGAATTTCCTTTCTTATTTCCTTTGGCGCCACTAGAACCAAAGTAAACTTTCCATGTCTAGTATACCATTTATAATCACCAATAATTCCAAAACACTCCAAAGATGTCGAACCTCAAATGTGGCACCGACCTTTGTTCATTTGTAAGCTCTTTTATAGCATTGTCTAATAAAGGTTGAAGATGCTCCGGCACAACAAAATCCTTCAAACATAAGTTATCACTTACATTATCAGGAAGCAAATCAACCGACTCAATACTAGCAGTAGGTATAGATTTTCCTAATCTTACAGGTTTGGCAGTAATGTTTATCACTGATAAAAAAAGTGAGACTTGCAAGGATCAACTAAAGTTCTAGCCAACAAATCTACGAAGTTGGCGGGGGAAATAGAAATGGGTTCCGTCCGTTTGTCTGTTCGTCCGCCACAAATACAATGTTAAGTTTTTCTGTTTAAGTTTTTCAGACAGTTAAAATTCAACAGAATTTTTCATTCTGATTTAAAGAAATTATTATCCTAATTTATTTCTAAACATGTGTATATGTTTTTACATAATTTACTGACCAGAAAACTCATCTAGAACACAATGTTAACCTTTCGCGTTAAAGTTGGTTACTTGTTTTTATATTTTGATTTAAGAATAGCAAGTTAATAATAATAAATTCATACCAAAAAGAAATAGTGCTATTACTTCAAAAGTGTTTACATATTTCTCTGCAACATTTTAATACCTGCAATTTTAGTATTTCTTAGTAAAAATGCATATTTTTTATGAAAAATGTAAATTTTGAGAAAATGAACTTGATTATTTATTTTCTAGGATTTTCTGTAGAAACTCTTAATATCATGTAATTATTAAAAGAACATATATACGTGTTTTTTTAAGTGGTTCAGTATTTTGGGGTAAATATGTCAATTTTAAAAAGAAAACACTGATGTTGAGAAAATTCTTTTTTTGTTGCTATTATCAATTTACTGTTATCTTTGATGGAGTTCTTTATATTGGGTGGGTATTTTGGTGTAGGATTTTATTTTTCTGAAAAAAAATATACATTTATTTTTTATTATACAAATTTAAAAAAAAAAAGTGGGATGATGATTATAATGCTCTTGCTGCTGATGACAATGATGATGATGTATGCTGCTGATGATGTTGAATATATGCTAGGAATGATGTTGAATTTTCTTAATGATGGTGTTGATGATGCTGATGCTGATGATAAAAAATGCTCTTGATGATTTTCATTCAGTGGAACATACTTGTAATGAATATCATGAAGTGAGCAAAATTAGTGATATAAAAAAATTATAATAGTAATTATTACATTGTCACACACACACACACATATATATATATATATATATATATATATATATATATGTATATATATATATATATTTTCATTAATAGCATATTACATGTGGAATTTTCCAACCAACAACTGTCTCTTTGATAATGATGAGATGTTGAACAAATTTTCTCTTTGATTATTTCCTGTTTTTCAAAATAATGTTATATATTTTAACATATGCATTTAAACCTAAATAGCTTATAATCACTTTTGTTTTCAATGAATACAACGTCAACAACAACAACAATATCAACAACAAAAATTGAAAAAAACATGAGAAAAAGAATCAAGTTCTATCCATGTGTTACTGATGAAAAATGTTTACTACTTATGGATATTGTTTATATTTTGATTAAAAGATGAAATGTAATTTAAAAACATTATAGTTTTTCAGTCATTGTTTGTTAAGATAACAAAAGACTCTATCATTGTAACATGATATTGAATAGAAGTTGTAATCACTGAACCTATTGGTAGAAAATAGAAAGTTAGTAGAGCGGGGAATCTGAATGACAATGTCTTCTTGTTACTCAAGGGATTACAAGGTTCTATCAAAGCTTCTTCCTTAGAATTTAAATTGCCCTCAGCATAACCTTTTTTAAGCATCTGAGACTGCGGAGGTACTGTAATATTTTTAGACACCTTAATCCTAGCACAATTATTATTTTCTAATTTATGTTAAGGTACATGGTGACCAGAAATACGTAACAGTTTTTGTAAAGAGTCAATAGTGATGTCATTATCCTCCAAAAAATAAAAACCTAAACTGCCATCTAAACCAATTATGCCAGACAAAACAACTTATTAAACTTCAAAATTAAGCTTCAAAATTAAACTCAAAATCTCCTATTCCAAACACAAGAGGAGTTATGCCGAAAGTATCCATAAATATAGTATATAGTCCAAAGGAGAGATGAAACGGAGCTTAAAACTAGAAGGCGGTTAAGAGGTGAAACACCTGAGATTTTAAGTTATGCTTTAAGGCGTTTTGGCAGTTTAGATTATCCTCATGTACAATATGATGCTAGGGAGGAAAATGTGATTGATAAATTTATTGAAGGTTTAGGTATTAGGGAGTTAAGCAAACACCTTAAATTTAAGCATCCTGAAACACTAAATGAAGCAATTGCTTTTGCAATTGAATATGAGGCTTTTGACAATGCCTACGAAGTTGGTTTGGTAAAGCAGGAATAGTCAAATTGCTGTTGCAGACGCTTAGCTAAAACGTATAAAAATAGTCTCCGTTACAAAATATAAAATTTTAATGACGATCGCTTTAAGCTGATGCAAAATATGTCTAGACAAAAATGAGGCATCCAAGTTCGAAGTGATGTTAACCCGTACCAAAAGATCAATCAATAACACGTTACTACTATCAACAATACATCAACTTACAGAAGCCAAAAATAAGGTGGTTCCAGCTAGTAACCAGCCCTTAATGTCCCTGTACTTTAGTGAGGACATTTCCGTCTCATCAGCGTAACATATCCACAAATGATATGATGCACCTGCAGGTTTACAAAACTCAGATTCGTTGCTGTCATCATCACGACCATCATTTATGACTGCAGATCTTAATACTAATCCTACATATTTAACAACTTTCACATTTTTAATGAAGAAAAACCAAATGACACTGTTTACGTCCACAGTTGGACAGATATGGCGGCAGACTGAATATTTGCTAACGACCTCTTTATATTTAATGTTATTCATTTAGGTTTATAACAACTACTTAAGAAACTATGTTTGTTCCCATTTTATTATTAAATACCTTATATAACAATGGCGTGTGGCTATAATATCTGTCGTCTCTTTTAAAAATCCATTTCCATGAGATCGTTTGAATTCGAATCCTATTTTAAGATACCTTCTTACAGATGACAATGAAAGGTATATGTCGTGTTTTTCTAATTCTTCTTTGAATCGTTGTTGTGTAACTTTTTGAAAGGCGTAAAAATGATATATAACTTGTAAGTTCTTTCGTTTGATGTGTTTTGTTCTAAGAAGTCGTATTTCAATAGATGTTGAGCGCCTGGTAGGCTCAGTGGTAGAGCGTCTGACTTGAGCGGGAGGTAGTGAGTTCGAACCCCGTCGAATTAAATATACTTCAAAATTTGAAATAATCCTGGCTATCGGCAATAAGGGGACGGAGTATCGTCCGGTTCATTCAGTGACAGGAAAATTGCGAAGTGGTATGCTTGTCTGCGGCATATTGACTTAGTGAGCTGGAATCTCACTAAAAAGTCGCCTTGGGTGAGCGCTAATTCACGACAGACAATACACACACACTTCTAAGCTGTATATATATATATATATATATATATATATATATATATATATATATATATATTAAATCAAATTCTGACTGAATAAAAAAAACCATGTAAGGTAATTGTGAAATATACTGTTGTTACTTGTCTACAAATCAGTACAAATCTATTGCCGCGTTTTACTTTGCTTGTGTAAATTTTAGGAATTACGGTACTTATATAAGATTCTTTCACCTAACTTAATATTTCAATCTAAAACTCTTGTGAAAAATTTATTCTCTGTCCTTTTTCTGTTTAAATAAAATCTTCTCAGTTTAGTTCGTATTCTAAGCTGTACATGAATCTGATAAATATAATTCTTGTGATTGATTTTTAGTATTGTCCATTAGAGTTCACAACAAAATTTGGGATCAGATACACACTCCTCAGGTTTCATGTTCCTCAACATACATTGCTTTTTTCAATAAAGGCATTTAACTCCAACTAATCCAGGACCACATTTTAACATTTTACAACCCGTCCGCACTTGTATTAATAAATGGATATTTTAAATTCACAAGAAGTCCTTTTGAATCAATATCAATGATTCATTCCCACATCTTTTTTTTCTATATGAATTCCAAGTAATTCCTCCGAGCCTTTTTCACAGTTGCGACTATAGCACAATTTTTTCACATTTTCTGGCAATGTTATGTATTCACAATTGTTTCTCAATAAACCATATGGTTTAGTTTTTTTTTCTCTTACAAACATCGCCCAACTTGAATGATGTAATTAAATATCCTCTTGCAATTTTCCAGGTTGAATCTGCATGTTGTCCTCTTGTTGCAACTTCAAAATCATCTGTGATACACATATCTAATTTATTTTTGAAAAGAATTGTTGGAATTTTGTTATGTATGTTTCAGACGTAATGGCAGTATTGTAATTATACATAAAACTTGTCATATACATGGGAACGAATTCCTCAATTTTTGCTGGTTTTGCTCTTGACGTTTGATACAAAACACATTCTGGATACACATTTTCTAATTCTTTTAATTCTCAAAATAATTTTCAGGGTCTTGGCATGGACCAGCCTTATAAACACCTTGATACGGTTTTGTCTCTACTGTTTTCTCTTTTTTTGTCTTACTGAAACTGATGTCAAATGTATTTAGGACTTGTTATTTTTGCACGTTTCTTGGCTTATCCCAGTTACATTGAGAAGTGTTGGCATTTTTTTATCTTCACAATACTGTATAAAATCCATCTACATGTGCACAGAGACCACTTTTTCCAGCTTTACAGTTGCAAATGGAATCTTGATTTTTTTTCCTGTTTGTTTTACAATACATATAAATAGCGAAATAAAAATCAGAGATTTGTCCAGTATCTTCAACTTTTACAGCCTTTGTCATTCAGGGTATACATTTTGAATTTATGTAACAGTATTTAGATTCTAACTTAATTCTGTTGTATAGTAAATCTCACAAAAACATTATGTTTTACTTTTTTCTAATGCTCAATTAAACTATGTAACGGTTGTATAACTGTGTCACTTTCAATATCGGATCCATCTAAAACACTATCAATATCAGAGTCTTGGCTGTCTGTTGATGCTCTATAAACCTCATTAATAAGAACTAGGTTATTACCACTCTTTTTCAAACCATGTTTAGTTAGCTAGTCTTTTAATTTTGTTATTTTACAATTCTTTAATTCATCTAATGAAAATAGATCACTAGCAGAGTCAGGATCTTTGGACATCTCTCCTGCAACTAAATTAAAATAGATTTAGGTTATTTCTCAGATAGAAATTTACCATTGCTGGTTAATTAAAATAAAACAATTTCAAATTTAAGCAAGAAATAAAAGGCCCCTTTGTTATACTGTTTAATGAGAACCATGGAGGAGAAACAAATGGATTTAATGGTCATGTTCTGGGTTTATCAGATACATAAAGTGGTGTCCAAATATTTTGTTTCAGATTTTTAAGTATGTTTACTGAATGCTTTGAAGTAAATTCTGGTCTGATTTGCAACCCTGACTGATGTAATTATTTATCGCTATTTTACCTAAGTGTTATATTATTTCTTTTTTTTTCCCAAGCAATTGATAAATAAATATTAATAATGATAAAATTACTTAACCACTGTTATTGTCTATTGTACTTTAAAAACGATTTAGGTCACATTATACTTTACTTAAACATCAATTTTAGCTATTTATAATTAAACAGTGACTAGATATGTCTAATTAAGCAATTTGGTAGTGGGGTCCAAACTGAGTAAAACTCAATTAATGTTTGTAATGATTGCTACTGCCCATTGTACTTTTGAAAACTGCTTATGTGAACCTTAAAGCCTATTTTTTTCTTTCTTTCTTTTTAGCTCACTTAAGCTGAAAAGCTAAAATAAGCTATTGCTATCCATCTTCGTCTTTTATCTGTGTGCGTCGTGTGTAAACAATTGTCAAATTTAATGAAACTTGGTCAATATCATGCCTGGGAGTAGGATTTGCCTAAATAAAGAAGTTATGTCCCCTGGGGCCCCCAAAGGGTGAAATAGTGAAAAACTTTTAAAATCTTCTCTGAATGTACAGAAGATATACCTGATTTAATTCATTAATAATATTCTAAAGTCGTTTCAGACTTGCACAAATGGTAGCCATGGGGCTAAAAATGGGGAAGTGACAGGACACTTAGTAAGGAAATTGCTAAAATTGATATATAGTCGAACCTGGTTAATCGCATAGCCTCCGTTATTCATAACTATATGTGATTAACCGATATATGCGATTATGGGGTGTTATTATTTTACACCTATCGACAAAGTTCCTGCATAGATGGTGCCGATTAAATACATGTAAGAAAAGTAGTTTTATATTTTTGTGTTTTATAAAGAAAAATCTGATAAATTTCCATCCCACACCTAGAGAATAATTTTTTACAAAAAACAATAATTTTTTTAAATGCAACCAAAAAAGTGTTAGTTTTAACGGCAAGGTAAATTCAAACCAATACTTCTACGCCCTTGCCTTTTAAAATACCATGGAAATTTACTATCTCATTAAAACATTTTTCTCTACCGCTATTGAGATTTAATAAAATTTTAAAAAGCATTTGCTCGTTAAAAAATGACAATTGCCGATGTCCCCCAGTGAAAAGTTTCCACCCGACATTTGAAGTTATTATCAGTTTTGCTATACACACAAAACATCGTTTTAATGTATATTTTAAATAAATTATATGTAAAACTTATTAGTACCTTTTGTGTTGTTTATTTCATAAAAAAAATTACGTTTTATGTGTTTGTTGATCAATAATCGCGACACGAATGCAATACATAAATAAAATTTTCCCGATCTCCAAGGTAAACAATAATGGCCGACAAGTGATTGTTATCGAAATTAATGTATACGGTAAAAATGAAAACGGTATTAGAATTTAAAACATTTCAATAAAAATTGGTTTAATTAAGCACGCTCTTTAAAACTTATAGTCAATAAAAATATATATGGAGAATTACGTTTAAGGAATATTCACCTTGCAACCTGGTTTTAGCGTCTGCAACCACTTGTACTGGTTCCACCATGGCTTCAAGCTCAGACTCGGATTTTGAAAAAGAACGTGGCAATTTTACCTTAAACTATCCATGGAGTCTAGATCTTTTGTTTTGTTCCAGTGAAGAAGAACTATCAAATATTGATTATCTAGATGCAATAGCCTCCACAATGAATCCCAAAATAAATGAATTCATCAGAGAGATCCTACAAGCTCCTGCATTTGAGGGTTTACCACCACCACAGCAGCCGGTTATGCCATCTCCCTCACCACCACCACAGCCAACAACTAAAAGGTTTAAGAAAATATCCAAAGAAGAAAAATAAAAAACTTTTGAAAGCAGACAGTCAAGTGCCACCAAAAAACACAGCCTGGGGAGTAAAAGTGTTTCAGGGTGATTAGAAAATTACTAGATTTAGATGTAACTGAAAAAAGTAAAACCCTTTTTAATGTACTACAAAACCGATGACAATATCTGTCGTGTAAATACCAGCTGCACTCAATGCCTCTGGATCAGCTGAAAATACTTTTGTTGATCCATTTTGCACAAACAAAATATACTTTCAGCTGTTACACAACAAACCTTCAAGTGAGTCCGTTTTCACTCATATATGACAGAAGATCAATATCATTATGTAACAGGAAAGGAACAGAATGCAGCGGCCAAACGGACTCGAACCCGAGACCTTCCAAATAGTAGCGGGACGCTCTACCAACTGAGCCCGAAACACCACAATATATACACTTTATCTCTTATGCACAAGAAACGCAATATACCAAGCATCAATATTATTTATGAAACATAAATACTACACAAACATCTCAGAGTGAAATAACCATAGTTCAGATTAAAAAAAAATAGTATATGTTTACATTACAAATGCATTGCCTTATTTGAATCTCTTTGGAACCACTGCGTTAATTTTTCGATGACAGCAGTGTGTCACGCGCTCTGTGATAAAGCGATACGTCAGCTATATCTTAGCCAATCCGCTTTCGATGTAAAGCGAATGGCGGAGGAATACATACCACAAAGGAACTACTTATTCATTCATAATTTTCTACGGGTTCATTCATAAATTCTGTCCGGCGACTGTCATGACGAGCGGTAACAAACGTAGAAATTTGTCACACTGCACCAATTTTAAAAATAATTCAAAAATAAAAAACAATAATAAAAACTAATATTTGTTGTCTTTTTATTTCAAAATTATTTTTTAATGATTTATGAAAAGATAAAAATATTTGTAAAATCAATTCTAAATGTCAGAGTGGCACACACAGGTTTATAATTATGGTGAAAGATTAAATTTTTCAAAAGGTACGCCAGAAGAGTTATCAGAAAAACTGAGAAAATTTCACTGCGAGGTTAGAACCAAAAAAAGAGAACCCCTACCATAAAAATACCCTAAAGAACATGCGTGCAGCAATAAATCGTTATTTTCAAGACAATAACATTAAAGTTGATATTGTAAATGATACAAAATTTAAATCATGTAACCGTGTGTTAAACTGAAATATGAAAAACATGACACATACAGGTGTAGCTAGACCTACTTAACATTACCAACAGATTGCAGCAGCTGATTTACAAAAAATTAATGAATATGTAAGAGCAATGTCAGTATATCACCCATTGCATTAAGGCATTATGTTTGGTATATCTTAATTTTTCAGTTTGTTTCAAGAGGTCTTGAAGTCCACAATCAACTCTCTATTGATTCTCCTGAGACAATGGTTTGGAATATGTAACTTTTACCCACCAAACTCAGGAAAAAAATTCCAAGGTGGCCTATACTCTGATGACTTTCACAGAGACAAATGGATGTATGCCACTGGCGGTGATCTCTGACAGTGAAAATGCTGCAAGTTTTAATAAGTAGAACATCTCCAGATTCCCAATCTCTTTTTAATAGTATGACACATGAAGCTCTGAAATTTCCACATTTATGCAATATCTGATTCAAAAATTCTCCCATACAAAAACACTCTTTTTCAGGTTTTATGCCAGACATCAGTAGTAATGCCCACTGTAGCCAGAAATACACATCTCACTGTCTTAGGGCAACTGCAATCACTGGAATGAGTGATGCTGGATTTGAGGCACACCATATAATGTATATGTCTGGGCATAGAAATGAAGCTTCCTTACGGAGTTATAACAGAAATACATCTCAACTCCAATAAAAAGATCTTAGTCACACTTTAATTGCTGTTGCTACTGGAGAATGTCACAAGGACCTGGCCATAATGCATTGCTCCAAGAACCCCAACTACGTCCAAAGTGACCCATTCACAAAACGCTGTCAGTTCTGTTAACCACACAAATTCAACTAGTCCCTCATCAGCTGGCCAGTCTGTTGTTATGTCCAATACATCTTCATCATCAGGGCTGTTGAACAATTCCATATTTTCTGGTTGTACCTTCAACATAGTTATGAAAAACTAAGTTTTGTTGGTTATACTTAAATATTGTTAAATGTTACAATTTTTCAGGCTTTCATGATGTAATCAAGGTTATTTACCCCATAAGATAAAATCCTACACAATTCTGCTTAAAACACTTGTGGCCTGACCTGAACCCACCCTGTACAAAAGTGAGACCTAAAATATGAAGACCAATCACTTAACCACTTGGCTAACACCACCCCATGAAAAAGTATATAATCCTGTAACATTAAACATACATAAAGAACCCAGAAGTAAACACTACATACTGGTTCCCATACAAGTAATGGTTTCTTAAAACTCTTTCAAACAGTAACATTTTCACAAATTTGTGAAAAAGTGAATTTGTTCGAAATTTTTCAATAAATACTATTTATTTTTAATTTATGTGAAATTGGAAGTTGGATACATGAAAACGTTTGAAAAGTTGTAATGTAGATCTATATCAGTACATACATTTTTGTGAAATGAAAAATGAAATAATTATATATGAATCTGGAAAATTTTGCATTTGAATTTCAGTTTACTACACTCTACAGTTTGAAGTCATTATTAAAGGGTCTTTTCACCCTATAAGATAAAATTATAAATAGGCTAGTGTGACAAATGAAATTTTGTTTCTCTGAAACATATTTTGGAAAGTCATGTGCCAGGAAAGTATCAGGCATGTGTAACAACCCCCCCCCCCCCCCAGTTATCTATTTACCCAATTTTTAGTGTTTTGTAAATCAAATGATGAATTTAATTCAGATGTGTAAGACTCGTTAATGCATTTTGACAGCAATAAGTCAACGTACTTACCAATCACTGCACTATTCCATGCCAATCCACACAGCAGGTGGCCGACTTTCTGAATTTAAGTAGGTCACCCTATTCACACTTTCATTATTAGTGAGTCCGAGAACACACATTCAAATTATGAACAACTGTTTGTTATTCGACTAAATAACTATATTCATAGTAATATCTTACCAAACAATTATTGTTTATTTAAAAAAAGGAGAAATAGAATTTGATTTTCAAAAGTGTTTTACGGAACTATATTTTACGATCGCCAAGCAACAAAACAGCTATTCTATTTATATGGTTTACAATAAGAGTTATCTCGCTTTAAGTGTTTCTAACCACATTAATGCACCGGCTTTCGGAAAATTAACAATACCTTTTTGTGGATAAAAATAATGTAAACATAAGGATTGAATGTCATTTTGAATGTTGTCATTGAGGTATGACAACATCAGACCACGTTCAAAGTTACATGAATCGCTTCGCGATTGACATTCAATCCTTAAGTAAAATTATGAAATGCATTTCCAATATGGAATTGGCCGAGTGGTCTAAAGCACGCGCTTATGGATCACAGTGCCTTTTACCGCCTGGGTTCGTATCCCATTCAGGACAAATTCTAGTGTGAGAAAGTTTGTCAGTTGGCTTGCTATAGATCGGTGGTTTTCTTCAGGCACTTCTGTTCCTCCAACATCCAAGAACTGAACACCTCAAAATAATTGAAAGAATCTCGACTGTAAAACACCATTACTCCATTTCAATAAGGAATTGAGGATGGATGTTCTGGAAGAATATACTGAATTGAATTCTGAAACAAGAATTGAAACATACAGTACTGTGCCATAAGTCAACGTCCATTTTTCCTTTATATAAACTTTTCAGAAAATTCTGATTTAACAATCGATTTTTTAAACTTATCATAAAATGCAGAAATAATTGTGGTATCCTGATGTTTCATGTTTTTTATTTCCTATTTACAAAACACCATAAGGTTTATATATCTCTGCATAAGATTGTATGTGTGGTTTATATATCTTATGGATCATATTTCAATAGAACTATAGTATTTAGAAAAAAAATAAACAATTAACAGTAAACAAAGCATGATTGCTGTTCCACAAAAAATAATAATTACCTTGAACACTTTAAGAAACCAATTATTTCTGCATATCAGACTGAAAATTGTTACAACTGTTAAAATAAAATCAAAAAAACTTTTATGAAGAATTTTGGTTGCAATTGTATATGAAATAAAGATGGAAAATGTCACAGTGACATTCAGTTTTGACAAAGTACTGTGTGTTTTACAGCTCTATAAAATCCAGAATCTTTGGATAAAATTTGTTTCACTTTCAGACTGGAATATGGAAAGATTTGGCAGCATGATAGATATGCTCAATTTAGCTTAAGAAGATTTCGCAGGAAAACTGGAAATGTTTTACTGAGGCTCAACAAAATCCCAAGACAAAGAAAAATGACAGCAGCTCTAGCAAAAACAACAAAAACAATGACGGACTGAATAAAGAAGTAGAATACACAAAAAGCTCATTCAAAAGTATTAGATCAGCCATCAACAGACACTTAACTGACATCAAGAGGAATATAAATATTGTAAAAGATGACATATTCAGAACTGCTAATTGTGTTTTAAATGAAGTATTTAAAGAAAAGGTGCGCTCTGGAAAATCCAGACCAGTACAACAAAAAAAAAGACTATAAAGTAGCGATCTGACAAAAATAGCAGAATATTTTCGTGGTGCTGCTTATGGTACTTCCATCCTTCGTCAGTGCGTTTGGTATTACATTTCCATGAATTTTGTTACAAGAGGAATGGAGTTTCACCATTAACTATACATAAATCCATTCCTATTTCATAATGATGACTCTTGGCAATATGTAACAATTTCACATGAAACATCCGTAAAAACAATCAAGGGGGTTTATATGACTGGAATGACTTTAGTGATAAGCGCATGTATGCAACAAATACTCAGACTTTTCCTGTAACAATGCTGGAATTACTTATTAAAAAAACTGATCCAAATGCCACCATGCTTTTCAATCAGTACAAAAATGAAGCAAAAATGTATCCAAATAAACACAAAATCTGGTTTTCAGATACGGCTTTATCAAAACGCACATTTGGTGATTTCTTGAGTAAAATCTGCGAAGCATCGGGGGTTCAAACCCGTTACACACCACACTGTCTCAGAGCTACCGCCATACAACACCTAAACGATGAGGGGTTTTAGGCTAGACCTATCATGTTTATGTCTAACCATAAATCAGAAGCTTCTCTCAGGTCATACAACAGAACCCTATCTACTTTTTTTTTTTTTTTTTTTATTAATTTTTTTTTTCCTGTTTTACAATATATACAAAGACAAAAACAACGCAAGGACATAAACAACCTTTCACTCCCTCATTCATGCACATATAAAAATTCTAAATAGGTAAACAACATTGACCTGTCCCTTTGACATTTTTTTGAATCCACTTAGTAGTTGTGTAATACTTGGGTATATTACTTGTCAAGTATTAAAAATTTGCTTTTTAGTCGAAATAAACCTACTTGATTTTTAAGCGTGAATGCTCGTTTCTGCAATAAGTATAGAAATTTAAGGTCAGTCGTACAGGTCTAAGTTGTTTATCTATGTACAAATAATCAAACCATTTAATTGATGTATATACAAACAATATTGTTGATTCTATATATTTCAACAGTCGGACAGAATAAAATACTGATTTATCAATGTAAAGTACCACTGTCCGGAATTGTAGTATATTTTATTCATTATTCATGGAAAGTTTTGTGAGAATTCCAGTTTTGTTTAAGTTGTGTTTGTTGTCATAGTTGGTGAAATTTTTCTTTTTGATGATACAATATTTAACAATATATGTTTTCAATTCCGTAAAATGAGGTTGTTGCTTAATATATCGCTTTAAACTAATATATTGTTTTGTTAAGGATATAATGATGTTGGTATCATAGCTATTTTGACTCAGAATTCCGAATTTTACATCTTTTATACCAATAGTTATAATTTTACCTGTAGTTTCAAAAATCCAAGTCTCAAGTTTATTCCAGATATCCCTTACCTTTCGGTTGTCTACTTATGTACTCAAGATCACTAGTTAATTGCTCTATTTTATCAGTTAGATCATATGATTTACAGATAGTTCTTTTTAATCCTTCGTATGTTGTGAAGGGAATTTTTATTTGATTGGTGTTTTGTAACATCTCTAGTGTTAAAAAGTTTTTCTCTGCACTAAGTAAGTCTTTTATTTGTTTTATTCCTTTATCATATAACTTCTTTATATAGACTGTGTTTTTGTTGATTTTTATATTGGAGTTATGCCAAATAGCGCTATTAAGAACGGAATGTGTTTTCTCATATTTTGAAAGTTTAATTTTGAACTCTGCAAGGTTCGTTAAAACCTCCGTCCAGAAACTATTGGTAACTATGGCAGCTGTGTCAAGACAAAACTTATCCCCGAACTCGTTAAAATATTTAATATTGTAGCTAGTTATTTCCTCAAATAAGCCATTTATCAAATAATTATTATTATAATATAGTCGACGTAACCATGTCAGTTTCAATGATTTAATAAAACTTTCTACATGTATCATGTTTAAACCACCAACTCTGTATTCTTGTATCATATGCTTCCTACTTATTTTATCACATTTGCCCTCCCAGATGTAATTGTACAATTTTGTTTCTATCGTTTTAATAAACTTATCATCGGGTTTAGGTAGGACGGAAAACAAATGTGTTAATTTTGATAATAATAAAGATTTTATAACTATTATTTTTCCGAATGGAGTCAACAATCTTTTTTCCATGACTTTAGTTCATTTTCTAATTTATTGAGATAACTATCATAATTTAATGAAGTAACATTCTTTAGATCGGGGTTGTAAGTTATGCCTAGAACAGTGAAATTTGAGTTTGTCCATTCTAAATTTATGTCTGGACATAGAATTACATTAGAAAATAAATTCGCACCTATCCATACTGCTTTCGTTTTGTCGATATTAGGTTTTAAGCCGGAATATTTCGAAAACTGAAATAGAAGATCCATCGAGCTTTTAAGACTTTTCTTAGTACCGTCCAGAAATATACAGGTATCATCTGCATATTGTAGTAAACAAACTGACATATTTCCTAATTTAATTCCTCTTATGTTTTTGTCATGACGCACCATAATTGCCATGATTTCAGCGCACAGAATGAATAAGTAGGGTGAAATAGGGTCTCCCTGTCGACACCCCCTATATATATTGAAGAACTGGGAAAATATTCCATTTTGTATCACGCATAGCTGTGCATCTTTTTTAATTATTTTCACCCATTTTAAGATGTCCGGTCCGAAATTAAAAAATGATAAAGTTTTATGAATAAAGTTCCACGAGACGGAATCAAACGCTTTTTCAAAGTCAATTAAAAGAAGCGCCCCGGGTATGCGTCTTTCCCTTGCTAATTGTAATGTGTCGTATATAATTCTAGTATTTTCTCCAATAAATCTACCTGATATGAATTTAAAGATAATATTTTGATGTCAGTAGTTTTTAAAATATAGTATGTAAAAAATTCAATCATAGACAAAATATACACCATCGTGACAATCTGACAATACAGTTAATATACATCAAATACCAATTCAAAATTGTGTAAATACCAAAACAAGATTGTATATAATCCATTCACACAACACTCGCCACCAAAACGTACTACAAAAAAACATAGAAACAAATAACACATATATATATATAGAAGTCGAGTGAGCTTGATTTTCCAAAATTGGGTCATAACGGTTCTATTGCTTGCCGAAACAGAGTATACGCGTTACCTTGCGTGGTTAACCATCCACTGTTTACGGAGTTTTATGTTTAAATACATGCCACGTGGGTACATTATTATTTAGATTGTGTTTTGATTCACGGGAGAAAGTTTTCTAGTCAGTTTACAATGTTATAAGGTAAGTATTCAATCCGATATTTTTATACTATATGTATGATTATTTTAGTTCTTGATGAAGTCAGGGATAGATGCGTATTATACGTTATGTTTAAGCACGCAGCATGAGTAGTACCCATTTCAAAAATGCTCTTTGAGACTATATTTTCACACGATGATAATTTATGTATAGTGATTTTGTTACCATATGGGATACTATTGCCAAAAAGAAATATCTCAGATGCTACATACAGTCAAGTTTGTCCATAAAGACCTCTCTGAAAAAATAAAATTGACAATTTTCGCGGTCATAAAGATTTTGTAAACAAATTCATGAAAATATTGGAAAAAGATAATAAACTCTGGATTTTTATCGGTAAGGTAGAGTGACTTTTATATTTAGGTGGCCATAGGTCCAAGTTTGACTGTATGTAAGTTACTGGAAATTTTCTTAGGTTTTATACAGAGATTTCGGGCAGTAGTTTGAAAACTATACCAAAAATACCAAGTTACATGCATATAGTACAAGGTATATTCAATTGTAAATAGGTGCTCATTATAGCACAGTTCTTTGTTACTGATCAATCAAGTTGTTCTACAACAGTAAGTGAACGAAAAAGTAAGAAAGGTATATAAACAAACTAAATAAGTAACTCTTATCTATGTACAAATAACACTTTGACATTAATTCATCTATCAATATATGTATTAAGATATTATGTTGGTGTATGTTGAGAGATGAATTTAATTAGCCGATATACCGGTATACAGATAAAGTTTGTCAGCGATATTAAAGCCCATTACGCTTAAATATCGCTGTCAGGTCATATTTATATTGTCACGGTCAGTGACTACCGACCCTGTGTATTCATTCTCATCAGTTACATTTTGTATTTTTTGTTTAATGGCTTCATCAGGATCATGTATGTCTTTGTGTAAAATATCTAGTCTAGATGAATTACTGTCCAATTTATGATTTAAAGGGTACCTGTAACGATTTTCAGTTTTGACATATTTTATTTGTCGTACTTAAATATGACTGTAGCGAAAATTCCATAAAATTTCATTCCATAATAAGGTAGATATCGGCGATTTTCTAATACATCTCTAGAAATCCAAATCAAAAAGGTCGATATCGAGGCTCCCGTATTGTGACGTCATAGCAGTAACATACCTCCACAGAATATTATTTACCAACTACTAAAATGAGTCAAATACGAACTCGTAGTTTAACTTTCTATGATTATTTTACGGGAAAACTATTTAACGAAGTGGAATTAACATCCGTTTGACATGTACCGATAATTCAGATTATTATTAATCCTTTTGTTTATTAGACACATTCCTTAGATTTAGACCCACACCTGTAATTAACAGGATGTCACTTATAATTTGCAAAATTAATTTGCAGGTTGATAAAGTTATCTTACGACTCGTAATATACAATAATATATTTACAGTTCGAGTAAATTAAAGTAAAATAATTTTATTTGGTAAACGTTTTTTGTCATATACAGTATAAAGATTTCACTCCGGAAAAAATGGATATTTCATTTGTAAATTTCAAAAAGTAAGAAAAAGAATTCTTTCTTAGTTTTCATGTCAATAATAAAAATAATAAATATAAAAATAATAATAATTATAAATACAACTTTCAGGCAAAATAAAAAAAATTGACGACCAGAATAGTCTATTTAAAACATGTTTATTGATCTACTTACAGCATTTGATTTTATCAGATTTTAGTTTTCACTTTTCCTTGGGCATACATTAAGCTGTGATATTCTTAAATTCTTTATTCTATATATACAAATTCATAAAATTATTATTATTATTATCTCGTTTTTTTTAAATGTGATTTCATTCTAAAATCCGTGTCATTTCATTTTAAACAATTATAATATATTTCGAGTAAAATAATTTGAGATGGAATACCTTGTTTTTTCCAGCATTATTTAACCATCGGACAGTTGAAAAGAACTATGTTACAAACTTTAATTGTGTGAACATTTTCCAATTACCGAGGAAATGCGATGCCGCCAAACTACTTAAAAGTTTTCTACATCACGGTCATTTAATTTCAACTGTCAATAAACATTGCACAAAAGAACATAGGCGATTGGTTTTTTATGTATTGATTTTTACCCGGTGCCACTGTCATGTGCTGATTTCGAATTTTTATTAAAATGCATTATTTTAAAAGAAATTCAAAATCAGCACATGGCACCACAGTAAGTTCTATAGTATTCATCCGGTAGTCTGTCCAGTCCGACTTGATATTTAATTCATTTTAAAATGTCGACGATAAAATTAATTTTTCAAGTATTTGACTAATTAAATAATCGCGTATTTTTTGTTATAGCTATGCAGCTTATTGTAATTCTCGAGTCTGTCCAGTCCGACTTCATAAAATAATTTATTTTCTTAAGTCACAGATATAATCGTTTTTCGTGTTATTGACAAGTTAACACTCGTCAAGTATTTTTCAACAGCTATGCAACCAAATGCAGGTCGGGACTCGACTCAATATGTTCATCAGATTCGACCGTTTCTGGTTCGAATAAATAACGGTTTTACTCCAAATTCATCACTGAAAAGATTGTCTACTGCTTCCCGAAATAATGACGAACTATTTGACATAATTAGGTACACGTCAGAGTCGTTACTTTCTTCTACATACATCAATATATCATCATTGTTACTACTGTCTATTATGTTAGAAACTACTTCTAATACTGCAATGACGTCAAACGTTTATAACTCAAAACGAGGCGTTTCACTTTTCGATAAAGAGAAAGTTATAAAATGTGGATTTCAAACCGCTGTAACTTTTTTATTTTGTCACCAATTTTGATGTGGTTTTCAATATTGTTATATTTAGATAATATATAAAACAATTGTGATAAAAAACTTTTAGTTACAGGTACCCTTTAAGTTGTTCACCGTCTCTGTTAATTTCAAAACAGCAGATAAAATCTGGTCTGATTTACTTTTATTATCGATTTCAGTTATGTTAGACATTTCTTTGTTTGAACTGAGCGATAGTAAAGCAGTACTCACGTCTGTTTCTGGTCCACTTTTTTCTCGTTTTCTTTTACTATCCCTTTGACTGTCAATTGTTTTACATTCCCGTAGTTATTCTATATATCTAGTTACCCATTTAGTTCATTAATTTCGGCTAATTCCTGATATTTTCCATCTAGTATGACCAAAAATTGGAAAAAATTGGAGCGGTCAGGAAAAAGCCGCCATTTGCCTTGACCACTCACGCGACTCCCCAGAACACTATCTACTGAGCAAAAGAAATCTCTGAGTGAATCTTTAAACCGTCTCACACATCCCGAAGAGCTCAATACTGTAAATAGTACAGTGGCTACAAATAGATACACGAGGTCCCAAGCACGGCCATTTAATGCCATTTCTCTTCCCAGCTATAGGCCTACCTATGATCGTCCTGTGCACGTGTCTTCACCATCTGAAACCACTGTTAGGTCTAATTCAGTAGTAGTTTCAACCGGTAAAAATACAGATCTTACCTCTAACAGTTGTTACAATCAACACACATTCAAAACGAACAGTTCATTCATGTCAAACTTCTTGGCCAATTCAACTTTCTCATCTTGTTCTTTCAACTTTGGCCTGTAAACAACCGCACTACTTTATGATTACAACTTCAACCTCCGCACTAAATCTGTTCTAGAATGAACTTGATACCAATTTTGAAAGGCTTTAGTTTATACATCTGGGATTATTCAATATGTTATCATAGAGAAAAATTAAAATATTTAAAAAGAAATTTTATTTGCGTTATTACTTTCCTTGCACTATATTTTGCCGGCATCGTTGGATGTTCTAACGTTGGATTATCCCTTAATAAAACGGGAAAATTCAAATTGAATATGTTGAATTCGGCGCACAAATTTAAAAAAAAAGAAGAAAAAAGATTTAGGTGAAATGTAAATATAAGCATTTAACTGTTGAGGTAATGTAATTCTGCAGAGATAATACATACTGTTTTCCAGTTAAACTACATAACACGCGATAGTGTTATGTAGTTTAAGTGGAATACCGTATGTAATTATCTGTGCAGAATTACATTACCTCAACAGTTTAATGCTTTATTAACCAAGAGTAAAGACGTTTTGGATGATGCAACAAAACCATTAGACAGGCGACTTCAGGTATTTACTAATTAATAAACAAAAACCTGATTTTTTTTATCTTTGATATTTTAACCACTGACTGCCACGTACGCATATGGTAGCATTACTTAGTCTTATGTTATAATGGTAAATGCTCGACCGAATGTAGATATCTCGCGTTTCTGTTGTTTTAACAATTTATTAAGTGTACCTTTGTACAACAAATTAATGATTCACCTTCCATAATTCTCTTTTTAAACTGTTTTTTAAGAAAAATTCCAAAAATTTAAAATTATTAGCGATGGTTTGAGATCGGGTCGAGATATTTTCTATACGATTAAGCGGGTTTTGACTTTTTGGCTATGTGATTAAGTGGTTAATTTTCAATAGAAATGTTATTCTATACGTTTGACAACGGAATAAGTATAGAATAAATTTCTCTATCCGCGTACCGCTTGGTGGCGGATTGTATTTTCACGGTGTTTATAAGATAATTGCATGGGTTTTTATGGTCAGTTCGGCAGCGCACTTGGCAGAACACAGCTGTTTTTTTTTTGTTTTTTTTTTGTATGGTTATTTATTTTTTTTTTTTGTAAATATTTTTTATGCTTTAATATAAAAGAAAAACTTCAATGGTATTTGTTAATAAATTTCGGCCTCAGTGCATTGTAGAATATCCAGTAAGTGTTTCTAGTTGTTGTTTTGCATCAAGCGGAAAGTAGTGTTACATAGAGAATACATAGGAAATAAGTTTTGGATTTCACAATCCTATGCGATTATCCGACTTATGTCATTATCCTATATGCGATTAAGTGGGTTTGTCAATGTTCATGAAATTAATTTATTTGTATAGGCATGTATATTAAAATATTGTATGTATGGATACAATGATCATTTTTATATATGGTTCAAGGTCATAAGTTCAAAGGTCAAGGTCACAGCTGCATAAGAAGACTGAACTGTTGATTATCATGAAAACTAATAACTTTTGAATAGGCATGAATATAAAATATTTTAGGTATTGGCATGACGATTATTTTGATATATGGTTTAAGTTTAAACGTTCAAAAGTCAAGGTCATATCTGCATGAGAAGACTGAAATTGTTTATATATCTTGAAAACTTTTAACTTTTTGTATAGACATGTATATTAGAATATTGTAGGTATTGAAAAGACAACCTTGTTGATATATGATTCAAAGTCATACGTCCAACTGTCAAGGTCACAGTTACTTCTTGTATAGGTATGTATATGTTCAAGGTCATAGCTGCACAAGTATACTGAAATGGTGAAATATTTGGAAATTCTTAAGTACTTAAATTGAAAGTACTTAAGTTGTTACATGTATTTCGCTCTTTATAAATGAACTCTGATTAAATATTGTGGCAGTTCCAAACTTACACAAATTTGGAAAGTTTCTGTAATTACAGTTATTGTCTATTGTACTTTGCGAATGATTTTGGACTTATTCTTTTTTATGTCAACGTTAGTTCATGTATTACCTTTATGTAATTTGCGTTCTTGAAATACTGTGTTTATATTGGTCCTTGCTTATAAGTCACAGAAGGTTGCTAAAGTAAATTGAGTGACCACTTTTTGTCAACGCCTCATTATAAAAAAGTGGTTTGAATCGGATATAGTATAGGAAATTACCTAAAAGAGCATGTAAATATACTGTTCGAATTGAGTACCAATATTGAGTTTATGTGCAAGAGCGGTGCTAAATTTACCTGCTGTTAAGCCATGCTAAACACACATACTATCGAATTTAGCTGCGTTTTCCCATTTCCCATATTAAATCCCCGTAACGATTATAAAAAGCTCTGCATTTTATTCTCCAGTTGAGATGGTATGTAAGTTTATTAACAAAACTCATATCTTATAACAGTATATTATATGACATAAACTTTGTTAATTTCTCTTCTAAAACCTTGAAAAACAAGTATTACGGAAGGACGTGAATCAGACAGTAGGTGTCGTTTTTCTTTTGCCACACAAAAAAGTTTTGCTACTTAACTGTTCAGAAACATGTTCTTAAAAATACCATAAATATTTGTAATGCTTTTAAATGACTGTTGGCATACAATACAGAATCGAAAATATATTAGCTTTGATCGGTATATTTACAAGTGAAGTCTGTCTCTGAATTGGCTTCACTTGAGGTGGTGCTTGGTAGAGTGCTCGCTCCGTAAATGGGAGGTCATGGGTTCGAACCCCGACCGGGTCTGACCCAAGACTTGAAAGTGGGTAGTGTACTGTTTTTTTCGCCAAACCCTCGGCTTGAAAATTACGGTTCTTTCGGATGGAAACTTAAAATAAACGAGGCCCCGTGTCATGGTAGGCGTAAGCACGATAAAGAACGGGCAAGGCACAGGCAAAATTTCTGCACTTTCGCCTATAGCTGGCGACGTCTCAAAAAAAAGTGAAATATTCTTGACTGGGACGTTAAACACAATTACTCTACTCAACTCAACTCAACTTGGTGGCACAACATAAATTTTTAATTTTGTTATTGTTCATGTCCATTGAGGATACCCTTTCAGTGTTGACTTGTGATGAATCACCAATAGACTAAAAAACTAAAGTACTCGCTTTAATTTTGGACTCTTGTTTACAAAAAAATAAAGAAAAAAAGAAACAAATAATAACAAATCGTTCACATGTGATGATCATTTGCCACAGGCACTCACGTGCTTCATGCTTTTCATATACAATTTAATTGCCATTTCTCCCATATTCGACAGATCGATAGTGTTAAAGCAAAATATACAGTTCGATTTGCCTGAATCGCCATTTCAGAGTTTTAACCAGTTTTTATGACTGTCATTTGACAGTCATTTGCGTTTGAAAACACTTTCCAGATGACATTTAACAGCAACCAACCGGAAATACTGCTATTAAAATCGAAAGCGAATACAAAACGTCTTTGAAAAAACATTCGGTGAAGACCGATATTTCGCTTATATATTTCATTTTTTGACGAGTTGGCATTAATTTATAAGCAATTAAAGAGGATTTGTTGATTCTTACCTCAGAAAATTAATCATTCACAAAAATTTCGATATTCCATGACTTTTCCAGGAAAATATTTTTCCAGAAACCACTAAAATTCAAGGGCTTTTTCAGTCCTGTGCGAACCCTGTGAATTAATGTAGTTTCTCTGTCTCTGTCAAACACAGGTGGTATTTTACAGGTAAATTATCATTTTTCAAAGTTCGTTCCAATAAGTTACCTTTATTTATTTATTTGTTTGTTCGTTTTTGATTTTGTTTGATACAAGGGTTTTAGAAAGCACAAAACAAATTGAATAATTGTTTGTTTTGATGTCAAAATCTTTATTAAAAACTAAATTCAAATTTTTAAATAACAGATTTTAAAGTTATTGTCCGATTGCAGGAGGTGGTGGTAACATGTCAGCCATCTGAAAATAAAATGTAAACGTGACATTGATAAAGTGTACTAAATAATAACAAGAGCCATGAGAAAGACGCGACAATAAAGCAATTACATGTATATGATAAACTAAGATGTATTAAAAACTTCATTATAACCAGATTTAGTTGAACATCTCCAAACAAACCGGAAATTTTAAGCGATTTTTTTCATACTATGGTTCTGGTTCATCATTTATCAGAATTTTCTCTCTTAACGTCTGAAAGAACTTACCACACGCCTTGATTTTTTCAGTGTCTTTCAAGTTGAGTAAAGGTGTTTTACGCTTCGGGAAAGATTAATTTATGCCGGCGAAATCTGAGTATTCAGAGACATTACCAAAATTCAGAAAAGAACTATAATTTTTCTCTGTCCCGATAGGAATTCGTTCTAAAGCACCGAGATGCACTTTTATTTAGAAGCTAGAACTTCAAAAGTTCTCGTCAACCGAAATCTCCTTAATAGCCATTTTGGAGTCGGTATATTCATCTTGCACTGATCATTGCGATTCATTAAACTTTTCAGACATTATACTTGGTTGTTGTAGCTGGATTGCTGTTGCTGGCCTTAGGCCGATGTGCAGACTTTGCATAATTTGTATAATTTTGATGACGTGGTAAAGTTAGAACAGGCAGAGGAAAAGAGGCTACTCAGCGAACAGGCGAGCACCAGTTGACAACAGAACCGTGAGCCGTGAAACATGCAGAGAGAAAGAATTTTGAATTTTTAGTTGAAAAAAATGAAAAATTTGTGTTGGTTTTTTAAAGCCTGTGATCGAATAAGGAGCCTTAATAAGGGGAGCCAAAAGTGGATTTTTTTAATGAATGGGAGCGGGCACTATGCCAGCGTAAACGCACACTCTGTTTTCGAAAAACATTGGGCGGTCGGGTACTTTGCCGGCGTAAACGCACACTGTTTTCGAAAAACATTGAGCGGTCGGGTACACAGGACCAACGTTTTGACGTCTCTTCCGAAAGACGCAAAATTTAATTGTTGAAATCGTAGTCGTAATATATTTGTTAATATTCAATCGAAAACTTTGTATCAGATTGTACATCATAAGTACAAATAACAACATATCTTATTATACAACTAAATCCTAACAACCTGGCCTGTAATGTACAGGTCAAACAGCTTTGTCTTGTACCATTTCAGGAAATTTGTGAAAATTCCAGTTCATTGTCAGATGGATTAACAATTGTCCAATCGTAGCTCAAGTCAATGAAAAAGAAAAACCACCGATCTTTGGTGAGTGAGAGACGAACTTTTATAAAGTAGAACCTGTTGGATTCGAGCTTAAGAAATTTAAGTGACTTTGTTTTATTGTAAACCTGCTATTTAGACCACGGCTTACGGGCAAATTAAATAACACGAGGGCCTTATTTATATTTAAAATCAAACCTTTACAACTTCTAAGATATCCAACATATGGTTATCTGAAAATACATATAAAAGTTGTTTGTTATTTGAATACTTTAACATTTTAGTAATATTCTTGGTATTTGCATTACTTAGGTTTACAAATTTATGATTTAGGCTTGGGTCACATTCTCATCAGTTATATTACCATTAGAATTCCTTTAAAATTGCATTAAAAATATTAAACTAATATCATTTAATATATGGTCAAAAAAGAACTGAATTTAGCATTTTTCTGTCAACCTTAAAATGATTTAACGAACATTGCATTACAATGAATACGACATAAGTCTTTGAGCAACAATTATTGTCAAAATGGCCAAAGAAGAGTAAGTGTGATAGTTGACGTTTTAAACCGCGTAGGCTTTTTTTTTTTTTTTTTTTTTTTTTTTTTTTTTTTTTTTTTTTTTTTTTTTTTTTTTTTTTTTGTAGTTACTTGCGGCTTATGCCATCACGAGATGTACCATATCCAATGTAATGAGTACTCAGAAAAAATATAAAAAGTAGTGTCATGTTATACCAAAAACTGTTTAAAAAAGTAAGATGTAAGTTTATATCAAGACTAGATTATGAACTTTTGCACAAATTACAAATAAAATTGAACCTGACAAACGGACTATGCAATTAAGCGGAATCTACTGTATTTAATCACATTGTTTCACCTCAAACCAGAATAGTTTATACCATATTCATTGAAACAACTTACGTGACGTATCGTATTTTGTAAATATATGACCTAAATCGTTGCTATCTATATGACCATTATGATTGAGATCCAGGTGTGTAAAGAAAGTATCAGCAGTCCCTACAATACCGAACTGTGAATCATTCCATCCTTGTTCCATTTCTGGCTTGGTCACCATTCCGTCTCCTAGTAGTAAAACATTAACGTTATGTATTTTAATAGTCGGTTGAATGGTTTGTGATCTACAGCATTACTTTCTTGCATGTCTTACCTTCACACCCACACAGAAACATTTTGACATAAACCATTTCATCTGATACTGCGGTAGCTGGGTGTTTCAGGCGTTAGTTTTCAAACTTCATGCATCTCACCGCTTTAGATCCAACCGCGGTCGACTGCAAGTGAGGTGTATAATCTTGTCGTAGACTTTGGCTTGTTGGCACGTTGGTGCTTACTTCTAAAGTGACTAATGACTAATTTTGTTCGCAAGATGTTTTAACACGTTTCTACGACTCGTGAATGAAAAAGTACCAAACGTAACATACATGTACGTTTTATTGTTCAATATTCAAATTTATAATACAAAAATTGTTTTTTTTATTTCAGACTTATCTGTACCTACCGTTCTTATCAAACGAAGACAAGAAGTTGTTGAATTCTGACTTGGTCAGAAAGTTACTTTTGTCTACATCGGATCTCTCAAACAAAACTGCTAATGGCGTCTCTGTAATGATCTGAAACAACAATGTTCAAATGTTTGTTTGTCGCAAATCAAATTGATATTATCAAGGTTTTAGCACACTTTGTCATTTAGATCACGAACTTTAACAGAAAACAGAAATTGTTATAAATATGTACTATGGTTTTTATTTTCTGTACCATCATTTCTGAATTTTCATGGAATTATACATTCAAAGGTGTTGCATCATAATATACCACCTTTTTTTTTATTCTATAAACATTTAAAAATGGTGCATGCCATTTGTGTACTATGCATAAAACTGTTAGACCACGATAAAAAATAAGTATTTGATAATAATTTAAATTTTCAGATTAGCAAATGGCAAAGAACCTGATTTCTTAAGATTAGTATTAAAATGTTCGGTTTAAAGTATTACCGAATGTAGGTTTGGGCTTGTTATTAACAGACAACAAAATGCTGACGTCCATGTCAAGAACGTATATTCTAATAATATGAGCATGCGCATGCAATATGATGACGTATGCAAACGCATGGCATAGTATAAAACATGGTTATTACATATCAACAGCGAACAGCAAAAAAAACTTTCCGCAAACGTTAAAAAAAGATGGCACAATAAAACTTTACGTTAAGATTGCTAGTAACACATTTATGAGAAAAACTGCTTACATGACAAAACAAGCAAATAAAACTAAACAAAAAAGGGCAACCAGAAACACCTGTCATAACAAAGAAACGAATTGGCTTGATCTAAGATAAACACATATTGAGGCCTCACGATGTTGGTATTAAAGAACGGTTCTGGATAAATGTAAAACAATTACACCAAGTACTACTACTTAAAATACACGACTTACTCCAGCCCATTTCTTTGCAAATTCTACAGCTGTAACTTGTCCGTCACCATCGAGATCAAACACGTGATACATTGGCCCAAGGTCATGTTCATCAATTACATTATCGTCTGTAAGATCAGCCAAATAAAAGAAGGCGTCAGCATGCTCTTTGGTTTCCTTTGTTATTTCCATCCATAATGTTACAAATTCAGATTTTGACACTTGTCCGTTTTCTACAAATAACAAAAAGTTAAATTAAGCTTTAGCGGAAAAGAAAATTATACAAATAAAAAACCTGAATTTTGTACTAATCACAGGAAATAGATGTTAAGATGAATCAACAACGGACAGAGAATAACTAGCGAAAACCTAAAAAAAAAGTGGACTGTATGTCAAAAGCTACCAACAATATTTTTTTCTGCTTGGAAAATGCGTACGATAATCGATCGTATTGCCTCTTATCGCCTAGGTTCGAATCTCAATTGGGCGTGTGTCTAGTGTGAAAAGTTAGTCATTTCGCTTGCCGAAGGTCGGTATTATTCTCCGGGCACTCCAGTTTCCTCCACCATCCCAGATCTTACCACCTTGATATAAGCGAAAAGAGTCTTGAGTTGGACATAAAGCACCATAACTCCACTCCACTCCATAGCAACAAATGAAAGAAGAGGCTCAAGAGGGCCTCCAACATCAAATTTGGTTTCATTTTCCAATAACAAGGCAATAAAAAAGTTACGGAAAAAACCGTTAAATAAAATAAATGACCAGAGTTTTACATTCTATTTATCAAATTTGAACCACATTGATCAACAAATAAATATGTTATGGTCGGTTTCCTGTTTTTTCCATTTATAGTAACAGCGGCAATCTTGGATTTAGGATTAAACCGAAAATCACAAACTTTAATCTACTCTACCTAGGGACCTTCCACATCAAATTTGGTTTCATTTTGTCAAGTGGTTTCAGAGAAGAAGATTCTCAAAGAATAGGCTATATTAAGCTGCTAATTTGCTTATTGCGCCAACACCATGCCTATGATAAATGTTACGGGAAAAACTCGGTAAATATATTAAATGGCCAAAGTTCTGCATTCCATATGCCAAATTTGAACCAAATTGATCAACAAATAAATATGTTATTGCCATTCTGCCTTTTTTTCTATTTATTGTTATAGCAGCCATCTTAGATAAGGGTTTCGAGTAGATTTTAATGTCGCATCAGCATTTTTATCATTTGTGATGAGGGCAAGGTTAACCTCTATAAATTACTCCAAAAACAACTCGTTTATACATGAGATGTGCGAATGTGTTTGATGACCTGACGTGTACTAGTGCGCTTTCAGGGCGACTTTTGGGTAAGGTGCTTATATGCAGCAGAAAGCATTTCATTACCCTGGCACCCGGTGCACCAGTCGGTACTCTTCTCTCCGAATACCGAGTGACAGGACGAGAAAGGAATGTTTCAGTTTACAGTCTTATGTTTGACACTGTCGGAATTCAAACCCACGATTCCCGCTCTCGAGGCGAACACTCTACCTCTGAGCCACCTAGGGGAGAAATAAAGAATAGGTTAAAATATGTGATAACCATTACTTACTATCCGTATCAAAACCATGATATACATCTTCTAATTCTGGTTCAGTAATAATCCCATCATGGTTTTTGTCAGCTTTCAAGTACAAAACATTAATAATACCAAATAAATCTAAAACGCTGAAACATGAAACAGATTGATATATTACAATAATTCACAATTGTGGAATTAATGTAACAGGGTGTTCGTTTTAATGCATCGTTTAAATTACATCTGTTTATATGAAAACGATCCGTTTAGCCCAAAAATTTAGAAATTGCATTTTGTTAAATTTACTTTGTTTGTTCATCGAACTGCTTCAGATGATGATGAATTAACAAAAATATGCCGTCAAATTATACTGAATAATTATGATTATCTTTGTGTACTTATATGCTATTAAAACAAGTACCGATTTCTAAGTCAGTCTTGCATCAGGGCAAACATTAAATTTCAACCAATCCTTCGACGTTGCACTTACAGATATAAGAATGGTTTTAAGGTTGAAAATATTTTGGTGTATGAAGACTTACCCGCCTTGAGCGTTAATTTGTGACGTCAAGACAAGCCCTAAGAACAACCAGACCTGAAACTAAACAGTAATATTATAATTTATATCGAGCAAAAATAATATACATGTATAAGGGTTAGTGCTACTGTTTAAGAATTATTTAGCGAAAATTACGAATATTAGCAACAAAGGAAAGCCATTAAAGTCTTAATATTATATCCTTTTGAAAAATTAAATTTCTTTTATATAGTAAACGAAATAAATTGATTTTATTTGCTTGTTCGTTGTGACTCTGTAGTTATTAAGATATAAGGTTAAATCTCGTCACTCTCTGTTAACATTTTAGTGTCTTTTCTACCAAGGTTTGATTGCACTTGGGATGATACAAGTGTTAAAAAGTTATCACTGATGGGCTTGCCAAATGTCGATGTTTAAATCCGGCCAGCTCCAGTTTTCTCACAATCACTGATCACACCGCCTCGATACTAGATAAATACCCTTAACTGGGAAGAAGAATATTATTTCATTTAAGAGCACACTTGAACCATCAAATTAACAGAATTATTTGAAATGACGATGTAATTCAATTAATGGAATAAAGAGGAAAAGTTTATGCCTATCTTAAAAAAAACAGACCAAAACTGAGACTATCTTTATTGTAAACTAACTATTTATTATAGAGACATCTTTGACACTATCTAGAATAACACAAAACGCTAAATGACGGCAGGGTTGCCATCTAACAGTTTTCTCTCGTTGTTACAAATTACAATGTAAAAAAGTGAATTCGTCCTGAAAGACTAGGGTTCTGTCTAAAACAGCATTAACTTATTTCATTTATTTGGTGTTGAACTTTCGACAAATTCATACTATATAGTGTTTATTTCCCGAATTATATAAATGTGTCATTTATTTGCTTCGTTTTTTTTTTTTTTTTTTTTTTTTTTTTTTTTTTTTTTTTTTTTTTTAACTTTTATTGTTTTATAATATTCAGACGTTTTATGTTTAAACAAATGTTAAAAATTATCAGAATGAAAAAATAAATCAAAAATATTATTCGATTTAAAAAAAGACAGGTGCATGCGTACAGGAGGTACGATAATTTTATTATTCATTTTAAGTGGTTTTTTTTCTGCTTGAACACTGTATCTTATCTTGACATACAAAGCGATAGTTCAGTTCGTGAAAATTCCCGTAGGTTTCTCGAATAGGAATATACATGTATATTTTTTTTCGAAAACTTCGTAAAATTCATTTCTTAGGACGTCCCACTGAATATCCTAAAAAGCAGCAAAACTCTCAGTGAGTGATTTGATGAACATTTTAATCAGACATAAAATTTTTCTTTTTGTTAACATTTATTGGTGATTCTGGTTTATCTAATGTTTTTGACTTTTTTTTGCAATAAATATACTAACCGAGCATTGAACCCTTGAACTTTGACTTGCGATGCAAACGCTGCTAATTTATCGTTATTTCTGTAGCTAAAGATTTTTCCATAATTAAGGTGTGTAGGTATTGGGAAGTGCTAATTGGAAATCAAACTGTTGACCTTCCATTTTAAGGAGTGAGCACAGCTTAAAGGAACAACGGGTACAAATCGGCAAGATTTTGTAGTACAACCATAAATTAAATATTAAGATATTGCCAATACTTACAGCCATGTTTCGTTGTACAGAAGTTTGAATAAGGTTAACTTCAGAAGTTTATCAGAGTCAAGTATTCTTATCTCTCATAGCTAGCGTTTACAGGTCTGCATTTCGTAATGACGAAAATTAAATGTCAAAAGACAGGTGTTCAGTACAAAAATATTCTCAGGAACGTTTAATGCTCTCCAGTGAAATGACGTTATTTGATTTGACTAGAAAATCTCTGTCATTTAAATGTCAAGACTAGAACTAGATTACTTATCATTCTGATAGATATATAATCTAAAAACTTTAAAAAAAAAACCCAACTTATGTTAAAGAAGTGCTTTTTGGAGCTAAAGCTAAAAAAAAACCCTTATGTTTTTAAGTTTGCAATTGAATAACAAAATTTGGAAAGATCAACTTAAAAAAACTGATTAAAAGATAAGAAACACGCAAATTAAAATCACTGTTTAAAATTTTATTGGAACGCAAACTATGAAATAAGAAAACAAAGATTTAGACCCTGACATCAACACAAGAAAAAAGAGGGAAAAACACAGATTGAGACCACTGATTATAAAATAAGAAAAACGCAAATTAAAACCAGTGTTTAAAATTTTATTTAAGTAAAACAAATAAAGATCACTGATTATAATAATAATAAAATTAAAAAATAAACACGCAGATTGGGACCATTTAGTAAACACCGGTAAAATGAAACTTTAAATTACTGATTAGAAAGTACCAATTGAAAAAAAAAAAAATAAATAAAAAAAAAATAAATAAAAAAAATAAATAAAAAAATAAAAAAAAGTTTAATAAAAATAATAATAATACCGCAAAGTGTTACCATTTATATTAAGACAAAATAAAAACGAAAATTGAAACCACTGGTAATTAAAGAAAAAGAAAATTGCAAATCGAGACCACTGATTATAAAACGCAATAAAAACACAATCTGAGGTCGTTGAATATTAAAGAGAGGAAAAACTCCAAATGAGACCACTGATTGTAAAACTATCTACGTTGAATGAATACGCTCAAATAATAAGACCAATCATGAGCATAATAAGACAACTTTGTGAATGAACTTTTTAAAAAAAATCACAAACCCCGTTTACCTTACTGACTTATCTGTCACAAAGGTGTGTACTTATTTAATGTACGTGAAAATATGTCGTATCTTCAAATATTGAAATTCTTGTTTTGACTTTAAGTCTACGATTTTAATCTTAGATAAAGCTGATTTACAACCAGATCAACATGGAAATCTATAACTCCCTGACTTCTGACTTGGGTATGTGAT
Organism: Tegillarca granosa; assembly: GCA_029721355.1. Classification (NCBI taxonomy): domain Eukaryota; kingdom Metazoa; phylum Mollusca; class Bivalvia; order Arcoida; family Arcidae; genus Tegillarca; species Tegillarca granosa. The sequence continues at coordinate 32,772,239 of CM056606.1, read as the reverse complement.
ATGTAATTACGTCCAAACCGAATTTATTGATATTGTATTTAGAAGCGATATTCCTCTTTCCGACAAATATTGATTCAATACGGTGTAATAAATGATTCTGTATGACGTTACCAAAGAACTACGATAATGTCTATCCTTGTTTTAATATCTATATACCCCAGACCTAGATACCATCCTCTAATGGTCCTATGTTTGTAGGACCTAATATTAAACTTCACAAAATCTCATAAAATTAATGAGGGTATATTAAAGATTCGATTTTATAACGCATACTATATTTGATAAGATTCGGTTACATGTACTTAAAGATTGTTTTATTCAGAACTTTGCAAAACTTGGGTGGAAATGAGTTAAAATACATCATTTTTTATAAAACGGCAATATTATATGTGAATTTCATTATTGTGAAAGACAGCTTGGACAAGCGAGGAAGTAATTTTAAAAAGTAACAATTCGGTAACATGTACGTGAGATTTGTTTTCCTCAAAAATTTGCAGATATTCATTAAACGAATCTTGTGTGGAAAGTAGTTGAAATATTAGTTTTTTTATTAAAGGACAAAATAATGAAAAGTAGTAAAAGACAAAACGGACTAGCTAAAAGTTAATAAGTTAATATTTGGGAAAGAAAAATGTCCTAATTAATAAATGTATTTTTCTTTGGGTACCAAGACATTATCTTATTGAAGCATCAACCGTTTTAGAAAAACGACGATTAACGGAATAACCAAAAAGGATTATAAGAATAGCATATATATTTACTAAGCTGTATGTGTATCAAATCTGTGAAACAATCATTTTTATTTTTGTTTTGGGTTTTTAATAAAGCACGGTGATGTCCGACAATTATTACCGACGAAACAGTACTGGAATTAGGAGATCGAGCGTTGCTGTGGAGGTTCCCAACAATCCCAAATCAAACCTTATGTACTATGTGGCGTGTATTTGTAGTGTATTGGATTTAGAGAACGAGAAAAACATCGAGAGACTACGAGATTTTAAAAAACATTATCTTCTGACAGAAAAAGAAGTCAATCAACTTTTACTGCTCTGTTATGTGTTAAATCCGGATTATTTAATTAAGAAATGTATATTTCAAGACGATTTTATGTGTGGGGAAAATCAGAATGAATTTTATGAATTAAGAGCTTTTCAGCGACGTTTTCCCGTGGCTCCTGTCGTCGTCGACGGGGTTCCCAGACAAGTTCTTAAAATAATGTGTTTTAAAATCGAGTTTTTAATTGATAACTACTACGAACCTATGCTTTTTTATAAACAAAAATTGAAACATTTACTCAACCTACCAGATAGTAAGTTTGATATCATAAGTCTGCGTCTACAAAATTGTCTAAAAGTACACCTGATCACCCGAAACCTGATTCTGAAACCAGATATTTTACAAACAAAATTCATGATATTAAAGGCTTAAGAATTATTGAGGAGACGTATCCTTCTCCATGTTGTGATTGCTGGACTTGTACAATTTTATGATACATTAAATATGTCGTTTGTTATTTTCCTGATATTCTAGTTTTCCTGAACTTGGCTAATTTACGTCCTCGGGTGTTAAGGATGTCATGAAAAACCTAAATTACGGTGTTTAGAAAGTTTGCTCTTTATTTAAAAAAGATACGGATAAAGAACAAATTTCCTAATATAGACTAGGATTAATGTTTTTGTACGCCCGTATTTTTTGATTTACAAAACTTCTTTGATTCAATAAAACAATAATAGAAACTAGATTTGAATGTTTGTTATTTATTTTTCAAAACTTCCAATGTTTATACTTAGTGACATTACAATTAGAGATGAACATTTAAAGAATATCGTCAGCGCTTTCAGAAAACTAGAGATCAATGGATAATGAACTTGATGTTTGGTTTTAAAAAGATATATATATATATATATATATATATATATATATATATATATATATATATATATATATATATATATATTATTATTATTATTATTATTATTATTATTTTATTAAATTTATATAGAACAACTTATTTTTCCAACATCAATTGTGGTCTTTAGCATTGTTCTTGCTCTTGAAACGCTTAATATAAAAGTTTTTGTATTCCCATTTCATTTAGGCATTGACGCTCGTGTATTTGTAAAAGTGACATTTGAAAATAATAAAGCACCTATGTTAACACTTTGATAATTAACAAAATTTATAAAATTGCCGTTATAAATGCACTATAAATCAGTTAATATCGCTTTAATGTAATTTAAAATAACACTTTATCCGACAATATTGTTTGATTGTGTGGAGCTCCTTCAGTCCTAACACTTATTTTACAATTGTTGGGTTATTTAACGAAACGGTTAGTAAGTCAAAACTACAAAATATAACACTTTTAATTTTAATTAAGATTTATAACATATGTGCAACATATGTGAACATTGTAAAGAAGTGTCGTAAGTGACAACATTTATAAGATAGGACACGCATCTCTACTTAATTAAATCAACACAATACATTGTTAAACTAAGCGGGTTTCTTCTGTTGTACTGCAAAAACATGTTTTGATAATGGAAACGTTTCAATAACTAATATAGAGATAGTTTTGTGTGCATGATAAAATATCATTTCTTGATGATAAAAGCGAAGGATTTGTATATTTTCTGTCAGATGTTTAGACTCGTTGTCATTAACACACAAGGACAAGGCAATCTGCTTAAATACTAACACTTGTTAAACAGCGTTTTATAAAAGTTGTCAGATGTTTTAACTGGTTAACTTTATTCTGTAAATGTCTTGGACGAATTGTGACATAAAACGCATATTATCACGCCTTCTTTGTGAAATATAAATATGTATTATTTTATTAAACGTGTTGTAAAACATGGATAAAGTACAGACGATAAAATAGATTAAAACAAAATATTATTTTTGCTCTTCGTGTTGAATCTTTCATGAAAATTTTATTATATTCGTTTAACATATTAATATTAAAAATGTCGTATGGATCATCTTTCAAACATGGATATCCAATACGGATCTCTCCGGACAATTTCAGATCGGACAGAAGCTATATGCGGATTCCTCTCCAAATATTTCGGGGACTTTTAGTTCAATTAATCACAGACCAAACAGGAACCATTTCCGCACTTCCTCCCCGGACATTCCAGGAAGTATCAAGTTGCAGATTTATGAGAGAAGAGAAATACCGGAAAGTGATTCGGATAGAGGATGGAGTAAATATGGACTGTTACGGACCGGGACTTCTGTTAAAGTACCAGAAAGTGATAAAGCCAAGCTAATGTATTACGTGGCATGCATATGTAGTATACTGGATCTAACAAATGTACCCAAAATATCCAGAATGTGTGATTTCTGTAATTATTATATGTTAAGAGAACAGGAAACCAATTATCTTTTACTTCTATGTTATCAACTCAATCCAGATCTATTGATCGGGAAATGTATGTTCAAAGACGAAGAAATCTGTTCTAAAATACAAAATGAATTTTATGAATTGAGTTATTTCCAGAAAAAGTTTTCTATGTCGCCTACAGTGACGGTTCTTGGTGAACCACGTAGAGTACTAAAGATTATGTTTTTCAGATTAGATTTTATTAATGATAATTACTTCGACCCATTGTTTAGTTTCAAACCAAGACTTTCCGAGATTTTAACTTAATGAAGATCTGGGTACAAACTACAGGTCACGTGACTCCTATCAAGATATACACAAGGACATCGATCATTATGAAAACGGGAAATCCAAAACTTGTGTTATTTTATAGACTTTGAGGAACAACAGATACATTACATGTAGTTCAAGCTACAGACTTTGAGGAACAACGGATACATTACATGTAGTTCTAGCTATAGACTTTGAGGATTAACGGATACATTACATGTAGTTTTAATAGCTATAGACTTTGAGGAACCACGAATACATTACACGTAGTTCTAGCTACAGACTTTGAGGAACCACGGATACATTACATGTAGTTCAAGCTACAGACTTTGAGGAACAACGGATACATTACATGTAGTTCTAGCTATAGACTTTGAGGAACCACGAATACATTACACGTAGTTCTAGCTACAGACTTTGAGGAACACATGATACATTACATGTAGTTCTAGTTGTAGACTTTGAGGAACAACGGATACATTACATGTAGTTTTATAGCTATAGACTTTGAGGAACCACGAATACATTACACGTAGTTCTAGCTACAGACTTTGAGGAACCACAGATACATTACATGTAGTTCAAGCTACAGACTTTGAGGAACAACGGATACATTACATGTAGTTCTAGCTATATACTTTGAGGAACCACGAATATATTACACGTAGTTCTAGCTACAGACTTTGAGGAACCACGGATACATTACATGTAGTTTTAGTTATAGACTTTGAGGAACAACGGATACATTACATGTAGTTTTATAGCTATAGACTTTAAGGAACCACGGATACATTACATGTAGTTCTCGCTACAGACTTTGAGGAACCACGGATATATTTCATGTAATTCTAGCTAATGTGCTTTATTGTAGTTACTTATTTTAATTGCATACATATAAAATAAAATGCTCTGAAATACATCGTATACATATATAGTGTATAAGACCTCTAACTTGTGTAGTCTTATCAGCAGTTATATGTTGAATTTCAGAATAAAAACATTTAATATTTTAGACTTTATATTACCGCTCAACTGCATATATTGCTAGAGGGCGTATAGTCACATGTGATGAAGTGCACCTTGTGTCATATTGAAGACTCCATCGGGATCGACTAAAGTGATTTTATCAGTTAATAATTTTCAGTTTTTTTTTTCAATTTTTTTTTTCGCTTTCATTTCTGAAAATAATATCGAAAGCTGTCATATATATATATATATATGCCTTTTAAATATCAATTGCATTTTTTATTTCTTTGCTTTTGTGAACTTTCGGAAGGCCGTAGTTACCAGTTTCATTTCCAAAATTTAAAAGGTAATCTTTTTCTTTTTGGTCAAGCAACCTGCATTGTTTCGAATGAGACTTTTTATTTATTGTTTTTTCATTGTTACGGAATCTGCATCTCCACTTACTTCGACATAATATTTCGGGTCATTTAGTTGTTCGTTTAATATATCTCTGTAATGTTTTGTATCCATAATAATACTTGCACCCCCTTTATCCGCCTCTTTTATTATTATAGATTATCATTTTGTAACTTTTTAAAGTATTTATTTCTCCACTTGATACATTTTTGTACATAGCAATTGTTTTTCTGAAGTGCAAATTTTTGAAGATTTTCTATAAAGGTATTTAATTGTTGGTTCCTACCTTTTGGTGGTGAAAAGTTTGATTTATTCCGGACAATAGAATAATCAGTGACTTCTTTTTCTTGGACGAATTCTCGGAGTCTTAAAACGCCTGCAAAAATTTGATATATCTTCTTCTTTCAGTTCATCGGTGTCCGAGATAGGAGTTGGGGGTGAATTAAAAACCTTTCTGTAGTAATTTGATTTTATTTAGACATAATGTTCGTTGTGACAAATATATAATTTTTGTATCTATTGAGTTATTTAGTTGAATCTTTCCCGTGTGAATTTGTTCCGGTCCTTTTTCTTAAAAACGACCATTTCGTTGAGCATAGCGGTTTCTGCTTTTATTAATTGCCGAGTTATTATTTCTACGGTATTGTTGTATATTCCCGGTTTTGGAAGGGGTTTCTCCTTTGGATTTGATTGTTCTGCCGTACGCCTCGTTGTAAAACTTCAGAGTAAGGCGGTCTATATAATAATCCTGAGGTATTATTCTTCTATTTTGATGCGGGGGTCTACGTTTCAGAGTATGTTGGTCGTTGTTGTTACTTGTAAAAAAACTAAAACCGTTGTTTGCGCTTGTTTTTTTTTTTTTTTTGTTTGTTTGTTTGTGTGTTTCTTTCTTTCTTTCTTGGTAGTTTCCTTTTAAATTGTGGTTCCTTCTGTTTTAGTAATTAGCGGTGTAATCTTGTACGTAGCCACCTAAATTTACTTTCACATCGGTGGTTGGATAGGAGTTCCTCGTTCAATATTTCTTGTTTCCATATTTCTTTCAGTTTTTCGGCAATATTGCCCGTAGCAATTCTTTCTATCTCGGCATACATTTCTTGCCAGTGTAATATTGAAGACTCCATCAGGACCGACTAATTCGACTGAATTTATCAGTTAATGACGTGCGTGTGTGTGTGTGTGTGTACTTGGGTTTTACCCATGATAATTTCTGCAATTTGACCGTAAATGATGTAGGTTTCTCTCGGTGTTGTTATAATTTTTATTCACATAAATATATATTTTATACCGTAGTAAATCAGACAATTTTCCCGTATAAAGTACATTATGGCACAGAACTGTTTGATGTCCAAACAACTGATAATTTACTAATTTGTAAATCTAAAGTTTCTAATGACAGCTTTATAATAAGAACTTTATTATTATTATCAGATTTGTCATATAGTGAGCATATTAATTCCTGGCATATAAATGTATTTTTAAATGATTTCCAAATGTAGGTAAAGCCAATACAACAACAGCATCAACAAAAAATGTTATTTATTTTTTTTTGTTATTATTTATTATAAATACCAGAGACATATATTACATTGTAATATATGTCTCTGTAAATACTGCTTATTCTTTGTAAAAAATGATTTTAAATTCAACAAAATACAGTTCCTTTTTGTTTTAAACTTGTACAAAATACCACGAACTTGATACTACTTTGAAGTCATGTGTAAGATTCACGGTATGGAAGTCCTAGCAGAGACATATATTACGTAATATATGTCTCTGGTCCTAGGTTTGTGTCACGACTGGTCGTTGCATTTCTGAGTGATACATCAGCGTCAATATGACATACTGATGACAATGAAACCTACAGTAAGGCATCAGTTTACTTTCAAAACACATCCCAGTCAAGATATAACGTCCAAAGTCAAAGTGAAACTAGACTAGTATAAAGCGTTTTAGTAACGTGGATTCGATAGTGACCTATCAAAGAAAAATATAAGTGATAAATAAAAGCTGTAATAGTTTTTAAAATTTAAAAAATTATTTCAGTTTTTACTATTGATATTTAACTTATTTAAATTGTACATTTTGATTAATTTTAAATCAAAGTAGGATAAATATCTGAAATATCTCTTATAACGTTTTATCGGTTATGTTTGTCGTACGGTAAGTAGGCTATTCGTGACGTCATTGATGTTGAGCACATGCCAGAATCTGACAGCTTCCGCATCACAATATGATGCATTACAAAACAAACATGGAAATATGATCGTCTTTCATTATTACATAGTAAGTAAAGCATGAATATAGTAATTTTAAATGTATTAACCATGATTAAATCGTGTTATTACAGACGATGTCTACGATTACATGTAACTATTTACCGTGTCTGTTGATAAACAAATAGATCACTTGTCACTACAGTTATAAATAATCTTATATGGTTGTAGATTAAGGTACTACTATGCAGTGTAAAATGTAATGCAGACAATTGTTGTTATAAAGAACGTTTTTGTAAGAGTTCCACACTTTGGAAATATTTGGTGAATTGTTAAATATGTGACATGTAATTATGCATGAAATAGTTGTATTTTTTATCAGGGTGAGAATTTTTATGCCTCAATATTGGTTTTAATTTGTTTCAAGTCAATGTAAGAGCTTTTAAATTTTTTTTTGAAAATAAAATTCCCTATGATAATTTTTTCTCCTATGATAAAATTATAACCATACTTTACTTAGTATTTTTACACTGACAGACTGAAAATTGTGCTTTAACTTAAGCAGTAGAACATTCACAGCTTTATTGTCGGAGGTACCACTACTTTTTGTGTCACTGTGTTTGTGACAGTAAATTTTGATCAGTTATTATAAAAAAATAGAATTGACTTAAATTGAGTTCATTTTTTTCACTTCAGTTGTATAACTATAAAAATTGCCTATCTGCGATTATTGTAAAACATTTCTGTAGAAAGGAAATTCTTGCTGATACAGGGATTTTACATGTCAAAAATGGCAATATTATGTCTTATATGCAAAAGAATCTACCACTTGCCTTGTTTTTCAACATGTAAGATCCCTGTAATAGCAAATCTTTTCCTTCTACACAGGGATTTTATGGTAATCATGTATGCGACTTGAAAGTCAACAGCGGTTTCTAAAGTTCAGACGTTTCAGTCATCCTGTTGCGTGTAAATGTATATTTTTATGTTTATGTAAGCAGTTCTTGAATTCCATGAGTAAATGGTTGATAAGTGTCATATTGGCAAACTATGAAGTACCAGCAGATTAACATGAACCAGAGACTACTATTATTTATAGCAATATAGCAACAAAGAGTATAATATTGCAATCCTGCCTGCAAAAATGCCATGTTAAATAAAATTCCTTTTCAAAATAAATAATGAAACATAGATATTTGATTTGGAATAGATAACATTGTGCGAAAGTCAGTGCAATTAAGAACAAATGATTGATAGAGAAAAAATGAAATTGCTAAGAAAACAACTGATGACACTGATTTTACTGTGTGGCGGTTGTTATCCAGTCAGGCCTTTAGATTATATAAGCTTTCATCAGGACAAAGATGTTTTAAAATATTACAATTGCAGTAGAAATTGTAGCTCATAAGTACATGAGGGGCCTTGGTGGCCAAGTCAGTCTAAACCCTTGCTTACTAATCACTGTGCATCTCATGGCCTAGGTTTGCATGAATCTTACTTGGGCAGATCCTAGTGTAAGAAAGTTTGTCAGTTTGCTTGGAGAAGGTGAGTTGTTAACTCTTTGCACTTTGGTTTCTTCCACAGTCCCAGACCTGACTGCCTCCAGTTAAGTGCAAGGATCTTGACTGGGGCATGAAACTATTTTTTTAGTACACATTTTTATAATGGTACTATAATTAACATACTGAGATTTATACTTCTGAGTTTAAAGTTCAGAGATTAAAAAGATATGAAAATAGTTTAAAATTCATAATTTTGAACCATCATGCAACAAATTCAGTGTCAGCAGTTGTTGCTTTTGATATCTTTATTTAGTATTTATTTATGCATCACATCTGAACACTGAAATCCCACAAAACAAACCCAATAATACATAAAAGAATCTCAAGAAACCCACAAAGATGTTGGGACTACTGTACATTTTGTTAACCCATGACATTATCCCCTGCCTTTCGAAGAAAGAGGGGGTATTAAATCTGTCTCTTCTTTTGACTGTCCATCCATCCAATTTCTTGTCCATGGTTATTTGATCTCAAAAACTATTCATCACAACTTAATGAAATTTGGTACAAAGCATCAACAGAGAAAGGAGATGTGTATATTTTAATACGAGTTTCCTTGGAGTTATTGCTTCTTTAAGTTTTCAATTGGAAATTCTTGTCAGGAGTATTTATTCAAAACTATCCATAACAACTTAATGTAACTTAAAAAAAAACCACCAACAGGTATAGGATATGTGCATATTATTCACATAAGTTAAACTGGAATGAGAATTTTTCTTGGGAGTTATGGCCCTTTGAATTTTTAAATAGAAAAGTCTTTTACAAAGTTATTCTCCAAAACTATTCATCACCACTTAATGATATTAGATGTGCATATCATAGATCAGATTTGGTTTGTGAATTTCCTTAAAGTTTTGATCCTTTTAGTTTTTCAATAGGAAATTCTTGTCCCAAGTAATTCTCTTAATCTGTTCTCCACGTGGTTTGAGTGATTGTCAAGGATCATCATCTACCTGAGATTGTTTCGTATTACATTTTTGTCAACTAAATTAATGTTTTTCGTCACATATTTAATGGTAAATAAATAAAAAAACAACTAAAATACTAAGATTTGATTTTGTTTTTTTTACTATTTAATTATTGCATTCCACAGCAAAAGTACTTAATTCTGAATTATTTTATATAAAGCAGTCTACCTTGAACATAATAGAAATAAAAAGAAATAATAAATAAATAAATAAATAAATAAATAAATAAATTAATTAATTAAATGGAATTGAATATTAATTCTTGTTTTTGTACCTAAAATCAGATTTTCATGTGAAGTTGTTTTGTTATTAGTTTTATCACACCAGTGATGTATACCCAGAAATTACAAATTAATGTTTATATGAGATGGTTTGTGACTTAATATATTTTTGATCTTGTTTCTAGATAATCACAAGTCCATGCTGCATGGATATAAATTGAATCTTGTTAAATGCATTAACTGTTTATACCCTATTTAGGTATGGTTGTATGATATAATAATTAGTAATAGCTATCAGTTACAAAAATTTTCAACTCAGGATTTCCTTTTAGGTATGCCAAATGAAAGTCCACTTATTTATTTTTTAATTATTTGTACAAAGTACTTTCTGTACAAACAGAGTATTTTAAAAAAACAACCAAACCCTAACTTGCTTGAAAACTTTTTGAAGACATATTTTAGAATAGAAAAAGAAATAGCATATAAGAATAAAAAACTAAGTATATTATTTAACAGGTGGAGATTGCTGTTAAGATTGTTTGATAAAGAATAACAAAACAGATTTGTGGTTTTGAAATATTTTACTATGTTAGAGTACTGTTTCCAATAGAAAATACAATGTATTATACAGAATGTTTTATAACATTGAAATAAAAATTTCTTGAGTACATAATTTTTTTAATTTTTTAGACAAAGCAGTAGAAAATGGTTATACATATTAGAAATTATAATTCATAACATTGGATGAAAACCTGTACTAAGTATCATTCATATTTATTTGTTTTACATTATTGCTATATTATTGCTATATATATAATATGAAACGTGTAAAGATATCATTTACAATCATATGTAAGACATTATATACTGTCAGATTGTCCATTGTACAATATTTGTTTATACATTATATACTCTCAGATTGTCCATTGTACAATATTTGTTTATGTCAGTAATATCACATAGATATAATTTTTGTTTGTAATATTCAATGGAAAATAAAAGCATTATAAAAAAACTGTTTATACCCAACCCACTTGTGTGGTCAGACAAGAACTAATCCAGAAAAAAAATTTCTTGAAAATATTCATATTCATAACTTGAAAATTATATACTAGTAATGTTTGTCTTGTTTCTTTAATCAATAAAACAACTAACATTATTGTTGGTTTTATTTTAAAAGAATGATATAGTGCTGACATGAATAATAATCCCTTATACAGTGTTTTACCATGTTTACATGAACTATCATTCCTGAAATGGTACTAACTTGCACTGTCATCACTGATATGGTTTTGACATTTGATATCATACCCAATATTGACAGGGCCTGAACTGTATTACACCTTTTAACCCTAAATGTGTGAGATAATTCAAGGTAAGGAAGTACTTATAATAATTACAGATTATGCTGAAGTAAATGATGTGTGCTGTTACTGTCATTATACGTTAATACAGTATAATGTCTATATAGAAGGATTTATTTAGTAAGGTCGTCTCTATCAAGCTTAACCCTGTAAGCTTCCTTATTGATGATAATAAAGATCTACAAATTAACTGTAAAATCAGGAATTAACCTTGTAGTATAAATGTTAACAGATTTCAGTAAGGTTAAAAATATTTCGAAATCTTATTTTTTTGTTAAGGCAGTATCTATTCATTGATCAGTAATTAAATCACAGTAAATAATGATCAGTATAATATAGAATCTATACAGTACAGATAAGCTCGTTGTGTCTGAGATATAATTGTCGTCTCGCTGTAAAGACCAGGAACACTGTAATACAGGTATAACTATCAATGTTTTTGATGCAACAATTTCCAGGTAAGATTTGTGATGTTGAAGGCTAAGTGGTCTAAAGTGTGTACTTACAGATCACAAGTTCTCTTACAACTAGGGTTCAAATCCAATTTTGGTAGATTCTAGTGTGAGATAGTTTGTCAGTTGGCTTGTCAAAGGTTGGCAAATTTCTCTAGGCACTCCTGTTTCCCCACCAATCTAGAACTGACCCCCTCAATATGAGTGAAAAATGTTATGTGAAGTGGTCAGTCAAGATTAAAGATAATCTAGGGATCTAAGTTGTAAATGGTAAAATAAGACTGGTGATCTAGGGGTCTCTTTTTTAAAAAAAAGTAGTAACTAAGGTGGGATATGTGATGTGAGGCTGATAATCCAGGGATCTCTTGTTCATAAATCAGTCAGGCCATATTGTTGATTGAGGGATCTTGTTTGGGAAGTGGTCAAATAAGTCTGTTTTTCTCTTGTTTATGAGATGATCAGGTGAGACTGGTGATCTAGAAATACTAGTTTTGAATATTTAATAGAGACTAGTGATCTAGGAATCTTGTTTCTGAAGGGTGCAACAAGACTCACAGATGATCTAGGAATATCTTGTTTGTGAAGTGGTTAATTGGTTAATTAATATGTCTCATTACAATATAAAATAAGACATGGAATTGGTGAATGTTTTACAAGTCTGGTTTTTATTAGCTCACATGGCAAAGCCAGGATGAGCTTATTGCATGGTATAATATGTGCAAAAAACAAAATAATGTTGTTCCAGAAAAGTGACACAGGCCCTATTTGGCCTCTTGTCACAGAAATGTATTCAATGTACAACATTTACATTATATAAGGCTTTCAAAACCAAATATCGGCTTAGAAAGGTAAACTAAGTTCATGTTCACAGATTCCACTGCATATAGTATTGTAAACTGTTTTGGAACATCTTAGCTGTACATGTATATGTGAAAATGTGAAAATCTTTATACATATCAATCAAGGTCTTTAGAGAAGAGTTATATTCATATTGATCTAAAATCTTCAATTACAAGAATCTGGAGTAGATATCACCATAGAATTCTCTTCAGTTTAAAAATCACATTGTGTTCAATTTTTTTATTTGTGATATTATATCATATACAAAAATTGAACATCTACCTTGATAGTGGGAGGTTGTGGGTTCGAACCTCAGCAAAGTCATATATGAGACTTTTTAAATTGAGATACTGCTTCCTTCACTGGTTTAAACCAGGTGTCAGGATAATGAACTGGTGAAGTGGCAAACTTGTTTGTGGTATACTGACTTAGTGAGCTAGCACCTTAACAAAAAGTCACCCCTAGTGTGCACTTGTACATGGCAGACAATAATACACACTTGCACATCTCACGCATACACAAACTAGTTCTACGATTAATTAATAGAGATTAATAACCTTGCTCATCATGAATAGCTGAAAAATTGTTGCTGTGATGTTAAACAGCATTACAACAAGAAAAAAAATTGACATTGTGATGTAATGAAAAATTTGTAATGATTCCTTGCCTTGTGGAATTATGTCTTGTTATTTGTCAGGGCCCCAGTTTCACAATGATTCACTCAGCTGAGTGTACACTCAACTCAAATTTGGGAATATTTCATTGTCAATTTCTAAGACATTACACGGTTAAAAGTGAAAATCTAATGTTATATTTTAATTGTTTAGTGTAAGTTTGTTGAACAAAACAAAACATTGTCAAATAAAATTTTCAATTTTTTAAAATATTGATGAGAGAAAAATTGGAATATTTGAGTTGAGTGTACACTCAGCTGAGTGAATGATTGTGAAACTGGGGCCAGATCTTTAGTTAAATTTAGTATTAAAAATAGTTGGCATCTATTAATGTCAATTTTTAATTAGGATTTTTTATGATGAAAAAGAAAAGTTCTAAAATCATAACAATAAAGCTAATAAAATCATGAAATTCATGAAATCATGTACTAGCTTTGATATCCAATTTTATTAGAAATATTAATCTTGTCGTCATGGTAAATACTTTAGTGTATTAGAAATTATTATTCATTAAGCATCTCTATGTAACAATACCAAATTTATTATGGAATAAAATCAAAGTGGTTTGTTTTATTCATAAAAACTGGAATAAATTAATTATTATGGTGTTGAAATCATAAATCTTTAGAATGAATTCTCAAGGTATGATGATTAAATATTTATCAAGACGCTTATTTAATCTTGGTTGAAGATATATATTACTTCTGTAAATGTATTGTTTTAATGGTGTCAGTTCGTGTAACAATGTAATAATTTTTTAACTATAATTACAGCAGATATATATTATGGGACATAACCTTACAAAAAACAATAATTCTGATGTTACAATGATTATATAGTACTGAATACTTCTGATGTCCTCGACTCATGAGGAGTCTTGATCGGCTTAGAAGGAGTAATGATTATTGATTCTCATTCAATGTTTATTCATCTTGTCTTTACATTCCATGATAAACCATTTTCTGTGTAATTAAATTGCACATTGTTTTACAGTTATGATCATCATGATTTTGTTACCATTAAGCCACATCAACTCTGGTTCATCGTAACCCATATCTGTCCTTCCTTGTCTCATGTTGTGCATCATACATTGTTCCAGACTTTCTCATTATAAACTTATTCTTGGAAACTGCATGGCCAAATTTAAGGAAATTTGGTATCTATTATTCCTAAGCGAAGGTCCTTCAAATTTGAACAAATGGAGAGATTATATCCAATGTCTCATAAATGGTGAATTGGAATTTATGGGATTAATGGAATTTATGGGATTAATGGATAATACATGTAGCTAAAAATAACATTCTGTAAAATATATTTTAAAATTGAAAACACTGTATTATCTTGTTTATTAAAGTATTTTATTTTTTTTTTAATTTCAAGGTCATTATTTTAAGATCAAGATCAGGGACACATTACCTATATTGATTTTTCACTTTTTACTCTTTTATTCCAAAACTACAGGATCAAATTTGATGAAACTTGGTATCCATAATGGTCAAATAAAGTCTTTTCGGGCTTGCACAAATAAAGGAGTTAGATTCCTTTGGGCCTTATAAGGGTGAAGAAGCAAATAATTTCGAGGGGGGGGAGGAGGGGGGGAGGTAGTGTTCTCTGCATGAACATTTTTTTTAGATCTAAGGCTGTTTTAACACTGATACTGGTTTTGGTTTTAAGTTATTGACCTGTTTAACAACATCCTCTGTATCTGTTTTCTTGGAATGTTTAAGTATAATGTTCATATTCTGAGTGGCTTCTGTGTTTGACTGCAGACACTATTGAAATAAAATTTGCACTGCAATGGAGTAGATTAAGAACTGAATGCTTTGGTAGTTCTTTCATGAAGGAGTGCATTGCATTTCTTCAATTTTTGGCAAAATTATGTTTTCATTTCAGCAAGATTTTTTTTTCATTTACACAATTATTATTTTTTTACATTACAGGTCAGTATTACATGTTTTAGGTTAATTCTTTTCACAAGGTGATCATCTACTCATTACTTGAAAATATTCTATATATTTTGTGAGAATAATTAGTTTAAATACTGTCAGTATTTATCGAATAGGTTAAACATCAGAGATGAATAGGGTGATTTCGTGTTTGATATTTGACGGATATACATATAGAAAGTCTTGTGTTGAAAAAAAATTAATGTTCTCTACAGATATACTGTAGAATCATTAATATTCTTTGGGTTAAAATTTCATGGTTTTGCATTTTTAAAAAATTCTATTGGTAGAAATTTTCGCAGAATTCAGTTTTGTGAAAATAAATCCCATTGAGGACAATGGAAATTAAAAATTTTCAATGACATTTAATTTCGTGGTTTTCAGTAACCTACGAAAATAACGAAATTTAATCCCCCACGAATATTTGTGATTTTACAGTATTATCAAATCTTGTAAAGCAAGTGTTACATTGGATTTTGGAGAAACATTATAACTATAAAAAACAACTGCAATTATTCCTATGTTGGTGATGAAAGAAAGGCTGAGCAAAAATAATAACAATGTAGAAAAAAATGTTTTTCATGTGGAAATGATTTTTTTGTTTTTGTTTTTTTTTTTGTTTTGAAAAGTCATATCAATTTGCGTAAATGCACCATCATGAAGGAATAAGCATAAGTTATTTAAATTATAATTATCAACCATATTTTATTTTCAAACAGAACTATTTAAGATCTATTTACAATGGTTTAGAAAACCAGTGTTTCGAAAGAAACCTAAAATTTCTTCTTTTTTTTGACTGAGAGTCAGAATATATATTGATGTTGGATATATTTACAATGTTTTTCTTTCGGAAGACTTGCATATACATGTTTATATTTACCTTATATATGATAAAGTTTGTTGTTACATAATTATGTAGATATTTAAACATGAAGATAATTATTACACCTTAGAAATAAATTCCTATAGTAACCTGTTAACTCTGATGCTTAGTCTAACAAACATGATAATATTTAATGTTGTTCAATAATTATTTAAGTGATCAGTTTTACAGATATTGAAATATTAAATTTTATTGTTTAATCTTTATTTGATGTAGTTGTAAATTTTAGTTGTATTTTCCTCCCAGTTAATTCAGTTAATATGAATGAAAACAAATCTTTTACTGTAAATATATATTCGGTACATGTCTTATCAAATGATTGCATTGGGTTTGATCAGTGGCATTTTATTTCCCAGCAAAAATTCTTTCACCTACATCGAGGCGGTCAATACTGGGATGGTTGAGAAAACTGGAGTACCCTGATAACCCCCCCCCCCCCCCCCCCCCCCCCCCCCCGAGCTTTAGCAAGGGAACTGACAAACTTTGTCACAAATGATCTGCCCTATTCAGATTCAAACCAAGGTGGTAAGAGGCTAGCACTGTATGTGTGTGCTTTAGATTACTTGACCACCTCATCAGATGAGGCTGATTGGTTGTATATAACTGTTTATTATTTAACTCATGCTTATTTTTGACAAAATTAATTACTTCAACACTTTGTACACACACATCTTTTACTTTATAAATTTATCTATATACTTTGCTAGTGTTACAGTTATTTCCCTTGTTAAGGCATTTTGACAGCTGATTTTCAAGAAACACGAGGAATGGATTTAATTGTTGCAATCAAATGTTCCTCTTAAAAGGTACTCCGAGATATACAATCATTACAGTTCAAATACAGTATATACATGTATGACATGACCATTATTATACATTTGTCTTGGGCCTTGTCCTTGCTGTTTCTAACTGTTGAAAAAATATTTGTAATTTTCAGTTACTCATTATGAAAAAATATTTAATATCTCAAAAACAAATCTTTAAACAAGGTTATGAAGTGTATGTTTTAGTATTCTGATCATTACTAATATTGTGTTGAGATGACTCTCAAAGCAAAGTGCTTTTAAAAAATCCTGGATCCAATACACAATTACTGAACACTCAGAAAATTATTACAGATCGGTTTTGTTAAACCAGATTTTTATGATTGAGAAAATTATCATGTTGAGAAACATAATTGTTTGCTACTTAACATATCATTTCGATTAATTTTATGTAATGGCAAACTTCATGTCTTTGAAAAATTAAAAAATTGACATCATGTTCAATTTAAAATCCTTGTATACGTGTAGAAACAAATTAATCTATGTTCATGTTCATGCAGTGCATGAAGTTATGAAGGAGATTTTAACCATGACCTGTTTGGACAAAAAATTAAATTATCATCATTTTTATATATAATGCAAAGTTGATAATTAAACAAGAGCTACAATAATATAGTGTGATGTCTGTTGTCTTGGTGATAATTAAGGGAAGGATGGACTCTGATAATACAATCTAACACAAGGTGTTTTAGTATATATCAAGTCAAGATTTCTAGTTACCTTGTTACCAAGATGGTAGTCATGGGGGATTAACTGATAACGCCACTTATAAAAGGTGTGTCTGTGAAAGAATATTTTTGTCATATAACATATAACTATTAACAATATAACTGTTTTCCCAAATACTGCCCTACTTCAAATTTTGCAGGTACGTATACACTTTAGTGAATTTATACATAATGTACTAGCCTACAGTAGCATGATTTTATATATCCATATCAAGTATAAGTTGAGTGATAAAAGCCCTATTGGGTCTCTTGTTCCATAAAACACACTTCATGTAGAGAATTGTTTAATGCCGCAATGCTTTTAGACAGTATTTTACACTTCCAGAGTACATTCTAAGCAAATGTACCATTGTTTGCCTATTTTGCTTGGGTTAAACTGTGCTGCTCTAATGATCATTTGCTTAACCAAATTCTTTTAAGAAAAAGTGACTTATCAGTATATTATATCATTGGGAAGGTAACAGATAGAACTTTAATAAGACATAGAATCTTAGTTCCATAATAACTGATTGAGAATGCAACTTAGTGTGATAGTTGTTTTCATATTCATCAGTGGTTTGTTTTTTTTTTGATAGAGATGTGACCATTTGTTTTCAATCCAGAAAAAAATGTTTACAGTCTTGCATTTTTTAAAGTAAAATGTATTAAAAGTTAAAATGTTTATTGATTTTATCAGTAGTATTTTAAGAACATTGATTATTTTTAATCAGGAAGGATTGTAATTATAATATCCAAAATAATGAAGTAGAAAGACATTAATGACCAACATGTACCTAGTTTGAGTACATGTACTGATAAATTATAAGTCTACTACAAGCTTTAAAATTTGACTAATTTACTGTATTCTCGTTTATGAGGATTTTAGGTTATACACTTGAAATGATTGATTTTGACAGACTAAATTGCAATATGTTTCGTTTTAATTTCAGATTTTAAAATCAGCTGTACAGATACCAGAGTAATGTAATAAATTGTGTTAATTGTTTTGTTAACTGTTGATATTTAAGTGGTCCACTGAGGCCAAACTCAAGTGATATATTGATATTTGAGTACTCCTCTGAGGCCAGACTCAAGTTATATATACAACATTATTGAAGTTCCATGGATTGTGTGTTAAAACTGTAATTTGGAGCTGTGGATATTGAAGTTGTCTGTAACAGAAGTTTTATTATCAATGGCAGTGGATGAAGATCTATCATGTCTCAGGTGATAAATATTAATTATACCTTTTTTATTCAGAAACTTGTCTTTCCCTGGCCAAGTTGTGAAGGAACCCTGGGTATACACACAAATGTGTCATTTATATTGATCCATGAATATTTGAATCTGATGTACATTCCCTCGGAGAATTGCCTATCCCTGACAGTGTTGTGCATTCCCTCGGAGAATTGCCTATCCCTGACAGTGTTGTGAAGGAACCCTGGGTATACACACCAGATGTGTGTCATATATATTGATCCATGAATGTTGAAAATCTGATGTATGTTCCCTCTTTTACACTCATTGTAACTAAGTGTTATAAATGAATGAAAAAATGTCAGCATTAATGAGGAAGGGGGTCTGTCTCTATATATGATGTATAAGCATTTGACAGTGAAAAGATTTGCCATCATATTTATTTTATGTTTTATTATTGATCCTCTAAGTAAGATTTGTTGTCTGGGAATCTTGAATTTCCTAGGAATAATATATATATATATATATATATATATATATATATATATATATATATACATGTATTTAAGATTGATATTTTTTGTTAAAAGTTTTACCATTCTTGGAAATACTTATATGCGCATGATTATGTATATGTATTCATATTTTACTATTGATAAAGTCCATTATGTTGTTAATCATCAAAAGTCAAGGACCTGTTGGGTTTAAGTAGAGAAGTAATTATTACCCCAACAGTTTGTCAATTCTATCAGAAGGGTACCTTCTTATTTTTTTGAATTAAGTGAGTTAGCTTATTTTTGTCATGATAATACAAAATAAGGTAAGGAGCTCAGCTTCCATTAGAAAGTATGATAACTTTGATTCAAGTCAAACATTACTATTATGAAAGTTAAAAATTTTGAATTCAAGTCAAACATTACTATTATGAAAGTTAAAAATTTTGGATTTAAGTCAAACATTTGCATAATGAAAGTTTGATAGATTTGAATTCAGTCTCATTCATTCTAGTCAAGCATTATTATAATGACAATTTGATCAGTTTGATTGATTATGCAAGCTGTTATTCTGACTGTTTGACAACTTTGATTGTGAGTGGTCAAGATAATATGATAACATTATATTGAAGTGTTATATATGTATTATTGTTAGAGAATCAGATGTATTTTATTTAAAAGATTGATATAATTATTTATGTGTTATTACAGAAATAGTTTGGTATAATTACATTGTATTTCTGTGTTTGTTACCAAAATAGATTGACACACTGACACTTATTGGAAAATCTATTCTGATTATATATCATTACTACATCTAATAGGGTTACCTTAAAAACATCATATATTTATAAGTACATGTATACGTGCCATGTTAAAACATTGATGATGATATAGTGATTGATCATAAAATATAGAGTTATTTTGAAAATCAGTTCTTGTTTAGGTTGGAAAAACAAAGACATGTGATGTACTACATGTATATCTATTAAGGACATTTCCCTTGGGAACTGTTCGTATAGTGTTGTCTTGAGAAGTATAGTGACTTCACCTATTGGCTATGCCACTTAACCTTTCCATACAACACTGTAGGAAACCAGTTTCCTTGGGAAAGGTCCATAATATATATTTAGTAGATCACATGATAATTTGCACAATACTGATTGGTCACCTACACAAGTTCTATTTTGTATAGTTTTTGGTATTTCTTGACAATGACAGTATTGCCCTTGACAGCATGGTACTATTGTTTTTCCAGACGCATACTATACCCTGGCACTTGCCACCTTAGAGATAGTTATCTCCCCTTGATGATTCTGCCATTTGTCATTAACATGGCATTTTGCAGATATGAAAGTAAAGATATGACAGAGGTAGATATAAATTTTGATTTTCATGGGGATAATTTGTCTATTTTATTTGTCAAATACAGCAGCTGTCTGTAGTATAAACTATAGTGTTATGTGATGTACTAAAAACATTATGTTTTCCCTCAGGAACTGTGCTATAACAGTATTGTCCTGAGTGTATAATGCCTTCGCATGCAGCTCAGGCACTATAATCCCAAGTTAGTACTTTAGTAGCACAGGATCCTCATGAAAATATAATAATGTATAAATAAATAAATAAATATATATATACATGTATATGAATTTATCTGCTAACATTATGGAATCTAGACTCTGAGTACACTGAAACCAGTCTATTTCAAAAAGACTTGGTAATGTTGTATTAGTTCATTATCATATCAACAATTGGAATGAGTAGATATAGTATTGAAATGAGTACATATATTATTGGAATGAGTACATATAGTATAGTATAGCCTATCAGCTCGGTCACTACACCTCTCCAGACAACACTATAGGAGAATGGTTCCCTCGGGAGAGGTCAATAATAGATCAACACTATAGGAGAATGGTTTCCTCGGGAGAGGTCAATAATAGATTAATACTGTACTGTACTGTACTGTACTGTGCTATGCTATGCTATGCTATGCTATGCTATGAGGGAACCATTCTCCTATAGTGTTGTCTGGAGAGGTATAGTGACCGAGCGGATAGGCAAGTATAGTATAGTATAGTGAAACCAGAATGAAAATCAACATTGAAACACAGATTCTGTATGATTACAACCCTTTTTCCACCAGATGATCAAATGTGAGAAAACATATTATTGATATCTAAAGTTGAGAAGCCTCAATACTCTATTATTTTTTCCCAATCATCTCTTCATTCTGAGGAAATATTATTTTTTTTTAGTTTGACCATGTATTCAGATCATTTAGTTATTGCATAGTCTGTCCATCAACTGTCCCTAACAATATGTGTTGACATTTCCCTGTCTGCTTCATAACTCTTTGATGATATTAATTATCTAGGATTCTAAGAACTAAGGCTTCAATATTGGAAAGATGTATGAGCACAATGCAAAAAGGTTCAGGTCATTGGTATGGATTGGTTGGTTGGTTGGAATGTTGTTTAATGTCTCACCAGCAATTTTTTATACTATACATAAAAAGAGCAAGGTTATTTATCTCTAAATTAATATAAGATCAAGTTCATGTTTGCTTTAGTGAGAGCATGTAAATGGCCTGCTGTGTACTAGAATGCATTCAAGGCTAAATTTTTAAGGCTGCAAAAACTTAAATTTTGGGTTTCTATTTCTGTGTCCCCACAAATACTTTTGAATGGTATGAAGAATTTTGATGAATGGAAGATGTGCAAAATGTATTTCATGAAGCTTTAGATCAAACATCATGGTCAACAACAGCATCCTTAAAACTAAAATATTGAAAATTTTTAACAATCATTTCCATATCATAAAGTTTATGTTTTTTGAAAGGTTTTAATTAACCTCATCATAAATGTTTATTAATCAGAAGATGTACAAATAAATTTGCTTGGTTTAGACCAGTCTAAATGTCAGAGTCACAACTGGACATGCATAAAACTGAAATTTTAAGTTTACATTCCATGTCTGATTCATAACTCCTTTAGGATTTTTATCAAACTGGCCATGAATGTTTATCAACTTGAGAATGAATATAAGTTTGCTGAGTGTAGGTCATAGAATTTGAAGTATACATGTAGCTGTTTCATAACTAATTTAAAACTGATGTGTGTCTTATTGAGAAGAACAGAGCAGGAAGACTTCAGGGGCTTGTTGTTTCACTGAAATTCATAGAAAAAAATGCTGCTTGCATCTACAATAAATAGTAGTCTTACAGTATTAGCTTATATTTCATTACCACATACCTGTGTCCATTGTTAAATGGTTTTGTGGTTAAGACTAAAAATGAACAAAACTAAGTCTACAGGGACAACTCTTTGTAATACAGTGAACAGAATTTTGAGGGTCTCTGAGGCTGAGTTGTCTAAAGTTTTGACTTATGATTCACATCACCTGTCATCACCTAGTCTTGAATTGGAAAATGTTTATTGGTTTGTTCATATGTTTGGTAGGTGATTTTCTCCTTAAAGTCCTTTTTCTATCATCATTGATATAAATGGCAAAATTTATAAAATCATAACTGGGGGGGGTGGGGGTGGGGTTTGGATATTTAACAATGTTATTCCAATCTTTTTCACTCAAATATTTTATTTTATGACACCTGATATACAGGTGAGCAATGTTGTTCCTTTTTTAGAAATATGTCTCTAATCATGGAAAAAAATTTATTAGTCAGATGTTTTAAAATTTCTTTGGAAACATCATATCTATAAATATCCAAGCTCTGTCATTGTTTTGTTCATATAAGATTTCTAGCACTTGCCTGTTGTAATTATGAACACTGAAATTAATCTGTTCATATTTATATAGACAAATTTGATCATCAATGACACTGTTTAGTTTCCTATTTTTATCCTGACATACATTTATTCACCATTGTTTACTATTGAGAAATAGTTTATGGTAGAATATAGAGAAAAAATGCTTCAAAGGAATTTCGCTAGTATGAACTGTTTACAGATGCTTGTTGAAGTTCCTGTACACCCTCTCCCCTCCCAAGATTGATATAGAACTTGTTTGTTTTGAAGTTTATTGTTGTGAGGATAATAATAACAGTTGTGTGTTATAATTAGTGTTAATTTTTGTGATTCTGTAATGCTCCTAATGATATATATCTTATGTATGTATACAGAATCCCAAACACACATACACCAAGACAAAGTAAATATTGTTATAAATAAATATACACATACACATTCTAACTACGTGTGTTATATAATAATAGCTACTGTAAAGGTGTATGGTTATATACTGATGTATGTACACAACATCCTAGACTCTCTCCTCTTTAATAAAACTTTACACTCCTACAGATTGCCAGAGATTGGTGTTAGAACTGACTACCTCAATAAAAGTGAAAATCATCCTGATTGATGAGGTGTTAAAACAACGTTCCAGCCAGCCAGCTAGCCCAACATCCTACCTGACTGATGAGGTGTAAAACAACATTCCAGCCAACCAGCTAGCCGAACATCCTACCTGTATTAATAATGTAATGATGCATATACCCTGAAGTAATTTAACAGAATCTGAAACAATGTATTATACAGCAACTTTCCTTTCTCATTCATTCTCTCTTCCTAAGAAATGTTTGCATTCATAAGGCTATCTTAAGGTCTGTTTTAATAAGATTCTGTACCAAAACAGTGAAAATGATCTTGACAGATGTAATGCAGCAGGATTCTAGCTAGCTTAACAACCAACCTGTGTGATCAGTACATTGTATTATTATAATGATGTTATATACTACAGAGGATAATTAATTCAACAGATTCTTAAATATACGAAGGGTATCTCTCTCTCTCTCTCTCTCTCTCTCTCTCTCTCTCTCAATAATTAGTACTAGTATTTATCTGCATTTCCCCCTCTCTCATTCTGTCTTGAATAATTATATATAATACTAGTATTTATTCCCCCCTCTCATTCTCTCATACACATACTAGTATCCATCCCTCCTTCTTTCCCTTTCTCTCTCTCTCATCTATAAAATTTACTACTTCTGCAGCTTGCCAAATGTGAGTTTCCAAAGCTGACCACCCCTATGTAAGTAATATAATATTGACCATTTAATATTGTTAATTCAGTTAGGACGGTCCCTTAATTTATTTAGAGTTAACTTGTACTTTTGGACAGAGTTACCATTTCAGTTTTTACATTTTTTTAACTTAAGGTTTCCAAAACTGTCTCAATATAAGTGAAATAATCCTAATCATTTTCATTTAAAGTTAAGTTTAGATAGATCTTAAGTTTATTAAGGGTTTATTTTTAAAACAGGGTTTTCAATTTATTCAGAGTTTAAAGAACCAACAGCCTCAACATCAATTACCACTGTTTATTTAAGGTTTAATTCATATACTTTTTTTGGTTACTTACACGTTTAGGATTTAGTATAGACGGAGGGTCCTTTAATTCAGGGTTTAGTATAGACAGAGGGTCCTTTAATTCTGGGTTTAGCATAGACAGAGGGTCCTTTAATTCAGGGTTAAGTTTAAATAGAGAGTCTGGTTTAGTTTAGACAGATGGTCCTTTAATTCTGGGTTTAGTTTAAATAGAGAGTCTGGTTTAGTTTAGACACAGGGTCCTTTAATTCAGGGTTTAGTATAGACAGAGGGTCCTTTAATTCTGGGTTTAGCATAGACAGAGGGTCCTTTAATTCAGGGTTAAGTTTAAATAGAGAGTCTGGTTTAGTATAGACAGAGGGTCCTTTAATTCAGGGTTTAGTTTAAATAGAGAGTCTGGTTTAGTTTAGACACAGGGTCCTTTAATTCTGGGTTTAGTATAGACAGAGGGAACTTTAATTCTTGGTTTAGTATAGACAGAGGGTGCTTTAATTCTGGGTTTAGTATAGACAGAGAGTCCTTTAATTCTGGGTTTAGGTGCTTTAATTCTGGGTTGAGTATAGACAGAGAGTCCTTTAATTCTGGGTTTAGTATAGACAGAGGGTGCTTTAATTCTGGGTTAAGTATAGACAAAGTGTGCTTTAATACTGGGTTTAGTTTAGACAGAGGGTCCTTTAATTCTGGGTTTAGTATAGACAGAGGGTACTTTAATTCTGGGTTAAGTATAGACAAAGTGTGCTTTAATACTGGGTTTAGTTTAGACAGAGGGTCCTTTAATTCTGGGTTTAGTATAGACAGAGGGTACTTTAATTCTGGGTTTAGTATAGACAGAGGGTCCTTTAAATCAGGGTTTAGTTTAAATAGAGAGTCTGGGTTTACTTTAGACAGATGGTCCTTTAATTCTGGGTTTATTATAGACAGAGGGTCCTTTAATTCAGGGTTTAGGTGCTTTAATTCTGGGTTGAGTATAGACAGAGAGTCCTTTAATTCTGGGTTTAGTATAGACAGAGGGTGCTTTAATTCTGGGTTAAGTATAGACAAAGTGTGCTTTAATACTGGGTTTAGTTTAGACAGAGGGTCCTTTAATTCTGGGTTTAGTATAGACAGAGGGTACTTTAATTCTGGGTTTAGTATAGAAAGAGGGTCCTTTAAATCAGGGTTTAGTTTAAATAGAGAGTCTGGGTTTACTTTAGACAGATGGTCCTTTAATTCTGGGTTTATTATAGACAGAGGGTCCTTTAATTCAGGGTTTAGAATAGACAGAGAGTGCTTTAATTCTGGGTTTAGTATAGACAGAGTCCTTAAATTCTGGGTTTAGTATAGACAGAGGGTCCTTAAATTCAGGGTTTAGGTGCTTTAATTCTGGGTTTAGTATAGACAGAGGGTGCTTTAATTCTGGGTTTAGTATAGACAGAGGGTGCTTTAATTCTGGGTTTATTATAGACAGAGGGTCCTTTAATTCAGGGTTTAGTTTAGACAGAGGGTCCTTTTATTCAGGGCTTAGTTTAAACAGTGGGTCCTTTAAGTCAGGGTTTAGTTTAAACAGAGAGTCCTTTTATTCAGGGTTTAGTTTAAACAGAGAGTCCTTTAAGTCAGGGTTTAGTTTAAATAGAAAGTCCTTAAAGTCAGGGTTTAGTTTAAACAGAGAGTCCTTTAAGTCAGGGTTTAGTTTAAATAGAGAGTCCTTTAAGTCAGGGTTTAGTTTAAATAGAAAGTCCTTAAAGTCAGGGTTTAGTTTAAACAGAGAGTCCTTTAAGTCAGGGTTTAGTTTAAATAGAGAGTCCTTTAAGTCAGGGTTTAGTTTAAACAGAGAGTCCTTTAAGTCAGGGTTTAGTTTAAACAGAGAGTCCTTTTATTCAGGGTTAAGTTTAAACAGAGAGTCCTTTAAGTCAGGGTTTAGTTTAAATAGAAAGTCCTTAAAGTCAGGGTTTAGTTTAAACAGAGAGTCCTTTTATTCAGGGTTTAGTTTAAACAGAGAGTCCTTTTAGTCAGGGTTTAGTTTAAACAGAGGGTCCTTTAAGTAAGGGTTTAGTTTAAACAGAGAGTCCTTTAAGTCAGGGTTTAGTTTAAACAGAGAGTCCTTTAAGTCAGGGTTTAGTTTAAACAGAGAGTCCTTTAAGTCAGGGTTTAGTTTAAACAGAGAGTCCTTTAAGTCAGGGTTTAGTTTAAACAGAGAGTCCTTTAAGTCAGGTTTTAGTTTAAACAGAAAGTCCTTTTATTCAGGGTTAAGTTTAAACAGAGAGTCCTTAAGTCAGGGTTTAGTTTAAATAGAAAGTCCTTTAAGTCAGGGTTTAGTTTAAACAGAGAATCCTTTTATTCAGGGTTTAGTTTAAACAGAGAGTCCTTTTATTCAGGGTTTAGTTTAAACAGAGAGTCCTTTAAGTCAGGGTTTAGTTTAAACAGAAAGTCCTTTAAGTCAGGGTTTAGTTTAGACAGTGGGTCCTTTAATTCAGGGTTTAGTTTAGACAGAGGGTCCTTGAATTCAGGGTTAAGTTTAAACAGAGAGTCCTTTTATTCAGGGTTTTAGTTTAAACAGAAAGTCCTTTAGGTCAGGGTTTAGTTTAAACAGAGAGTCCTTTAAGTCAGGGTTTAGTTTAAACAGAGAGTCCTTTTATTCAGGGTTTAGTTTAAACAGAGAGTCCCTTAAGTCAGGGTTTAGTTTAAACAGAGATTCCTTTTATTCAGGGTTAAGTTTAAACAGAGAGTCCTTTAAGTCAGGGTTTAGTTTTAATAGAAAGTCCTTTAAGTCAGGGTTTAGTTTTAACAGAGAGTCCTTTTATTCAGGGTTTAGTTTAAACAGAGAGTCCTTTTATTCAAGGTTTAGTTTAAACAGAGAGTCCTTTTATTCAGGGTTAAGTTTAAACAGAGAGTCCTTTAAGTCAGGGTTTAGTTTAAATAGAAAGTCCTTTAAGTCAGGGTTTAGTTTAAATAGAGAGTCCTTTTATTCAGGGTTAATTTTAAACAGAGAGTCCTTTAAGTCAGGGTTTAGTTTAAATAGAGAGTCCTTTAAGTCAGGGTTTAGTTTAAACAGAGAGTCCTTTTATTCAGGGTTAAGTTTAAACAGAGAGTCCTTTAAGTCAGGGTTTAGTTTAAATAGAGAGTCCTTTTATTCAGGGTTAAGTTTAAACAGAGAGTCCTTTAAGTTAGGGTTTAGTTTAAATAGAGAGTCCTTTAAGTCAGGGTTTAGTTTAAACAGAGAGTCCTTTTATTCAGGGTTAAGTTTAAACAGAGGGTCCTTTTATTCAGGTTTAAGGGTTAAGTTAAAACAGAGGGTCCTTTTATTCAGGGTTTAGTTTAAACAGAGCGTCCTTTTATTCAGGTTTTAGGGTTAAGTTTAAACAGAGGGTCCTTTTATTCAGGGTTAAGTTTAAACAGAGAGTCCTTTAAGTCAGGGTTTAGTTTAAACAGAGAGTCCTTTTATTCAGGGTTAAGTTTAAACACAGGGTCCTTTTATTCAGGTTTTAGTTTAAATAGAAAGTCCTTTAAGTCAGGGTTTAGTTTAAATAGAAAGTCCTTTAAGTCAGGGTTTAGTTTAAATAGAAAGTCCTTTTATTCAGGGTTAAGTTTAAATAGAGAGTCCTTTTATTTAGGGTTAAGTTTAAACAGAGAGTCCTTTAAGTCAGGGTTTAGTTTAAATAGAGAGTCCTTTAAGTCAGGGTTTAGTTTAAACAGAGAGTCCTTTAAGTCAGGGTTTAGTTTAGACAGTGGGTCCTTTAATTCAGGGTTTAGTTTAGACAGAGAGTCCTTTTATCCAGGGTTTAGTTTAGACAGAGGGTCCTTGAATTCAGGGTTAAGTTTAAACAGAGAGTCCTTTTATTCAGGGTTTTAGTTTAAACAGAAAGTCCTTTAAGTCAGGGTTTAGTTTAAACAGAGAGTTCTTTTATTCAGGGTTTAGTTTAAACAGAGAGTCCTTTAAGTCAGGGTTTAGTTTAAACAGAGATTCCTTTTATTCAGGGTTAAGTTTAAACAGAGAGTCCTTTAAGTCAGGGTTTAGTTTTAATAGAAAGTCCTTTAAGTCAGGGTTTAGTTTTAACAGAGAGTCCTTTTATTCAGGGTTTAGTTTAAACAGAGAGTCCTTTTATTCAAGGTTTAGTTTAAACAGAGAGTCCTTTTATTCAGGGTTAAGTTTAAACAGAGAGTCCTTTAAGTCAGGGTTTAGTTTAAATAGAAAGTCCTTTAAGTCAGGGTTTAGTTTAAATAGAGAGTCCTTTTATTCAGGGTTAATTTTAAACAGAGAGTCCTTTAAGTCAGGGTTTAGTTTAAATAGAGAGTCCTTTAAGTCAGGGTTTAGTTTAAACAGAGAGTCCTTTTATTCAGGGTTAAGTTTAAACAGAGAGTCCTTTAAGTCAGGGTTTAGTTTTAACAGAGAGTCCTTTTATTCAGGGTTAAGTTTAAACAGAGAGTCCTTTAAGTTAGGGTTTAGTTTAAATAGAGAGTCCTTTAAGTCAGGGTTTAGTTTAAACAGAGAGTCCTTTTATTCAGGGTTAAGTTTAAACAGAGGGTCCTTTTATTCAGGTTTAAGGGTTAAGTTAAAACAGAGGGTCCTTTTATTCAGGGTTTAGTTTAAACAGAGCGTCCTTTTATTCAGGTTTTAGGGTTAAGTTTAAACAGAGGGTCCTTTTATTCAGGGTTAAGTTTAAACAGAGAGTCCTTTAAGTCAGGGTTTAGTTTAAACAGAGAGTCCTTTTATTCAGGGTTAAGTTTAAACACAGGGTCCTTTTATTCAGGTTTTAGTTTAAATAGAAAGTCCTTTAAGTCAGGGTTTAGTTTAAATAGAAAGTCCTTTAAGTCAGGGTTTAGTTTAAATAGAAAGTCCTTTTATTCAGGGTTAAGTTTAAATAGAGAGTCCTTTTATTTAGGGTTAAGTTTAAACAGAGAGTCCTTTAAGTCAGGGTTTAGTTTAAATAGAGAGTCCTTTAAGTCAGGGTTTAGTTTAAACAGAGAGTCCTTTAAGTCAGGGTTTAGTTTAGACAGTGGGTCCTTTAATTCAGGGTTTAGTTTAGACAGAGAGTCCTTTTATCCAGGGTTTAGTTTAGACAGAGGGTCCTTGAATTCAGGGTTAAGTTTAAACAGAGAGTCCTTTTATTCAGGGTTTTAGTTTAAACAGAAAGTCCTTTAAGTCAGGGTTTAGTTTAAACAGAGAGTTCTTTTATTCAGGGTTTAGTTTAAACAGAGAGTCCTTTAAGTCAGGGTTTAGTTTAAACAGAGATTCCTTTTATTCAGGGTTAAGTTTAAACAGAGAGTCCTTTAAGTCAGGGTTTAGTTTTAATAGAAAGTCCTTTAAGTCAGGGTTTAGTTTTAACAGAGAGTCCTTTTATTCAGGGTTTAGTTTAAACAGAGAGTCCTTTTATTCAAGGTTTAGTTTAAACAGAGAGTCCTTTTATTCAGGGTTAAGTTTAAACAGAGAGTCCTTTAAGTCAGGGTTTATTTTTTAACAGAGAGTCCTTTTATTCAGGGTTTAGTTTAAACAGAGAGTCCTTTTATTCAAGGTTTAGTTTAAACAGAGAGTCCTTTTATTCAGGGTTAAGTTTAAACAGAGAGTCCTTTAAGTCAGGGTTTAGTTTAAATAGAAAGTCCTTTAAGTCAGGGTTTAGTTTAAATAGAGAGTCCTTTTATTCAGGGTTAATTTTAAACAGAGAGTCCTTTAAGTCAGGGTTTAGTTTTAACAGAGAGTCCTTTTATTCAGGGTTTAGTTTAAACAGAGAGTCCTTTTATTCAAGGTTTAGTTTAAACAGAGAGTCCTTTTATTCAGGGTTAAGTTTAAACAGAGAGTCCTTTAAGTCAGGGTTTAGTTTAAATAGAAAGTCCTTTAAGTCAGGGTTTAGTTTAAATAGAGAGTCCTTTTATTCAGGGTTAATTTTAAACAGAGAGTCCTTTAAGTCAGGGTTTAGTGTAAATAGAGAGTCCTTTAAGTCAGGGTTTAGTTTAAACAGAGAGTCCTTTTATTCAGGGTTAAGTTTAAACAGAGAGTCCTTTAAGTCAGGGTTTAGTTTAAATAGAGAGTCCTTTTATTCAGGGTTAAGTTTAAACAGAGAGTCCTTTAAGTTAGGGTTTAGTTTAAATAGAGAGTCCTTTAAGTCAGGGTTTAGTTTAAACAGAGAGTCCTTTTATTCAGGGTTAAGTTTAAACAGAGGGTCCTTTTATTCAGGTTTAAGGGTTAAGTTAAAACAGAGGGTCCTTTTATTCAGGGTTTAGTTTAAACAGAGCGTCCTTTAAGTCAGGGTTTAGTTTAAATAGAAAGTCCTTTAAGTCAGGGTTTAGTTTAAACAGAGAATCCTTTTATTCAGGGTTTAGTTTAAACAGAGAGTCCTTTTATTCAGGGTTTAGTTTAAACAGAGAGTCCTTTAAGTCAGGGTTTAGTTTAAACAGAAAGTCCTTTAAGTCAGGGTTTAGTTTAGACAGTGGGTCCTTTAATTCAGGGTTTAGTTTAGACAGAGGGTCCTTGAATTCAGGGTTAAGTTTAAACAGAGAGTCCTTTTATTCAGGGTTTTAGTTTAAACAGAAAGTCCTTTAGGTCAGGGTTTAGTTTAAACAGAGAGTCCTTTAAGTCAGGGTTTAGTTTAAACAGAGAGTCCTTTTATTCAGGGTTTAGTTTAAACAGAGAGTCCCTTAAGTCAGGGTTTAGTTTAAACAGAGATTCCTTTTATTCAGGGTTAAGTTTAAACAGAGAGTCCTTTAAGTCAGGGTTTAGTTTTAATAGAAAGTCCTTTAAGTCAGGGTTTAGTTTTAACAGAGAGTCCTTTTATTCAGGGTTTAGTTTAAACAGAGAGTCCTTTTATTCAAGGTTTAGTTTAAACAGAGAGTCCTTTTATTCAGGGTTAAGTTTAAACAGAGAGTCCTTTAAGTCAGGGTTTAGTTTAAATAGAAAGTCCTTTAAGTCAGGGTTTAGTTTAAATAGAGAGTCCTTTAAGTCAGGGTTTAGTTTTAACAGAGAGTCCTTTTATTCAGGGTTTAGTTTAAACAGAGAGTCCTTTTATTCAAGGTTTAGTTTAAACAGAGAGTCCTTTTATTCAGGGTTAATTTTAAACAGAGAGTCCTTTAAGTCAGGGTTTAGTTTAAACAGAGATTCCTTTTATTCAGGGTTAATTTTAAACAGAGAGTCCTTTAAGTCAGGGTTTAGTTTAAATAGAGAGTCCTTTAAGTCAGGGTTTAGTTTAAACAGAGAGTCCTTTTATTCAGGGTTAAGTTTAAACAGAGAGTCCTTTAAGTCAGGGTTTAGTTTAAATAGAGAGTCCTTTTATTCAGGGTTAAGTTTAAACAGAGAGTCCTTTAAGTTAGGGTTTAGTTTAAATAGAGAGTCCTTTAAGTCAGGGTTTAGTTTAAACAGAGAGTCCTTTTATTCAGGGTTAAGTTTAAACAGAGGGTTTAAACAGAGGGTCCTTTTATTCAGGTTTAAGGGTTAAGTTAAAACAGAGGGTCCTTTTATTCAGGGTTTAGTTTAAACAGAGCGTCCTTTTATTCAGGTTTTAGGGTTAAGTTTAAACAGAGGGTCCTTTTATTCAGGGTTAAGTTTAAACAGAGAGTCCTTTAAGTCAGGGTTTAGTTTAAACAGAGAGTCCTTTTATTCAGGGTTAAGTTTAAACACAGGGTCCTTTTATTCAGGTTTTAGTTTAAATAGAAAGTCCTTTAAGTCAGGGTTTAGTTTAAATAGAAAGTCCTTTAAGTCAGGGTTTAGTTTAAATAGAAAGTCCTTTAAGTCAGGGTTTAGTTTAAATAGAAAGTCCTTTTATTCAGGGTTAAGTTTAAATAGAGAGTCCTTTTATTTAGGGTTAAGTTTAAACAGAGAGTCCTTTAAGTCAGGGTTTAGTTTAAATAGAGAGTCCTTTAAGTCAGGGTTTAGTTTAAACAGAGAGTCCTTTAAGTCAGGGTTTAGTTTAGACAGTGGGTCCTTTAATTCAGGGTTTAGTTTAGACAGAGAGTCCTTTTATCCAGGGTTTAGTTTAGACAGAGGGTCCTTGAATTCAGGGTTAAGTTTAAACAGAGAGTCCTTTTATTCAGGGTTTTAGTTTAAACAGAAAGTCCTTTAAGTCAGGGTTTAGTTTAAACAGAGAGTCCTTTTATTCAGGGTTTAGTTTAAACAGAGAGTCCTTTAAGTCAGGGTTTAGTTTAAACAGAGATTCCTTTTATTCAGGGTTAAGTTTAAACAGAGAGTCCTTTAAGTCAGGGTTTAGTTTTAATAGAAAGTCCTTTAAGTCAGGGTTTAGTTTTAACAGAGAGTCCTTTTATTCAGGGTTTAGTTTAAACAGAGAGTCCTTTTATTCAAGGTTTAGTTTAAACAGAGAGTCCTTTTATTCAGGGTTAAGTTTAAACAGAGAGTCCTTTAAGTCAGGGTTTATTTTTTAACAGAGAGTCCTTTTATTCAGGGTTTAGTTTAAACAGAGAGTCCTTTTATTCAAGGTTTAGTTTAAACAGAGAGTCCTTTTATTCAGGGTTAAGTTTAAACAGAGAGTCCTTTAAGTCAGGGTTTAGTTTAAATAGAAAGTCCTTTAAGTCAGGGTTTAGTTTAAATAGAGAGTCCTTTTATTCAGGGTTAATTTTAAACAGAGAGTCCTTTAAGTCAGGGTTTAGTTTTAACAGAGAGTCCTTTTATTCAGGGTTTAGTTTAAACAGAGAGTCCTTTTATTCAAGGTTTAGTTTAAACAGAGAGTCCTTTTATTCAGGGTTAAGTTTAAACAGAGAGTCCTTTAAGTCAGGGTTTAGTTTAAATAGAAAGTCCTTTAAGTCAGGGTTTAGTTTAAATAGAGAGTCCTTTTATTCAGGGTTAATTTTAAACAGAGAGTCCTTTAAGTCAGGGTTTAGTTTAAATAGAGAGTCCTTTAAGTCAGGGTTTAGTTTAAACAGAGAGTCCTTTTATTCAGGGTTAAGTTTAAACAGAGAGTCCTTTAAGTCAGGGTTTAGTTTAAATAGAGAGTCCTTTTATTCAGGGTTAAGTTTAAACAGAGAGTCCTTTAAGTTAGGGTTTAGTTTAAATAGAGAGTCCTTTAAGTCAGGGTTTAGTTTAAACAGAGAGTCCTTTTATTCAGGGTTAAGTTTAAACAGAGGGTCCTTTTATTCAGGTTTAAGGGTTAAGTTAAAACAGAGGGTCCTTTTATTCAGGGTTTAGTTTAAACAGAGCGTCCTTTTATTCAGGTTTTAGGGTTAAGTTTAAACAGAGGGTCCTTTTATTCAGGGTTAAGTTTAAACAGAGAGTCCTTTAAGTCAGGGTTTAGTTTAAACAGAGAGTCCTTTTATTCAGGGTTAAGTTTAAACAGAGGGTCCTTTTATTCAGGTTTTAGTTTAAATAGAAAGTCCTTTAAGTCAGGGTTTAGTTTAAATAGAAAGTCCTTTTATTCAGGGTTAAGTTTAAATAGAGAGTCCTTTTATTTAGGGTTAAGTTTAAACAGAGAGTCCTTTAAGTCAGGGTTTAGTTTAAATAGAGAGTCCTTTAAGTCAGGGTTTAGTTTAAACAGAGAGTCCTTTAAGTCAGGGTTTAGTTTAGACAGTGGGTCCTTTAATTCAGGGTTTAGTTTAGACAGAGAGTCCTTTTATCCAGGGTTTAGTTTAGACAGAGGGTCCTTGAATTCAGGGTTAAGTTTAAACAGAGAGTCCTTTTATTCAGGGTTTTAGTTTAAACAGAAAGTCCTTTAAGTCAGGGTTTAGTTTAAACAGAGAGTCCTTTTATTCAGGGTTAAGTTTAAACAGAGGGTCCTTTTATTCAGGTTTTAGTTTAAATAGAAAGTCCTTTAAGTCAGGGTTTAGTTTAAACAGAGAGTCCTTTAAGTCAGGGTTTAGTTTAAACAGAGATTCCTTTTATTCAGGGTTAAGTTTAAACAGAGAGTCCTTTAAGTCAGGGTTTAGTTTTAATAGAAAGTCCTTTAAGTCAGGGTTTAGTTTTAACAGAGAGTCCTTTTATTCAGGGTTAAGTTTAAACAGAGAGTCCTTTAAGTCAGGGTTTAGTTTTAATAGAAAGTCCTTTAAGTCAGGGTTTAGTTTAAATAGAAAGTCCTTTAAGTCAGGGTTTAGTTTAAACAGAGAGTCCTTTAAGTCAGGGTTTAGTTTAAACAGAGATTCCTTTTATTCAGGGTTAAGTTTAAACAGAGAGTCCTTTAAGTCAGGGTTTAGTTTTAATAGAAAGTCCTTTAAGTCAGGGTTTAGTTTTAACAGAGAGTCCTTTTATTCAGGGTTTAGTTTAAACAGAGAGTCCTTTTATTCAAGGTTTAGTTTAAACAGAGAGTCCTTTAAGTCAGGGTTTAGTTTAAATAGAAAGTCCTTTAAGTCAGGGTTAAGTTTAAACAGAGAGTCCTTTAAGTCAGGGTTTAGTTTAAATAGAAAGTCCTTTAAGTCAGGGTTTAGTTTAAATAGAGAGTCCTTTTATTCAGGGTTAATTTTAAACAGAGAGTCCTTTAAGTCAGGGTTTAGTTTAAATAGAGAGTCCTTTAAGTCAGGGTTTAGTTTAAACAGAGAGTCCTTTTATTCAGGGTTAAGTTTGAACAGAGAGTCCTTTAAGTCAGGGTTTAGTTTAAATAGAGAGTCCTTTTATTCAGGGTTAAGTTTAAACAGAGAGTCCTTTAAGTTAGGGTTTAGTTTAAATAGAGAGTCCTTTAAGTCAGGGTTTAGTTTGAACAGAGAGTCCTTTTATTCAGGGTTAAGTTTAAACAGAGGGTCCTTTTATTCAGGTTTAAGGGTTTAGTTAAAACAGAGGGTCCTTTTATTCAGGGTTTAGTTTAAACAGAGCGTCCTGTTATTCAGGTTTTAGGGTTAAGTTTAAACAGAGGGTCCTTTTATTCAGGGTTAAGTTTAAACAGAGAGTCCTTTAAGTCAGGGTTTAGTTTAAACAGAGAGTCCTTTTATTCAGGGTTAAGTTTAAACAGAGGGTCCTTTTATTCAGGTTTTAGTTTAAATAGAAAGTCCTTTAAGTCAGGGTTTAGTTTAAATAGAGAGTCCTTTTATTTAGGGTTAAGTTTAAACAGAGAGTCCTTTAAGTCAGGGTTTAGTTTAAATACAGAGTCCTTTAAGTCAGGGTTTAGTTTAAACAGAGAGTCCTTTTATTCAGGGTTAAGTTTAAACAGAGAGTCCTTTAAGTCAGGGTTTAGTTTAAATAGAGAGTCCTTTAAGTCAGGGTTTAGTTTAAACAGTGAGTCCTTTAAGTCAGGGTTTAGTTTAAACAGAAAGTCCTTTAAGTCAGGGTTTAGTTTAAATAGAGAGTCCTTTTATTCAGGGTTAAGTTTAAATAGAGAGTCCTTTTATTCAGGGTTAAGTTTAAACAGAGAGTCCTTTAAGTCAGGGTTTAGTTTAAATAGAAAGTCCTTTAAGTCAGGGTTTAGTTTAAATAGAGTCCTTTTATTCAGGGTTAAGTTTAAACAGAGAGTCCTTTAAGTCAGGGTTTAGTTTAAATAGAAAGTCCTTTAAGTCAGGGTTTAGTTTAAATAGAAAGTCCTTTAAGTCAGGGTTTAGTTTAAATAGAGAGTCCTTTTATTCAGGGTTAAGTTTAAACAGAGAGTCCTTTAAGTCAGGGTTTAGTTTAAATAGAGAGTCCTTTAAGTCAGGGTTTAGTTTAAACAGAGAGTCCTTTAAGTCAGGGTTTAGTTTAAATAGAGAGTCCTTTTATTCAGGGTTAAGTTTAAACAGAGAGTCCTTTAAGTCAGGGTTTAGTTTAAATAGAGAGTCCTTTAAGTCAGGGTTTAGTTTAAACAGAGAGTCCTTTAAGTCAGGGTTTAGTTTAAATAGAGAGTCCTTTTATTCAGGGTTAAGTTTAAACAGAGAGTCCTTTAAGTCAGGGTTTAGTTTAAATAGAAAGTCCTTTAAGTCAGGGTTTAGTTTAAACAGAGAGTTCTTTAAGTCAGGGTTTAGTTTAAATAGAAAGTCCTTTAAGTCAGGGTTTAGTTTAAACAGAGAGTCCTTTTATTCAGGGTTAAGTTTAAACAGAGAGTCCTTTAAGTCAGGGTTTAGTTTAAATAGAAAGTCCTTTAAGTCAGGGTTTAGTTTAAACAGAGAGTTCTTTAAGTCAGGGTTTAGTTTAAATAGAGAGTCCTTTAAGTCAGGGTTTAGTTTAAATAGAAAGTCCTTAAAGTCAGGGTTTAGTTTAAACAGAGAGTCCTTTAAGTCAGGGTTTAGTTTAAACAGAGAGTCCTTTAAGTCAGGGTTTAGTTTAAATAGAAAGTCCTTAAAGTCAGGGTTTAGTTTAAACAGAGGGTCCTTTTATTCAGGTTTTAGTTTAAATAGAAAGTCCTTTAAGTCAGGGTTTAGTTTAAATAGAGAGTCCTTTTATTTAGGGTTAAGTTTAAACAGAGAGTCCTTTAAGTCAGGGTTTAGTTTAAATACAGAGTCCTTTAAGTCAGGGTTTAGTTTAAACAGAGAGTCCTTTTATTCAGGGTTAAGTTTAAACAGAGAGTCCTTTAAGTCAGGGTTTAGTTTAAATAGAGAGTCCTTTAAGTCAGGGTTTAGTTTAAACAGTGAGTCCTTTAAGTCAGGGTTTAGTTTAAACAGAAAGTCCTTTAAGTCAGGGTTTAGTTTAAATAGAGAGTCCTTTTATTCAGGGTTAAGTTTAAATAGAGAGTCCTTTTATTCAGGGTTAAGTTTAAACAGAGAGTCCTTTAAGTCAGGGTTTAGTTTAAATAGAAAGTCCTTTAAGTCAGGGTTTAGTTTAAATAGAGTCCTTTTATTCAGGGTTAAGTTTAAACAGAGAGTCCTTTAAGTCAGGGTTTAGTTTAAATAGAAAGTCCTTTAAGTCAGGGTTTAGTTTAAATAGAAAGTCCTTTAAGTCAGGGTTTAGTTTAAATAGAGAGTCCTTTTATTCAGGGTTAAGTTTAAACAGAGAGTCCTTTAAGTCAGGGTTTAGTTTAAATAGAGAGTCCTTTAAGTCAGGGTTTAGTTTAAACAGAGAGTCCTTTAAGTCAGGGTTTAGTTTAAATAGAGAGTCCTTTTATTCAGGGTTAAGTTTAAACAGAGAGTCCTTTAAGTCAGGGTTTAGTTTAAATAGAGAGTCCTTTAAGTCAGGGTTTAGTTTAAACAGAGAGTCCTTTAAGTCAGGGTTTAGTTTAAATAGAGAGTCCTTTTATTCAGGGTTAAGTTTAAACAGAGAGTCCTTTAAGTCAGGGTTTAGTTTAAATAGAAAGTCCTTTAAGTCAGGGTTTAGTTTAAACAGAGAGTTCTTTAAGTCAGGGTTTAGTTTAAATAGAAAGTCCTTTAAGTCAGGGTTTAGTTTAAACAGAGAGTCCTTTTATTCAGGGTTAAGTTTAAACAGAGAGTCCTTTAAGTCAGGGTTTAGTTTAAATAGAAAGTCCTTTAAGTCAGGGTTTAGTTTAAACAGAGAGTTCTTTAAGTCAGGGTTTAGTTTAAATAGAGAGTCCTTTAAGTCAGGGTTTAGTTTAAATAGAAAGTCCTTAAAGTCAGGGTTTAGTTTAAACAGAGAGTCCTTTAAGTCAGGGTTTAGTTTAAACAGAGAGTCCTTTAAGTCAGGGTTTAGTTTAAATAGAAAGTCCTTAAGTCAGGGTTTAGTTTAAACAGAGAGTCCTTTTATTCAGGGTTTAGTTTAAACAGAGAGTCCTTTTAGTCAGGGTTTAGTTTAAACAGAGGGTCCTTTAAGTAAGGGTTTAGTTTAAACAGAGAGTCCTTTAAGTCAGGGTTTAGTTTAAACAGAGAGTCCTTTAAGTCAGGGTTTAGTTTAACAGAGAGTCCTTTAAGTCAGGGTTTAGTTTAAACAGAGAGTCCTTTAAGTCAGGGTTTAGTTTAAACAGAGAGTCCTTTAAGTCAGGGTTTAGTTTAAACAGAAAGTCCTTTTATTCAGGGTTAAGTTTAAACAGAGAGTCCTTTAAGTCAGGGTTTAGTTTAAATAGAAAGTCCTTTAAGTCAGGGTTTAGTTTAAACAGAGAATCCTTTTATTCAGGGTTTAGTTTAAACAGAGAGTCCTTTTATTCAGGGTTTAGTTTAAACAGAGAGTCCTTTAAGTCAGGGTTTAGTTTAAACAGAAAGTCCTTTAAGTCAGGGTTTAGTTTAGACAGTGGGTCCTTTAATTCAGGGTTTAGTTTAGACAGAGGGTCCTTGAATTCAGGGTTAAGTTTAAACAGAGAGTCCTTTTATTCAGGGTTTTAGTTTAAACAGAAAGTCCTTTAGGTCAGGGTTTAGTTTAAACAGAGAGTCCTTTAAGTCAGGGTTTAGTTTAAACAGAGAGTCCTTTTATTCAGGGTTTAGTTTAAACAGAGAGTCCCTTAAGTCAGGGTTTAGTTTAAACAGAGATTCCTTTTATTCAGGGTTAAGTTTAAACAGAGAGTCCTTTAAGTCAGGGTTTAGTTTTAATAGAAAGTCCTTTAAGTCAGGGTTTAGTTTTAACAGAGAGTCCTTTTATTCAGGGTTTAGTTTAAACAGAGAGTCCTTTTATTCAAGGTTTAGTTTAAACAGAGAGTCCTTTTATTCAGGGTTAAGTTTAAACAGAGAGTCCTTTAAGTCAGGGTTTAGTTTAAATAGAAAGTCCTTTAAGTCAGGGGTTTAGTTTAAATAGAGAGTCCTTTTATTCAGGGTTAATTTTAAACAGAGAGTCCTTTAAGTCAGGGTTTAGTTTAAATAGAGAGTCCTTTAAGTCAGGGTTTAGTTTAAACAGAGAGTCCTTTTATTCAGGGTTAAGTTTAAACAGAGAGTCCTTTAAGTCAGGGTTTAGTTTAAATAGAGAGTCCTTTTATTCAGGGTTAAGTTTAAACAGAGAGTCCTTTAAGTTAGGGTTTAGTTTAAATAGAGAGTCCTTTAAGTCAGGGTTTAGTTTAAACAGAGAGTCCTTTTATTCAGGGTTAAGTTTAAACAGAGGGTCCTTTTATTCAGGTTTAAGGGTTAAGTTAAAACAGAGGGTCCTTTTATTCAGGGTTTAGTTTAAACAGAGCGTCCTTTTATTCAGGTTTTAGGGTTAAGTTTAAACAGAGGGTCCTTTTATTCAGGGTTAAGTTTAAACAGAGAGTCCTTTAAGTCAGGGTTTAGTTTAAACAGAGAGTCCTTTTATTCAGGGTTAAGTTTAAACACAGGGTCCTTTTATTCAGGTTTTAGTTTAAATAGAAAGTCCTTTAAGTCAGGGTTTAGTTTAAATAGAAAGTCCTTTAAGTCAGGGTTTAGTTTAAATAGAAAGTCCTTAAGTCAGGGTTTAGTTTAAATAGAAAGTCCTTTTATTCAGGGTTAAGTTTAAATAGAGAGTCCTTTTATTTAGGGTTAAGTTTAAACAGAGAGTCCTTTAAGTCAGGGTTTAGTTTAAATAGAGAGTCCTTTAAGTCAGGGTTTAGTTTAAACAGAGAGTCCTTTAAGTCAGGGTTTAGTTTAGACAGTGGGT
This sequence comes from Tegillarca granosa, assembly GCA_029721355.1. Taxonomy (NCBI): domain Eukaryota; kingdom Metazoa; phylum Mollusca; class Bivalvia; order Arcoida; family Arcidae; genus Tegillarca; species Tegillarca granosa. The sequence goes on along the minus strand of CM056606.1, from coordinate 32,732,240 downwards.
CCTTTAATTCAGGGTTTAGTTTAGACAGAGAGTCCTTTTATCCAGGGTTTAGTTTAGACAGAGGGTCCTTGAATTCAGGGTTAAGTTTAAACAGAGAGTCCTTTTATTCAGGGTTTTAGTTTAAACAGAAAGTCCCTTTAAGTCAGGGTTTAGTTTAAACAGAGAGTTCTTTATTCAGGGTTTAGTTTAAACAGAGAGTCCTTTAAGTCAGGGTTTAGTTTAAACAGAGATTCCTTTTATTCAGGGTTAAGTTTAAACAGAGAGTCCTTTAAGTCAGGGTTTAGTTTAAACAGAGATTCCTTTTATTCAGGGTTAAGTTTAAACAGAAAGTCCTTAAGTCAGGGTTTAGTTTAAACAGAGAGTCCTTTAAGTCAGGGTTAGTTTAAACAGAGATTCCTTTTATTCAGGGTTAAGTTTAAACAGAAAGTCCTTTAAGTCAGGGTTTAGTTTAAACAGAGAGTCCTTTTATTTCAGGGTTTAGTTTAAACAGAGAGTCCTTTAGTCAGGGTTTAGTTTAAACAGAGATTCCTTTTATTCAGGGTTAAGTTTAAACAGAGAGTCCTTTAAGTCAGGGTTTAGTTTTAATAGAAAGTCCTTTAAGTCAGGGTTTAGTTTTAACAGAGAGTCCTTTTATTCAGGGTTTAGTTTAAACAGAGAGTCCGTTTATTCAAGGTTTAGGTTAAAACAGAGAGTCCTTTTATTCAGGGTTAAGTTAAACAGAGAGTCCTTTAAGTCAGGGTTTATTTTTTAACAGAGAGTCCTTTTATTCAGGGTTTAGTTTAAACAGAGAGTCCTTTTATTCAAGGTTTAGTTTAAACAGAGAGTCCTTTTATTCAGGGTTAAGTTTAAACAGAGAGTCCTTTAAGTCAGGGTTTAGTTTAAATAGAAAGTCCTTTAAGTCAGGGTTTAGTTTAAATAGAGAGTCCTTTTATTCAGGGTTAATTTTAAACAGAGAGTCCTTTAAGTCAGGGTTTAGTTTTACAGAGAGTCCTTTTATTCAGGGTTTAGTTTAAAACAGAGAGTCCTTTTATTCAAGGTTTAGTTTAAACAGAGAGTCCTTTTATTCAGGGTTAAGTTTAAACAGAGAGTCCTTTAAGTCAGGGTTTAGTTTAAATAGAAAGTCCTTTAAGTCAGGGTTAGTTTAAATAGAGAGTCCTTTTATTCAGGGCTAATTTTAAACAGAGAGTCCTTTAAGTCAGGGGTTTAGTTTAAATAGAGAGTCCTTTAAGTCAGGGTTTAGTTTAAACAGAGAGTCCTTTTATTCAGGTTAAGTTTAAACAGAGAGTCCTTTAAGTCAGGGTTTAGTTTAAATAGAGAGTCCTTTTATTCAGGGTTAAGTTTAAACAGAGAGTCCTTTAAGTTAGGGTTTAGTTTAAATAGAGAGTCCTTTAAGTCAGGGTTTAGTTTAAACAGAGAGTCCTTTTATTCAGGGTTAAGTTTAAACAGAGGGTCCTTTTATTCAGGTTTAAGGGTTAAGTTAAAACAGAGGGTCCTTTTATTCAGGGTTTAGTTTAAACAGAGCGTCCTTTTATTCAGGTTTTAGGGTTAAGTTTAAACAGAGGGTCCTTTTATTCAGGGTTAAGTTTAAACAGAGAGTCCTTTAAGTCAGGGTTTAGTTTAAACAGAGAGTCCTTTTATTCAGGGTTAAGTTTAAACAGAGGGTCCTTTTATTCAGGTTTTAGTTTAAATAGAAAGTCCTTTAAGTCAGGGTTTAGTTTAAATAGAAAGTCCTTTTATTCAGGGTTAAGTTTAAATAGAGAGTCCTTTTATTTAGGGTTAAGTTTAAACAGAGAGTCCTTTAAGTCAGGGTTTAGTTTAAATAGAGAGTCCTTTAAGTCAGGGTTTAGTTTAAACAGAGAGTCCTTTAAGTCAGGGTTTAGTTTAGACAGTGGGTCCTTTAATTCAGGGTTTAGTTTAGACAGAGAGTCCTTTTATCCAGGGTTTAGTTTAGACAGAGGGTCCTTGAATTCAGGGTTAAGTTTAAACAGAGAGTCCTTTTATTCAGGGTTTTAGTTTAAACAGAAAGTCCTTTAAGTCAGGGTTTAGTTTAAACAGAGAGTCCTTTTATTCAGGGTTAAGTTTAAACAGAGGGTCCTTTTATTCAGGTTTTAGTTTAAATAGAAAGTCCTTTAAGTCAGGGTTTAGTTTAAACAGAGAGTCCTTTAAGTCCAGGGTTTAGTTTAAACAGAGATTCCTTTTATTCAGGGTTAAGTTTAAACAGAGAGTCCTTTAAGTCAGGGTTTAGTTTTAATAGAAAGTCCTTTAAGTCAGGGTTTAGTTTTAACAGAGAGTCCTTTTATTCAGGGTTAAGTTTAAACAGAGAGTCCTTTAAGTCAGGGTTTAGTTTTAATAGAAAGTCCTTTAAGTCAGGGTTTAGTTTAAATAGAAAGTCCTTTAAGTCAGGGTTTAGTTTAAACAGAGAGTCCTTTAAGTCAGGGTTTAGTTTAAACAGAGATTCCTTTTATTCAGGGTTAAGTTTAAACAGAGAGTCCTTTAAGTCAGGGTTAGTTTTAATAGAAAGTCCTTTAAGTCAGGGTTTAGTTTTAACAGAGAGTCCTTTTATTCAGGGTTTAGTTTAAACAGAGAGTCCTTTTATTCAAGGTTTAGTTTAAACAGAGAGTCCTTTAAGTCAGGGTTTAGTTTAAATAGAAAGTCCTTTAAGTCAGGGTTAAGTTTAAACAGAGAGTCCTTTAAGTCAGGGTTTAGTTTAAATAGAAAGTCCTTTAAGTCAGGGTTTAGTTTAAATAGAGAGTCCTTTTATTCAGGGTTAATTTTAAACAGAGAGTCCTTTAAGTCAGGGGTTTAGTTTAAATAGAGAGTCCTTTAAGTCAGGGTTTAGTTTAAACAGAGAGTCCCTTTTATTCAGGGTTAAGTTTGAACAGAGAGTCCTTTAAGTCAGGGTTTAGTTTAAATAGAGAGTCCTTTTATTCAGGGTTAAGTTTAAACAGAGAGTCCTTTAAGTTAGGGTTTAGTTTAAATAGAGAGTCCTTTAAGTCAGGGTTTAGTTTGAACAGAGAGTCCTTTTATTCAGGGTTAAGTTTAAACAGAGGGTCCTTTTATTCAGGTTAAGGGTTTAGTTAAAACAGAGGGTCCTTTTATTCAGGTTTAGTTTAAACAGAGCGTCCTGTTATTCAGGTTTTAGGGTTAAGTTTAAACAGAGGGTCCTTTTATTCAGGGTTAAGTTTAAACAGAGAGTCCTTTAAGTCAGGGTTTAGTTTAAACAGAGAGTCCTTTTATTCAGGGTTAAGTTTAAACAGAGGGTCCTTTTATTCAGGTTTTAGTTTAAATAGAAAGTCCTTTAAGTCAGGGTTTAGTTTAAATAGAGAGTCCTTTTATTTAGGGTTAAGTTTAAACAGAGAGTCCTTTAAGTCAGGGTTTAGTTTAAATACAGAGTCCTTTAAGTCAGGGTTTAGTTTAAACAGAGAGTCCTTTTATTCAGGGTTAAGTTTAAACAGAGAGTCCTTTAAGTCAGGGTTTAGTTTAAATAGAGAGTCCTTTAAGTCAGGGTTTAGTTTAAACAGTGAGTCCTTTAAGTCAGGGGTTTAGTTTAAACAGAAAGTCCTTTAAGTCAGGGTTTAGTTTAAATAGAGAGTCCTTTTATTCAGGGTTAAGTTTAAATAGAGAGTCCTTTTATTCAGGGTTAAGTTTAAACAGAGAGTCCTTTAAGTCAGGGTTTAGTTTAAATAGAAAGTCCTTTAAGTCAGGGTTTAGTTTAAATAGAGTCCTTTTATTCAGGGTTAAGTTTAAACAGAGAGTCCTTTAAGTCAGGGTTTAGTTTAAATAGAAAGTCCTTTAAGTCAGGGTTTAGTTTAAATAGAAAGTCCTTTAAGTCAGGGTTTAGTTAAATAGAGAGTCCTTTTATTCAGGGTTAAGTTTAAACAGAGAGTCCTTTAAGTCAGGGTTTAGTTTAAATAGAGAGTCCTTTAAGTCAGGGTTTAGTTTAAACAGAGAGTCCTTTAAGTCAGGGTTTAGTTTAAATAGAGAGTCCTTTTATTCAGGGTTAAGTTTAAACAGAGAGTCCTTTAAGTCAGGGTTTAGTTTAAATAGAGAGTCCTTTAAGTCAGGGTTTAGTTTAAACAGAGAGTCCTTTAAGTCAGGGTTTAGTTTAAATAGAGAGTCCTTTTATTCAGGGTTAAGTTTAAACAGAGAGTCCTTTAAGTCAGGGTTTAGTTTAAATAGAAAGTCCTTTAAGTCAGGGTTTAGTTTAAACAGAGAGTTCTTTAAGTCAGGGTTTAGTTTAAATAGAAAGGTCCTTTAAGTCAGGGTTTAGTTTAAACTAGAGAGTCCTTTTATTCAGGGTTAAGTTTAAACAGAGAGTCCTTTAAGTCAGGGTTTAGTTTAAATAGAAAGTCCTTTAAGTCAGGGTTTAGTTTAAACAGAGAGTTCTTTAAGTCAGGGTTTAGTTTAAATAGAGAAGTCCTTTAAGTCAGGGTTTAGTTTAAATAGAAAGTTCCTTAAGTCAGGGTTTAGTTTAAACAGAGAGTCCTTTAAGTCAGGGTTAGTTTAAACAGAGAGTCCTTTAAGTCAGGGTTTAGTTTAAATAGAAAGTCCTTAAAGTCAGGGTTTAGTTTAACCAGAGGGTCCTTTTATTCAGGTTTTAGTTTAAATAGAAAGTCCTTTAAGTCAGGGTTTAGTTTAAATAGAGAGTCCTTTTATTTAGGGTTAAGTTTAAACAGAGAGTCCTTTAAGTCAGGGTTTAGTTTAAATACAGAGTCCTTTAAGTCAGGGTTTAGTTTTAAACAGGAGAGTCCCTTTTTATTCAGGGTTAAGTTTAAACAGAGAGTCCTTTAAGTCAGGGTTTAGTTTAAATAGAGAGTCCTTTAAGTCAGGGTTTAGTTTAAACAGTGAGTCCTTTAAGTCAGGGTTTAGTTTAAACAGAAAGTCCTTTAAGTCAGGGTTTAGTTTAAATAGAGAGTCCTTTTATTCAGGGTTAAGTTTAAATAGAGAGTCCTTTTATTCAGGGTTAAGTTTAAACAGAGAGTCCTTTAAGTCAGGGTTTAGTTTAAATAGAAAGTCCTTTAAGTCAGGGTTTAGTTTAAATAGAGTCCTTTTATTCAGGGTTAAGTTTAAACAGAGAGTCCTTTAAGTCAGGGTTTAGTTTAAATAGAAAGTCCTTTAAGTCAGGGTTTAGTTTAAATAGAAAGTCCTTTAAGTCAGGGTTTAGTTTAAATAGAGAGTCCTTTTATTCAGGGTTAAGTTTAAACAGAGAGTCCTTTAAGTCAGGGTTTAGTTTAAATAGAGAGTCCTTTAAGTCAGGGTTTAGTTTAAACAGAGAGTCCTTTAAGTCAGGGTTTAGTTTAAATAGAGAGTCCTTTTATTCAGGGTTAAGTTTAAACAGAGAGTCCTTTAAGTCAGGGTTTAGTTTAAATAGAGAGTCCTTTAAGTCAGGGTTTAGTTTAAACAGAGAGTCCTTTAAGTCAGGGTTTAGTTTAAATAGAGAGTCCTTTTATTCAGGGTTAAGTTTAAACAGAGAGTCCTTTAAGTCAGGGTTTAGTTTAAATAGAAAGTCCTTTAAGTCAGGGTTTAGTTTAAACAGAGAGTTCTTTAAGTCAGGGTTTAGTTTAAATAGAAAGTCCTTTAAGTCAGGGTTTAGTTTAAACAGAGAGTCCTTTATTCAGGGTTAAGTTTAAACAGAGAGTCCTTTAAGTCAGGGTTTAGTTTAAATAGAAAGTCCTTTAAGTCAGGGTTTAGTTTAAACAGAGAGTTCTTTAAGTCAGGGTTTAGTTTAAATAGAGAGTCCTTTAAGTCAGGGTTTAGTTTAAATAGAAAGTCCTTAAAGTCAGGGTTTAGTTTAAACAGAGAGTCCTTTAAGTCAGGGTTTAGTTTAAACAGAGAGTCCTTTAAGTCAGGGTTTAGTTTAAATAGAAAGTCCTTAAAGTCAGGGTTTAGTTTAAACAGAGAGTCCTTTTATTCAGGGTTTAGTTTAAACAGAGAGTCCTTTTAGTCAGGGTTTAGTTTAAACAGAGGGTCCTTTAAGTAAGGGTTTAGTTTAAACAGAGAGTCCTTTAAGTCAGGGTTTAGTTTAAACAGAGAGTCCTTTAAGTCAGGGTTTAGTTTAAACAGAGAGTCCTTTAAGTCAGGGTTTAGTTTAAACAGAGAGTCCTTTAAGTCAGGGTTTAGTTTAAACAGAGAGTCCTTTAAGTCAGGGTTTAGTTTAAACAGAAAGTCCTTTTATTCAGGGTTAAGTTTAAACAGAGAGTCCTTTAAGTCAGGGTTTAGTTTAAATAGAAAGTCCTTTAAGTCAGGGTTTAGTTTAAACAGAGAATCCTTTTATTCAGGGTTTAGTTTAAACAGAGAGTCCTTTTATTCAGGGTTTAGTTTAAACAGAGAGTCCTTTAAGTCAGGGTTTAGTTTAAACAGAAAGTCCTTTAGTCAGGGTTTAGTTTAGACAGTGGGTCCTTTAATTCAGGGTTTAGTTTAGACAGAGGGTCCTTGAATTCAGGGTTAAGTTTAAACAGAGAGTCCTTTTATTCAGGGTTTTAGTTTAAACAGAAAGTCCTTTAGGTCAGGGTTTAGTTTAAACAGAGAGTCCTTTAAGTCAGGGTTTAGTTTAAACAGAGAGTCCTTTTATTCAGGGTTTAGTTTAAACAGAGAGTCCCTTAAGTCAGGGTTTAGTTTAAACAGAGATTCCTTTTATTCAGGGTTAAGTTTAAACAGAGAGTCCTTTAAGTCAGGGTTTAGTTTTAATAGAAAGTCCTTTAAGTCAGGGTTTAGTTTTAACAGAGAGTCCTTTTATTCAGGGTTTAGTTTAAACAGAGAGTCCTTTTATTCAAGGTTTAGTTTAAACAGAGAGTCCTTTTATTCAGGGTTAAGTTTAAACAGAGAGTCCTTTAAGTCAGGGTTTAGTTTAAATAGAAAGTCCTTTAAGTCAGGGTTTAGTTTAAATAGAGAGTCCTTTTATTCAGGGTTAATTTTAAACAGAGAGTCCTTTAAGTCAGGGTTTAGTTTAAATAGAGAGTCCTTTAAGTCAGGGTTTAGTTTAAACAGAGAGTCCTTTTATTCAGGGTTAAGTTTAAACAGAGAGTCCTTTAAGTCAGGGTTTAGTTTAAATAGAGAGTCCTTTTATTCAGGGTTAAGTTTAAACAGAGAGTCCTTTAAGTTAGGGTTTAGTTTAAATAGAGAGTCCTTTAAGTCAGGGTTTAGTTTAAACAGAGAGTCCTTTTATTCAGGGTTAAGTTTAAACAGAGGGTCCTTTTATTCAGGTTTAAGGGTTAAGTTAAAACAGAGGGTCCTTTTATTCAGGGTTTAGTTTAAACAGAGCGTCCTTTTATTCAGGTTTTAGGGTTAAGTTTAAACAGAGGGTCCTTTTATTCAGGGTTAAGTTTAAACAGAGAGTCCTTTAAGTCAGGGTTTAGTTTAAACAGAGAGTCCTTTTATTCAGGGTTAAGTTTAAACACAGGGTCCTTTTATTCAGGTTTTAGTTTAAATAGAAAGTCCTTTAAGTCAGGGTTTAGTTTAAATAGAAAGTCCTTTAAGTCAGGGTTTAGTTTAAATAGAAAGTCCTTTAAGTCAGGGTTTAGTTTAAATAGAAAGTCCTTTTATTCAGGGTTAAGTTTAAATAGAGAGTCCTTTTATTTAGGGTTAAGTTTAAACAGAGAGTCCTTTAAGTCAGGGTTTAGTTTAAATAGAGAGTCCTTTAAGTCAGGGTTTAGTTTAAACAGAGAGTCCTTTAAGTCAGGGTTTAGTTTAGACAGTGGGTCCTTTAATTCAGGGTTTAGTTTAGACAGAGAGTCCTTTTATCCAGGGTTTAGTTTAGACAGAGGGTCCTTGAATTCAGGGTTAAGTTTAAACAGAGAGTCCTTTTATTCAGGGTTTTAGTTTAAACAGAAAGTCCTTTAAGTCAGGGTTTAGTTTAAACAGAGAGTTCTTTTATTCAGGGTTTAGTTTAAACAGAGAGTCCTTTAAGTCAGGGTTTAGTTTAAACAGAGATTCCTTTTATTCAGGGTTAAGTTTAAACAGAGAGTCCTTTAAGTCAGGGTTTAGTTTAAACAGAGATTCCTTTTATTCAGGGTTAAGTTTAAACAGAAAGTCCTTTAAGTCAGGGTTTAGTTTAAACAGAGAGTCCTTTAAGTCAGGGTTTAGTTTAAACAGAGATTCCTTTTATTCAGGGTTAAGTTTAAACAGAAAGTCCTTTAAGTCAGGGTTTAGTTTAAACAGAGAGTCCTTTTATTCAGGGTTTAGTTTAAACAGAGAGTCCTTTAAGTCAGGGTTTAGTTTAAACAGAGATTCCTTTTATTCAGGGTTAAGTTTAAACAGAGAGTCCTTTAAGTCAGGGTTTAGTTTTAATAGAAAGTCCTTTAAGTCAGGGTTTAGTTTTAACAGAGAGTCCTTTTATTCAGGGTTTAGTTTAAACAGAGAGTCCTTTTATTCAAGGTTTAGTTTAAACAGAGAGTCCTTTTATTCAGGGTTAAGTTTAAACAGAGAGTCCTTTAAGTCAGGGTTTATTTTTTAACAGAGAGTCCTTTTATTCAGGGTTTAGTTTAAACAGAGAGTCCTTTTATTCAAGGTTTAGTTTAAACAGAGAGTCCTTTTATTCAGGGTTAAGTTTAAACAGAGAGTCCTTTAAGTCAGGGTTTAGTTTAAATAGAAAGTCCTTTAAGTCAGGGTTTAGTTTAAATAGAGAGTCCTTTTATTCAGGGTTAATTTTAAACAGAGAGTCCTTTAAGTCAGGGTTTAGTTTTAACAGAGAGTCCTTTTATTCAGGGTTTAGTTTAAACAGAGAGTCCTTTTATTCAAGGTTTAGTTTAAACAGAGAGTCCTTTTATTCAGGGTTAAGTTTAAACAGAGAGTCCTTTAAGTCAGGGTTTAGTTTAAATAGAAAGTCCTTTAAGTCAGGGTTTAGTTTAAATAGAGAGTCCTTTTATTCAGGGCTAATTTTAAACAGAGAGTCCTTTAAGTCAGGGTTTAGTTTAAATAGAGAGTCCTTTAAGTCAGGGTTTAGTTTAAACAGAGAGTCCTTTTATTCAGGGTTAAGTTTAAACAGAGAGTCCTTTAAGTCAGGGTTTAGTTTAAATAGAGAGTCCTTTTATTCAGGGTTAAGTTTAAACAGAGAGTCCTTTAAGTTAGGGTTTAGTTTAAATAGAGAGTCCTTTAAGTCAGGGTTTAGTTTAAACAGAGAGTCCTTTTATTCAGGGTTAAGTTTAAACAGAGGGTCCTTTTATTCAGGTTTAAGGGTTAAGTTAAAACAGAGGGTCCTTTTATTCAGGGTTTAGTTTAAACAGAGCGTCCTTTTATTCAGGTTTTAGGGTTAAGTTTAAACAGAGGGTCCTTTTATTCAGGGTTAAGTTTAAACAGAGAGTCCTTTAAGTCAGGGTTTAGTTTAAACAGAGAGTCCTTTTATTCAGGGTTAAGTTTAAACAGAGGGTCCTTTTATTCAGGTTTTAGTTTAAATAGAAAGTCCTTTAAGTCAGGGTTTAGTTTAAATAGAAAGTCCTTTTATTCAGGGTTAAGTTTAAATAGAGAGTCCTTTTATTTAGGGTTAAGTTTAAACAGAGAGTCCTTTAAGTCAGGGTTTAGTTTAAATAGAGAGTCCTTTAAGTCAGGGTTTAGTTTAAACAGAGAGTCCTTTAAGTCAGGGTTTAGTTTAGACAGTGGGTCCTTTAATTCAGGGTTTAGTTTAGACAGAGAGTCCTTTTATCCAGGGTTTAGTTTAGACAGAGGGTCCTTGAATTCAGGGTTAAGTTTAAACAGAGAGTCCTTTTATTCAGGGTTTTAGTTTAAACAGAAAGTCCTTTAAGTCAGGGTTTAGTTTAAACAGAGAGTCCTTTTATTCAGGGTTAAGTTTAAACAGAGGGTCCTTTTATTCAGGTTTTAGTTTAAATAGAAAGTCCTTTAAGTCAGGGTTTAGTTTAAACAGAGAGTCCTTTAAGTCAGGGTTTAGTTTAAACAGAGATTCCTTTTATTCAGGGTTAAGTTTAAACAGAGAGTCCTTTAAGTCAGGGTTTAGTTTTAATAGAAAGTCCTTTAAGTCAGGGTTTAGTTTTAACAGAGAGTCCTTTTATTCAGGGTTAAGTTTAAACAGAGAGTCCTTTAAGTCAGGGTTTAGTTTTAATAGAAAGTCCTTTAAGTCAGGGTTTAGTTTAAATAGAAAGTCCTTTAAGTCAGGGTTTAGTTTAAACAGAGAGTCCTTTAAGTCAGGGTTTAGTTTAAACAGAGATTCCTTTTATTCAGGGTTAAGTTTAAACAGAGAGTCCTTTAAGTCAGGGTTTAGTTTTAATAGAAAGTCCTTTAAGTCAGGGTTTAGTTTTAACAGAGAGTCCTTTTATTCAGGGTTTAGTTTAAACAGAGAGTCCTTTTATTCAAGGTTTAGTTTAAACAGAGAGTCCTTTAAGTCAGGGTTTAGTTTAAATAGAAAGTCCTTTAAGTCAGGGTTAAGTTTAAACAGAGAGTCCTTTAAGTCAGGGTTTAGTTTAAATAGAAAGTCCTTTAAGTCAGGGTTTAGTTTAAATAGAGAGTCCTTTTATTCAGGGTTAATTTTAAACAGAGAGTCCTTTAAGTCAGGGTTTAGTTTAAATAGAGAGTCCTTTAAGTCAGGGTTTAGTTTAAACAGAGAGTCCTTTTATTCAGGGTTAAGTTTGAACAGAGAGTCCTTTAAGTCAGGGTTTAGTTTAAATAGAGAGTCCTTTTATTCAGGTTAAGTTTAAACAGAGAGTCCTTTAAGTTAGGGTTTAGTTTAAATAGAGAGTCCTTTAAGTCAGGGTTTAGTTTGAACAGAGAGTCCTTTTATTCAGGGTTAAGTTTAAACAGAGGGTCCTTTTATTCAGGTTTAAGGGTTTAGTTAAAACAGAGGGTCCTTTATTCAGGGTTTAGTTTAAACAGAGCGTCCTGTTATTCAGGTTTTAGGGTTAAGTTTAAACAGAGGGTCCTTTTATTCAGGGTTAAGTTTAAACAGAAGTCCTTTAAGTCAGGTTTAGTTTAAAAGAGAGTCCTTTTATTAGGGTTAAGTTTAAACAGAGGTCCTTTAGTCAGGGTTTAGTTTAAATAGAAAGTCCTTTAAGTCAGGGTTTAGTTTAAATAGAGAGTCCTTTTATTAGGGTTAAGTTTAAACAGAGAGTCCTTTAAGTCAGGGTTTAGTTTAAATACAGAGTCCTTTAAGTCGGGGTTTAGTTTAAACAGAGAGTCCTTTTAAGTCAGGGTTAGTTTAACAGAGTCCTTTAAGTCAGGGTTTAGTTTAAATAGAGAGTCCTTTAAGTCAGGGTTAGTTTAAACAGAGAGTCCTTTAAGTCAGGGTTTAGTTTAAACAAAGTCCTTTAAGTCAGGGTTTAGTTTAAATAGAGTCCTTTTATTCAGGGTTAAGTTTAAAATAGAGTCCTTTAGTCAGGGTTAGTTTAAAGAGAGTCCTTTAAGTCAGGGTTTAGTTTAAAGAAAGTCCTTTAAGTCAGGGTTTAGTTTAAATAGAGATTCCTTTTATTCAGGGTTAAGTTTAAACAGAGAGTCCTTTAAGTCAGGGTTTAGTTTAAATAGAAGTCCGTTTAAGTCAGGGTTTAGAGTTTAAACAGAGAGTCCTTTAAGTCAGGGTTTAGTTTAAATAGAGAGTCCTTTTATTCAGGGTTAAGTTTAAACAGAGAGTCCTTTAAGTCAGGGTTTAGTTTAAATAGAGAGTCCTTTAAGTCAGGGTTTAGTTTAAACCGAGAGTCCTTTAAGTCAGGGTTTAGTTTAAATAGAGGAGTCCTTTTATTCAGGGTTAAGTTTAAACAGAGAGTCCTTTAAGTCAGGGTTTAGTTTAAATAGAAAGTCCTTTACAGTCAGGGTTTAGTTTAAACAGAGAGTTCTTTAAGTCAGGGTTTAGTTTAAATAGAAAGTCCTTTAAGTCAGGGTTTAAGTTTAAATAGAGAGTCCTTTAGCAGGTTAGTTAAATAGAGAGTCCTTTAGTCAGGGTTTAGTTTTAAACAGGTAATAGAGAGAGTCCTTTTATTCAGGGTTTAGTTTAAATAGAGAGTCCTTTAAGTCAGGGTTTAGTTTAAACAGAGATTCCTTTTATTCAGGGTTAAGTTTAAACAGAGAGTCCTTTAAGTCAGGGTTTAGTTTTAATAGAAAGTCCTTTAAGTCAGGGTTTAGTTTTAACAGAGAGTCCTTTTATTCAGGGTTTAGTTTAAACAGAGAGTCCTTTTATTCAAGGTTTAGTTTAAACAGAGAGTCCTTTAAGTCAGGGTTTAGTTTAAATAGAAAGTCCTTTAAGTCAGGGTTAAGTTTAAACAGAGAGTCCTTTAAGTCAGGGTTTAGTTTAAATAGAAAGTCCTTTAAGTCAGGGTTTAGTTTAAATAGAGAGTCCTTTTATTCAGGGTTAATTTTAAACAGAGAGTCCTTTAAGTCAGGGTTTAGTTTAAATAGAGAGTCCTTTAAGTCAGGGTTTAGTTTAAACAGAGAGTCCTTTTATTCAGGGTTAAGTTTGAACAGAGAGTCCTTTAAGTCAGGGTTTAGTTTAAATAGAGAGTCCTTTTATTCAGGGTTAAGTTTAAACAGAGAGTCCTTTAAGTTAGGGTTTAGTTTAAATAGAGAGTCCTTTAAGTCAGGGTTTAGTTTTGAACAGAGAGTCCTTTTATTCAGGGTTAAGTTTAAACAGAGGGTCCTTTTATTCAGGTTTAAGGGTTTAGTTAAAACAGAGGGTCCTTTTATTCAGGGTTTAGTTTAAACAGAGCGTCCTGTTATTCAGGTTTTAGGGTTAAGTTTAAACAGAGGGTCCTTTTATTCAGGGTTAAGTTTAAACAGAGAGTCCTTTAAGTCAGGGTTTAGTTTAAACAGAGAGTCCTTTTATTCAGGGTTAAGTTTAAACAGAGGGTCCTTTTATTCAGGTTTTTAGTTTAAATAGAAAGTCCTTTAAGTCAGGGTTTAGTTTAAATAGAGAGTCCTTTTATTTAGGGTTAAGTTTAAACAGAGAGTCCTTTAAGTCAGGGTTTAGTTTAAATACAGAGTCCTTTAAGTCAGGGTTTAGTTTAAACAGAGAGTCCTTTTATTCAGGGTTAAGTTTAAACAGAGAGTCCTTTAAGTCAGGGTTTAGTTTAAATAGAGAGTCCTTTAAGTCAGGGTTTAGTTTAAACAGAGAGTCCTTTAAGTCAGGGTTTAGTTTAAACAGAAAGTCCTTTAAGTCAGGGTTTAGTTTAAATAGAGAGTCCTTTTATTCAGGGTTAAGTTTAAATAGAGAGTCCTTTTATTCAGGGTTAAGTTTAAACAGAGAGTCCTTTAAGTCAGGGTTTAGTTTAAATAGAAAGTCCTTTAAGTCAGGGTTTAGTTTAAATAGAGTCCTTTTATTCAGGGTTAAGTTTAAACAGAGAGTCCTTTAAGTCAGGGTTTAGTTTAAATAGAAAGTCCTTTAAGTCAGGGTTTAGTTTAAATAGAAAGTCCTTTAAGTCAGGGTTTAGTTTAAATAGAGAGTCCTTTTATTCAGGGTTAAGTTTAAACAGAGAGTCCTTTAAGTCAGGGTTTAGTTTAAATAGAGAGTCCTTTAAGTCAGGGTTTAGTTTAAACAGAGAGTCCTTTAAGTCAGGGTTTAGTTTAAATAGAGAGTCCTTTTATTCAGGGTTAAGTTTAAACAGAGAGTCCTTTAAGTCAGGGTTTAGTTTAAATAGAGAGTCCTTTAAGTCAGGGTTTAGTTTAAACAGAGAGTCCTTTAAGTCAGGGTTTAGTTTAAATAGAGAGTCCTTTTATTCAGGGTTAAGTTTAAACAGAGAGTCCTTTAAGTCAGGGTTTAGTTTAAATAGAAAGTCCTTTAAGTCAGGGTTTAGTTTAAACAGAGAGTTCTTTAAGTCAGGGTTTAGTTTAAATAGAAAGTCCTTTAAGTCAGGGTTTAGTTTAAATAGAGAGTCCTTTTATTCAGGGTTAAGTTTAAACAGAGAGTCCTTTAAGTCAGGGTTTAGTTTAAATAGAGAGTCCTTTAAGTCAGGGTTTAGTTTAAACAGAGAGTCCTTTTATTCAGGGTTAAGTTTAAACAGAGGGTCCTTTTATTCAGGTTTAAGGGTTAAGTTAAAACAGAGGGTCCTTTTATTCAGGGTTTAGTTTAAACAGAGGGTCCTTTTATTCAGGTTTTAGGGTTAAGTTTAAAAAGAGAGTCCTTTAAGTCAGGGTTTAGTTTAAACAGAGAGTCCTTTTATTCAGGGTTAAGTTTAAACAGAGGGTCCTTTTATTCAGGTTTAAGGGTTAAGTTAAAACAGAGGGTCCTTTTATTCAGGCTTTAGTTTAAACAGAGGGTCCTTTTATTCAGGTTTTAGGGTTAAGTTTAAAAAGAGAGTCCTTTAAGTCAGGGTTTAGTTTAAACAGAGGGTCCTTTAAGTCAGGGTTTAGTTTAAACAGAAAGTCCTTTAAGTCAGGGTTTAGTTTAATTAGTGAGTCCTTTTATTTAGGATTAAGTTTAAACAGAGAGTCCTTTAATTCAGGGTTCAGTTTAGACAGAGGGTCCTCTTATTCAGGGTTTAGTTTTTAATTCAGGGTTTAGTTTAGACAGAGGGTCCTTTAATTCAGGGTTCAGTTTAGACAGAGGGTCCTTAAATTCAGGGTTTAGTTTTTACATGATTTGGATTACAAGGAGTCTATCTTTCAGGTTAAGTTTAGGCATGTTTTTTCCAAAGATTAGTACTGAATAGAATCAACAAGAAAAAAGAATAGGAAAGTTATATGACACTGATAAAAGTATTAATTTTGATATTATTTATACCTAGCAAATACTCTTTAAGATTTATAGGTATAATCTTCTCATGGCATGACAATAAAAGAGCCAAGACTCCAGATAAGTCTGTAATGGGCATTCTTTGCAATTAAATGTGATGTACCTAGGCCTGGTATCAGATGTACACCTTCACATAAACATAAACAATCAACAATATCAAATTGATTAACATCACAAATTGCCTAAAATGGATTTATTCAAGTCACTAGATTATCAATAACAAATCACATAATGCTGTGAAAATTATAGTATAAAAAGATTCATCAAGATCAAATAAGTCTTCTATTATCTAAAAATATAAACCATAAAACAGCAATACATGATAATGAGATGGATAGGTTGGTGGGTGAACGTTTGAAGAAAAGGACACAGTACCAAGATTTCACCTTGATTTTATATCATAATATAGCATGATAATTTATACTTTTAGATTAACAGTAGGATAGAAAATAAAAGAAGGATAATTCATAGTATTTCCTAGAATAAGAAATTTACCAAGGCAGAGAATTAATACTGATAATAAAAAATATGACTGTTGGATGACAGGCACATTACTTTGATAAATATACAATACATGTATATGGATTAAATTTTGATTTATTTATTAGTCAGATTAGTCTTTGTTTTGGTAACTGTAGATTACTTTGTTAGTATTGCATTTTGGATGTAGCTTCCTAAGCATCATTTTGCAAATATGAAAATGTGAATATTAAATTCTCCAATTGAAAGACAATTATCTCCCTTTCCTAAGAAGTCTTCCTCTTAAATACCTTTACCTTTTAGTGAAACTAAGAATTTTTAAGATGTGGCTATTTAGTATTTCTGGTAGTCATTTAACTTTCCAAACATGCTAAATCATTATGGCTCCTTCAAACCTTTGAAGAGCTTCATGTAAATATGGTTCAATTCATAAGGCATGCATGGGTCATTGCAGGTATTTCAGAATAAATTTCTATATGATTATCTACTATGTAACAACTATTAAGTAATGACTGTAATTACATTTTCTGTTCTAACATGTATGAATCAAATATTTATAGACTTATTAAATTGTATTTATTGTATTTTGTATATATTAAGTTTATGGTTGTCATATGAAGGCTATTGCATCCTTTAATTTCCATGGTAATAGTCAATTGTCGGCAGGTTTTAAATTGACTTTTTCGAGATTCTAGAATATTTGCATTTCTATATGAATTTGGACTGAGGGTCCTCACGAAAATACCTGTTATTAAATCTCTCTCGATAAAAAGAAATCTACAGTAATCGGGTAATTAGTTTTAACTGGATCGTACTGTAAATGTTTAACATTTTAAGTATGATTATGTAACCTTTTCCTCTTGACTATTCCTTCTTTATACATGTACTGCAGTTCTAGATATACAACTATTCTTTAACTGTTCAGCTGACTATTGCTGGCATATAGTCTTTACTGTGTGTAGAGGGATGTCCACATTGAGCTGCACTTTTAACTGTTAAAATGATTACAGATTTTTCAACAGAAACATACGTAATGCCACTTCATGAAAATGTTAACAATTTGAAGGCATGATTTTTCTGATTTTTTTTGTATAGCAACTTGCATAGATATGACGTTGATTACTTGCATGTGTGACACATGTTATTTGAGATCTCACTGTTTTTTAAAGGAAGGTCACTGATGACCACCTTGATGCTGATACAGGAGTGATATATTGTTGTATGTCTCCTGGCATATCTTGATTTGTTTAATACTATTGAAGTTTCTCTTTATTTTTCAGCTAAATGTTGCCATTAAATCTGACACGCACCAGTAATACCCAAGGAGTGGCATGACTGACATAGTTTTATCATTGAGGGCAGATATGTTTTGAGTTTTACTGACCAGTAGAAGACTTTAAGTTTCTGTTAAGGGAAGATACATCACTATTTTAACTGGAGTCATTGAAATATATTTATTTTCTTGTATCATTGAGGGTTGACACAGCCTCAGTTTGACTGGATATCAACATCATAATTATAAGTTCTCTTCCTACTCCTCCATGTTGGTGTTATGTGATTCTGCGATCATGGGTTGTGGTCGGAGCAAACCTGGTGCTACAAAGGATGGATCTAGTGATAATGACCAAGATGGCAAGTCTAAGAAGAGCAAGTCCTCCAAAAATGACAGAGTTTGTGAGTAAACCATATTTATGTTGTGGCTGGCTAATGTGATGTAGATTTGATTTTAAAAAAGTGGGTATTATACTCACAGTTTATTTTACTTTTATTATGATGTCACCAGCTATAGGTTAAGTAACAGAAATATTCATATATGAAGATTTTTTTTAATTTTGTGCCTACCTTTAAGGACACACAACACAACTAGAGCATTTGATAAAAGGATTGGTTGATTGTTATTTTTTAAAAGCCAGGTGCTTTAGGAAAAGACTTAACTCTGCTTCCAACCTCTTTAGCATGTCTTAGTTAAAATGACACAGCCAATGATATTTAGAGCCACCATATGGCTTACAACTTATATTGTTGGTTTTTATTGTATTATTAAAATACATTTACTTCTGATTTCAGAAATGCATTCATTATCTTAATAATTTAGAACTAGTATTTATGTTTCTGCAAGTTACCTGTTACTCCAATTTGATGTAATTGTTATACAAAATTAAGAAAAAAAAACACTTTATGTTTTGTGAAATGAAAATCCTGTGTTTGAATATGAAAACCATTATCAGTATTATAACAAACTTCCTAGTATGTTTGACTATTTCCTAGAGAGTTATTGTCCCTTTTTAATCCAAAATACAAATGTATATATTGTGAATTGTGACTGGTGTATATTTTGAATTTGTAGGCATTAAGTATAGTATTTAGTAAAATTAATAATCCATGTGAACCAACTGAGCTTATGTAAAAGCAGGCATCTGTGTGCTTATATATCTTTAAGCTCAATTTTTTTCTAGAAGTAATGAGTCATTTTGAACCAAATTTGGTGTGGATCAAATGACCTTAGATAAAAAGATGAACCCTTTATCTGCACTATATATGCAGATAAGTTATACAGATTACTCACAACATTTTTATATCTGTAGGGTTATGATTTGAAAGATACAAAATTATAAATCATTGTCATGCCAGAATTTTACTGTTCAGTGGAAAAAAAAAACAACAAGATTTGAGCATTTTGGATAAATTGAACATTTATTTTTTGATAATGTGCTCATTGGTTGTTTATTCACAGCAGATAAAAAAGAAAACATAGATCCTTCGCAGGCTGAAAATAAAAGCAACCAACATGTTGCAAAGCAAGTCATAAATAAAAAACAGGAGGTGGAGACAGGGAAATTAAAAACAAGGCGGCCTACACCCTCCATTAACAGTAATGGTATGATGCAAGAACAGAATATACATTCTGAATTACATGTAGTCAAACAGGAAAAAAATGTAAGTAAAATGGTGAACACTTTACATTATAAAAATGTTTATTTCTTTTGTCTCTTTGAGACCATATTTGCTAATTACTGGTCATTAAATTAAAAGTACATGTATTTGCATTCAAGGACTCTGACTTGATTTTTAACATGTAAGGGTATGATCTATTTTGCTGGATTAACTAGCTGCAAATAACTGCAACATTTCTTATGCATCATTAAAACAACTCACTCACTTACATCTCCTTACTCACTCACTCATTCAATGTGTAAACATTTTACTCAGCAGGAGGCACAAATTTAGATGTCATCAGGATATATATAAACACAGATAGCTCACATATACTGATTTGCTAGTATCAGTTACATTACAGAGAATGGAATTTCTAGAAAGGTTTCACATTAATCCTTCTCATCTGAAGGAACTACCGGTAAAACATTAAACAACGTCTTTGTTATCAATCAAATTGCAATAAAACTTCATATTATTCATTAGCAAATAAACTCTACCAAGCTTTTGAAGCTTTTTGACCTTGAAAGGCATTTTAAGTTACAGTGGCTATGTACTAGCACAATTAGGTTTGACATTTTGTTAAGGTGCTAGCTCGCTGAGTCAATATGCTACTGACAAGCATACCACTCGATAAGCCAATTATCCGGCCAAGTTTGTGAAGCTGTTTGACCTTGACTGGCATTTAATGTTGCACTGTACTAGGAAGTTTGACATTTTGGTAAGGTGAGTTAGTATGATACTTACAAGCATATCAGTCCAGAAGCTAATTACCCTGGCACCAGGTGAACCTGTCAATACCCTTGTCCTTCTAATGCTAAGTGTCAGACGAGGAATCAAAATCTCAAGCCCAACCCAGGACCTTCTGCTCTTGAGGCAGATGTTTCTTCTGATTATGAAACTCTTGTATTCATTATTTTTTAGGATGCACATTTCACATCGTCATACAAAGACAAGCATTATCCAGGCTCAAATCCTAATCAGAACAGTAACATAAGGTATGTTGTCATATAAAGACAAGCAGGTATGTCATCATATAAAGGCAAGCATTATCCAGGCTCAAATCCTAATCAGAACAGTCACATAAGGTTTGTCGTCATTTAAAGACAAGCAGGTATGTCGTCATATAAATACAAGCATTATCCAGGCTCAAATCCTTATTAGAGCAGTAACATAAGGCATGTCATCATATAAAGACAAGCAGGTATGTCGTCATATAAAAACAAGCATTATCCAGGCTCAAATCCTTATCATAACAGTAACATAAGGTATGTCGTCATTTAAAGACAAGCAGGTATGTCATTATATAAAGACAAGCATTATCCAGGCTCAAATCCTAATCAGAACAGTAACATAAGGTATGTTGTCATATAAAAACAAGCATTATCCAGGCTCAAATCCTAATCAGAACAGTAACATAAGGTATGTGGTCATTTAAAGACAAGCAGGTATGTCGTCATATAAATACAAGCATTATCCAGGCTCAAATCCTAATCAGAACAGTAACATAAGGTATGTGGTCATTTAAAGACAAGCAGGTATGTCGTCATATAAAAACAAGCATTATCCAGGCACAAATCCTTATCACAACAGTAACATACGGTATGTCATCATATAAAGGCAAGCATTATCCAGGCACAAATCCTTATCACAACAGTAACATACGGTATGTCATCATATAAAGGCAAGCATTATCCAGACACAAATCCTAATTAGAGCAGTAACATAGAAATATTGTCATATAAAAACAAGCATTATCCAGGCTCAAATCCTAATCAGAACAGTAACTTTAGGTATGTCGTCATATAAAGACAAGCAGGTATGTAGTCATATAAATACAAGCATTGTCCAGTCTCAAATCCTTATCAGAACAGGTACATAAGGTATGTCGTCATATAAAGACGAGCATTATCCAGGCACAATCCTAATCACAACAGTAACATAAGGTATGTTGGCATATTAAGATAAGCATTATCCAGACTCAAATCCTAATCAGAACAGTTGCATAAGGTATGTCATCATATAAAGAAGAGCATTACCCAGGCATAAATACTAATCACAACAGTAACATAGGGTATGTTGTCATATAAAAAAAAGCATTATCCAGGCTCAAATCCTAATCAGAACAGTAACATAAGGTATGTCATCATATAAAGATAAGCATTATCCAGACTCAAATCCTAATCAGAAAAGTAACATAAGGTATGCCGTCATATAAAGAAGAGCATTATCCAGGCACAAATCCTTATCACAACAGTAACATATGGTATGTCGTCATATAAATACAAGCTTATCCAGACTCAAATCCTAATCAGAAAAGTAACATAAGGTATGCGGTCATATAAAGGCAAGCATTACCCAGGCTCAAATCCTAATTAGAGCAGTAACATGAGGCATGTCATCATATAAAGACAAGCAGGTATGTCGTCATATAAAGACAAGCATTATCCAGGCTCAAATCCTAATCAGAAAAGTAACATAAGGTATGCCGTCATATAAAGGCAAGCATTATCCAGGCTCAAATCCTAATCAGAAAAGTAACATAAGGTATGACGTCATATAAAGGCAAGCATTATCCCGGCTCAAATCCTAATTAGAGCAGTAACATAAGGCATGTCATCATATAAAGACAAGCAGGTATGTCGTCATATAAAGACAAGCATTATCCAGGCTCAAATCCTAATGGGAATAGTAACATAAGTTTGTCGTCATATAAAGACAAGCATTATCCAGTCTCAAATCCTAATCGGAATAGTAACATAAGGTATGTTGTCATATAAAGACAAGCATTATCCATGCTCAGTTCCTACTCTAAGAAGTAATATATAAGCCATGTAATCATATTAAAAGCAGCATAATCTAGACTCAAACTTACTATAATAGAAATGTTAGATGTGTCATCAATTTAAACCAGCATAATCCAGGCTCAGGTCCTTGTCAGAAAAGTAATAGATGGATAAGTTTGTATGTATAACATTGCTACTAGTGGTCAGATAGATATATCTGTATCCTAACTTTATAATTAATTGGTAGTTGAACATTTCTTTATGTTTTTTAAAAAAGTGACAAGACGTTTGGTAGATTTATCATCTTGACAACAGTTAAAATAATAAAAATAAAATTATAAAGAGGGAGTAATGTTTGGTCCCTCATAACCAATAGGCTGGAATGGTAATATTATATCTACTTACAAGATTACATTATGTAAAAGTAAGAAGAAGTTTTTAGTCTCATTATTTACCAGCAGTAAAATTCTTCTTTCGTCTTAATTTTTTTCCAAAAGCTTTGTGTTATTTTGTAAGTTTTTTCCATTTAAAATTTGATAGATCTGAAGGTTTAAGTCTAAACTAAATAATTGCCTATAATTTTATTTGTTTATGTTTACTGAAGTTTGGAATCAATCATCGACATATTTTGTTAAACTGCTGTTAAATAACATAGTTTATGATTTTAAGTATGTTTAATAAGAATATATTTCTATTTTGCACTAGAATGACCAATAGCCAACTGGAATTTTTCAAAATGCTTGATGAAAAAATAGAGAGGGTGAGTAAGATCAAGATTAACTAGAATGTATACTTGCAAGCAAGTATATGTCTGCGTATCAGCTCTCTAAAGTGGTGCTCCAAATAGTGGAGAAAATTCCAAGAAAGAAAGAAAGAATTCTCTCAAATTCTGTGGTTTTAACCGAAAGTACTTCAGAATTCCAAAAAACGGTGAGGAAGCGACCTCCCCATGGTCAATCCTTACCAAAGTTGACAAAATTTCAACCTGATCATATAAGAAACGTAAGAGGTGATGTCTTTGAAAAAATCTGTCACAAATGAGGGAGAATAATAATAATAAAGATTATTAAAGTGGTGCTCCAAATAGTGGAGAAAATTCCAAGAAAGAAAGAAAGAATTCTCTCAAATTCTGTGGTTTTAACCGGATTTCTCGGAAGTCCTTCAGAATTCCAAAAATCAATGAGGAAGCGACCTCCCCATGGTCAATCCTTACCAAAGTTGACAAAATTTCAACCTGATCATATAAGAAATGTAAGAGGTGATGTCTTTGAAAAAATCTGTCACAAATGAGGGAGAATAATAATAATAAAGATTATTAAAGTGGTGCTCCAAATAGTGGAGAAAATTCCAAGAAAGAAAGAAAGAATTCTCTCAAATTCTGTGGTTTTAACCGGATTTCTCGGAAGTCCTTCAGAATTCCAAAAATCAATGAGGAAGCGACCTCCCCATGGTCAATCCTTACCAAAGTTGACAAAATTTCAACCTGATCATATAAGAAATGTAAGAGGTGATGTCTTTGAAAAAATCTGTCACAAATGAGGGAGAATAATAATAATAAAGATTATTAAAGTGGTGCTCCAAATAGTGGAGAAAATTCCAAGAAAGAAAGAAAGAATTCTCTCAAATTCTGTGGTTTTAACCGGATTTCTCGGAAGTCCTTCAGAATTCCAAAAATCAACGAGGAAGCGACCTCCCCATGGTCAATCCTTACCGAAGTTGACAAAATTTCAACCTGATCATATAAGAAATGTAAGAGGTGATGTCTTTGAAAAAATCTGTCACAAATGAGGGAGAATAATAATAATAATAAAGATTATGAGTAACAACAAGATGTCTGCTGATACGCAGACATTATAAAACATTTTAAATATCAACATTAGAGCATTGTTTTATTCTGTCATTAATACCTCTTATTGTGGAAATGTCAACATGACAATGCATAATCATAATGAAATATAGTTCAGGGCTCAGATAATTCACTTGTCCACTCACCTGAAAACTAGATTTTGTATGATGCCTGTTTCTGTTCATTGATTTTTGTAGAAGTTTTGGTGCTTTCACTTTCAGCATTAAAGTGTTTTGGTTTAAAGTATATATCTGTGATTCCTGTTCACAATACTGATGGAACTTTGTAGGAAAAGTAAACAAATACATCATGTCACTTTAAGAATTGTTTTATGTTATATGTTGCAATAGCTGCAGGTCCATAACATTTTTTGGTTAAAAGAATTCTATGGGATTTGTTGTAAAAGATGGAAGATCGGAGGTCCTTATCATATTTCATATTTGCTTGATCTTTATGATTGGTGTACCTAGAGTAATGTATTTTTGATTACTCAAACTGTCAGTACAAATAATTCAAATTTTTCTGTAATTCTTAGAGTTTAAACATATTATTTGGAAAGACTCCCCCCTCCAATAAAATGATATGTGTTATTATTGTATGTGTTGCAAATAACAGTAGCTGTGTTTATGTTACATGTTTAAATCTTTTAGTTGAGGATCTTGCTTTCTGTGAAAGCTCACATGCTTTTACAGGAAGGAATTTAAATAAATGTCATGGTGTCATCTTAGTTCTTATTTGTTAAACAGACAATTTTGTATTGTTAACTGGCAATAAACAGCCAGCATATTAAAGGTGTTCATCTGCAACTCATTGCATCTATATTGTAAACATCTCCTCTGAAACTGCTAGGCCATATTGAACCAAATATGTTCCACAAAAAAATTTGTCTGGGTTGACTGAATAGAAAGTTTATATAAAGAAAAAATTTGTAAAACCATTTAACATACAATTAATTTATCTGAAAGAGTTGACCAACTGTTTATGGAATATGCAATTTTTTCAAAAACTTCTATAACAGCAGAATTGAATACTTGTGCAAGTGATCCTTTGTTTGATGCTGATTAAGAGTTTTATCTTGCATAGCTATCTGAAATTTAAATACAAAGTATGTGCCAATTGAGCTATACTGACACCAACATGCCACTTATTAAGTAAGATAGACAAATTGAATGTAAATTTTATGAACACCAAAATTTTATTAATTTTTCTGGAGAATTAAATCATGATTTATCTGTGAGATTAACTATACTTTTATTGTTGATAGGGACGAGATTATGCATCAGAAGATGACTTATCACAGACAATAGAAATTCAGTCAACTAGTTCAAGAATAGACTATACAACACAACAGGAGAATATAATAGAATAAATACTTGTGATATTACATAGTAAAGGCTAATTTTAATATATATATATATATATATATATATATATATATATATATATATATATATATATATTGAGATTTTCAATGGAAGAATCAAATTTTGTTTGTGCAGTTAAATAAATGTGAAGCAACTTTTATATGTGGTGATAATATTGGTGCATATGGCAGAGATTTTTATAATAAGTTTATGGATTAAACCATATTTTATTTGTGTCATGGATTGACAAATAGGATTTTTTTGTCATAAATTGACAAATTTTCATTTGTGTCTTATCACAGACGTTTTCATTTTGTGTCATTGAATGACATAAATATATGTGTTATGATGTTATTTTATGGTAAAGAGAATACTGCCTACATTTATGGACTTTATTACATCTTGTAAGATAAGTTACGTGTAATTGAAATTTTGTTTATTTTTACAAGTTTTCAGCTTTAATTTCACCACTTTGGTATTATCAGTAGTATGTAGACAAATGTCAAACTGGCTGATCACATTTCACTACTTCGGTATTATAGGTAGTATGTAGACAAATGTCAAACTGGCTGATCTATTATGTTAATTTTAAAATAATAGGAAGCAGAAAAAAGACACATGACAGATATCTATATTGCACATGCTCATAGTTATTGACTACATAAGTAAGGTTGTAAAGAATGTGTTGTAAAACGGGGTTACTGTTTGAAAGCTCAATTAGTTTTTCAAAAAAAAAAAAATAATAAAATAATAAAATATAATAATAATCATAATCAAAAAGACATTAAACCATCAATATTTTATCTTAAAAAATGAGAATTTTTTTTTTTTTTGATTTTTTAATGTTTTTTATACGCAATACTTTTTCAACTTATTTATTTAAATAACTGGCTTATACGCACAAATCCAATCTCCAGTTTCTCTGTTTTTAGCTAAAGAATTTCTTTAAATCAGAACTTAGTTATTTTACTCATTATTTGTTGTACTACATGTGTACATTTTAAAAATTAGACAAAACTGTTTGTCATCAGTATCCAGAGAGCTTAAAGATGACACTTACAAGTAAATATATCGCAACACTAACAAGTGATTAAAATTTTTAAATTGACTAATTTTTAAGTAACACTTTAGCTACAAGGCACATAAAATACTTGCTGTTAGGAAATCTAAGTGCTGATTTTAAAATTGAGGCCCAATTGCTTGTTGTTATCTGAAATGTAACAACTGATAAAAGTTGTAAATAAAAATTTTGTCCAACTGTGACTATTCCAAGTTCGAGGCTCAATTAAGACACTGCATTTTTTCCCATTTGAAATTATTAGTACATCCAGAGGTTTAATGACTTAGTCTGACAGAAAGTAAAATACAAAATACAAAAAAAAAATTTCATCAAAATTATTGTGTATGTTTATTGATTTTTCCCTGAAACAGGTGTTCACATTTAAATTCATCAAGTATGTAAAAAATCAAATAAAGTTCAGTACAGTAAAAATGAAAAAAAAATCATTGACTCATAATGTTCTTTACCTATTCATCTAATACATTTTATAATGGTTGATTTTATGTTGTTATTTTTTAAAAAGTTAGATGTAATTATTTGTTGACAATTATTTAAATAACTAATTATAATAATTTAACTTGTTATTGCTATTTATCATTTATCCATTACATTGTATGTATATTTATACTAATTACTTCATTAAATTCTGGTAGATACAGGAATTTAATTCATGTGTTGTATTAGAAAAGGTACCTTGTTACAATTTAATTTTTGTGCCCATTCAAATTTCCAGGCTAACTAGAGCACTATTGCTGTCACTCTAACATTCTATTCATCTATCTATCACTGAAGTACAATATCGGTACATGAGTACCGGTGCTTATGTAGTTAGTAATAATGTTACTTTTAGTTATCTTAGTTTGTTATTATCTTGTAAATCTAAAAGTCTGATCCAGTTTCACAATTATTCTTTCAATCGTGTGTACACTCAACTCAAATTAGGGGATATTTCAATGTCTTTTTTAAAGACATTACACAGTTGAAATTTTATATCTAATGTTAAATTTGAATTGTTTAGGTTTGTGACACAAAACAAACTATTGTCTCATAAAACCTAATTTATAAAAAAAAATATTGATGAGAGAAAAATTGGAATATTTGAGTTGAGTGTACACACAATTGAGTGAATGATTTGAAATTGGGGCCAGGTGAACATGAACTTTTAAGGCATAGTTTAAATGTCCATCTCTATTGTTATGGTGGCCAAATGTCTGTAATTTTGTTCCGAATATTTTTATAAGATATATTTGCCAATAAGCTCAGTTTTTTCCCTCCCGTGACAGTTTTTTTTTGTATCTTTCGTTCTTCTGTTTTGTTTTTATTTTTGGCAGTGTGTTCTTTATATATAGTCTTTAGCATGGCATTATTTTTCTAAATTTCAACATAGGGCATTGTTTGTATATCATATGTTAGACTTCATTGACGTTTGGCTTTACCATTGTATTAAAGCACATTTTTAGATGTGAAAAATTTGACTTTTTAAAAAATTTTTTTTAATTATTTCGAGGTAAATTTATCACTTTTTATGAATGATGTTAGGTATTTTGAAGATTTCTTATTGATGAATTAGAAAAACATACCCGGATCCAGAAATGGTCAGCAGTTTAGTTACTACTATTTAACTGGTTCACTTTCAGATCTTTCTTTCCTTGTTACCTAAAATGTGTTATTGTTCTTAACCCCAGAAACCTAATATATAATTATGTAAAGTACATACATTGGCAGGACTATACGGGTGTAGCTAACTAGACAGGAAGTGCTTACCCTTCAGGAGCACCCGGCCTCATTTCCTTGATGGATGTTCACATGTTTAACTAAATTTGCCAGTTTTCAAAGTTTTTACTTTGTTTTTGGGATTGTGATTTGGACAAGGACTGGTATGTTTGTGTTTATTCATGACATTTTGATGTGCTTTATCTATATGTTGGTCTTGTTTTTACTATAGAGTTATTTGGAATTGTTATACTCTTTCTTCTCAGTCAAGACATATTTCTAGAAATAGATTCAGTAAGAGTTTTTGTTTTAAATCTTATCAGTAGATGATACGTACTTTGACAAAGGCATTAAATGCTTGCTTTTTGCATTTTAATTTTTATTCAGATTTTAGCAAAATTATTAACTTGTTATTATTGGATCTGTAGTAGACATGGCAGCAAATGTTATACATTGTATAGTGCTGATGTTCAGTAAGTTAATTTGCTCAATTGAAAATACATACATGTAGTTAAACAAGAAATGTTTGAATGAATAGTGCTAGTTTAAACAGTGATAACTGTTAGAAATTTCTACACAAGTTAGACAACACTGATTTTTTTGTTTTATAATATAATTGTAAATATAGATGAATTCACAGATCTTTATTTACAACATATTTGTATTTGTTTTGTATATAAAATTATTTTATACAAGGAAGGAACAAACCACAAAGATTGGTTGAAATTTCAGCAGCTCAAGTTTTCAAACCGATGTAAAAATTATATTAAACATAATCTATGAGAAATTAATGCTGAAAATGTGAATTTTAGGAATTTCAGATGTACATTACTTTTCTTACATGTGAAACATTTTTTGCGGAGAAAATTTGATAGATTTAAAGCAGAAAAATAGGAGTTTAAGAAATTTTTAATTCTTAAATGTGTAAAATAGCTTTTAAGTAAAGGTGTTGCATTGCATGATTTTTTTACACCCCAAATTAGACAATCATAATTCTTGTCAATAAACATGGAACAGCTGATTACATCCCAGGTGTTTATAGGTTGACAAGCATTTTACTGATAAAGCCTCAATTTTAAATTTAGATCATTTTTATAAATGAATAATTTGCTCACTTATAATTTATTCTTCACCTAATATAAAAATATAAAATAACCTTGAATATAATATAATGGTAATATGTTTCTCTGATTTTGATGACACTTAAAAGACAATATAAATTATTTTTAAAAAGAACTTGATTTAGGGATTTGAAAGAGCAAAATCATGACAAGATATTCTTCACTGATCTCATAAAATTTGTATAATAATGACATTAATTTTTATGAATCCTTCTTATTGGATTCAGACATTCATTTTGTTTAATGTTGTTATCTTGACACTAACTAACGCATATTTACTTATATTGTAATAAACATTCCCGACAGACACACTTTCTGGAATGATAGACTTTTTAAGATAAAGAAATTCAAGTGGATTACAGGTCTTTTTCTTTTAGATTAAATTGTTTTTGTTACTTAGATTACACTCTTCAGGTGATAAAATGCAATTCAATATCGAATTGCTTTTATATCACAATGTACAAATAAAGAAAAGTAATTTTCACTGGCGGGGTAAAATCTTTGATACGTTATCATTATTTCTTTATACTCTGAAAAATCCCATCTTTACTCATAATGACAGGTAAGTTATACTAAATCCAACATGAAATCCAGTTTTTTAAGTGATAATCATTTACAAACTACACGTGATATTTTAAATATTTTCTATATGGTATATATTGTAGATAATTGCTTAGTGACAGTTTTATTTGTTATATATGTAATTAATTTTACAAATTTATGTGAATGTACCATGTGCAATATATAAAACATTTTTTTTTTGTATTTAACTACATAGATATTATATAACTTTCTAATACAGAATAATGGCAATATAAAACAAAGATCTGTTTTCTATAGAGAATGTACTTCTAAAAAGAACAGTGGCAATATTATTTATTACCTGACAATGTCTCACATTTTGTTTCCTTTGTAATCACATTCATGCATAATATTGTTTATTTTATTCTTTATTTTATTCTTTGTTATTTGTTTATTTATTGGTTAATAAGTTATAAATTTACTCATAATAAATGAGTACTTAACTAGTATATCTTATATAAATAATTAGTTAATTTAATTAACCTATAGTTACTTCCTACAATTTTACAATCATACCATAAATAGTTTTAAGTTTGATTTGTTACATACATATGAATTTAAACAGAGCATTTATTATTCCTCTTGTAATTTAATTTGTCTGTCTTATTTTTGTCATGTAGCCGGTTTTTGCTTTCAGTTGTGAAATATAAATAAGTAACAAACAAGTCTGAGAGTGGTTTTAATTCTTTTCTGTAAAATGATAGACTGACAAACATAAAAACAAGAGATTATATACATTTCAGTTTTATTATTATATATTATCTGGTTCTGATTTACAAAGTATCAAACAATTCAAACTAATTACAGGTGAGTCTAAATATGCATTATTTAAAGATATAAAAAATAAATACCTTGTATATGACAAACAAATATATTCTTATATACAATACTAGATTTGTTAGTTAGCTTGACAACGAAATCTTTTTTTCAAAACTCATTACAATATTTGTTTTATATGAAGCCTCCAATTATGAAAATGTTATTGACTTTTTTTATATAAAATTTTGGCTGTTGCTTACTTTTAATTGATTGCAATTTGTTAAGCAAGTGCTTTATTTTATTCTTCATTTTTTTTGCATTTTTTTGTGAATTTTTCATCTACATTAAAATCTTGGGAAGGATGCAACAGAAATTTTATAATTCTAGTGAAAAAGAAGAAAAAAGTTATTATATAATTTTGTCAGAAAGATTTGATTTTTATACATGTACTGTGTTGTGTCAATTGTGTCAAAAATTGTGTCTTTTTTCATCTTTGTTACCATGGTATCTTTTCTGAAATAAAAAATAGCAATAAGACATTCAATTTGGAAGTATAACAAGTTGTATATGCAAAGAAGTGATGAAATAAAATTTCAATGTTTGGTTTTTTGTTGTTTTTTTTTTGTTTGTTTTTTTTTTTTTTTTTTGTTTATTTTTTTTTTTTTGGTTTTTTTTGTTGTTGTTTTTAAATACAAAATAAATTTAATACTTACTAGTAAACATTTTTTAATTAAAATCTTATTTTGAGATTTTTAAAACAAAATGAATATTGATACATGATATATGTTGTAAGAGTTATGTGTAAAATCTTGTGATAAAAAGGGTTGTTTTTGTTAATATAAGATAAATTAGTTCATGTTTTTGTTAAAATTAGAAAAAAAAAACTTGTTTTTGTTTTTTTTAAATATTAGATAAAACTTGTACATCTATTTCTTGATTATTATCTTGATTCAGAGGTATCTTCTGTGTGGTTTTGTTTTTGTTGATTTTTGTTTTGCTAAAATGCTTAAATCATTCCTTTGCAATAAATATCAGTTAAGGTTTTGTACTGATAAAGCAACACTTTCATTAGAATTCCATATGAAAACATTACCATTTTTAACAAAGGACTTGACAAAGTTCAAAAGAAGATGACCCACCATGATTCATAATTTGTCAGTCATTTAGACTTGAGTGAAGAACTGTTTGTTTAACAAATTTGTCATGTTTTGCATTGAAATACTCATAAGATGCAATAATATTCACATAAAATATGAGTTGTATTTACTTAACTTTTTTTGTTGAATTTATAATAAATCTTAGTTTAATTTCTAGTTTGTGTATTTGAGTTAGAGTGTGATTTGTTTCACAACTTTTCATTTTTTAAAATTTTTTTTTCATCTGATTATTACTCTTGTCTATATATCTCCCTAGATACATGACATGTTTTTTAAATACAGCATGTCCTTAATCATATTATATAATAAATGCAATAAAATTGGCCAATTCTGAAAAAAATGATACATTACTGATTGGCTGATTTTGAAAAATCATATTATATATCTCTGATTGGCTTATTCTAACAAAAATCATTTGATAATCTTTGGTTGGATAATTCTGAAAAAAATTCATTTAATAATCTTTGATTTTTTTGGGTTTTTTTAAATAAATATTTAATGCATCTCTGATTGTCATATTTATGTAAATTATTTGATACATCTCAGATTTGCTTTGTTGGGTAAAATAAGTGATACATCTACAAATTGCTATTTTTTTTTATTAAGTGATACATTTCATGTTTGAGAATGTTAGGTCCGGATATGATATGTTTTTACCATCAAATAAATTTCAATTTACATGTTGACATAATTGTATCACCAGCTTTACCTGATATAGAAAAAGAGTACAATTTTTACTGTTTGCAAATAATATACTGACTGGATAATGCATTACCAATTGTAATATGAAAAGAGAGATACGAGATATTCTTCTTCTTAGAACCACATGCAACTCTCAGTAAACTTAAAATACTTTCTTTAATTTTGGTTTTATATTTGATTAAGTAATCTTTTTTGTGCATTTAAATTATTTGTCACAATGATTATTACTAACATAAACAATTTAACTATATTATGTAATTTTTAAAGTAAATTTTTTTAAAAAAAATTTTCAGTTTTTATGCATATGATATATGGCTTAATCATCATTTAGCTATTATTGCTGAAAAAGTCCATAATAAATAATCAACAAAAGAATTACATCAGTGGCATCAAAATCTTAAATATAAATACTTAACAAAGATTTTTATGATTGCCTTATAAAAATGATTTGAGATTTTGATTAATTGTAAATTGTTTTTGGTCCTTCAGACTTATGAAACTTGCAAAATATTTTGATTTGGCATAAACATTTTTTACTCATTCTTTACTCTCCAAAACTGTAAAACATACTTTTTTTAAGGACATTTTAACATCTTCCATAAAGCCATTTAGCTAAGTGCAAAAAATATAATTCCTCTGTTTGAAACATTAGAAAATTATCTTACATTTACTTGAATTATTGTGAGTTTTTTTTTTTATTATTATTTTGCTAATTTCACCTTTTGCATTATAAGCGCATAATCTATGGACAGGCTGTATCTCGAGTATAACTGTAACATATATTAATTACGTTTTGTTTTCTTTTCTAGTCTTTGTTGTATGAGATATCATAATCAATTTTACTTTTAACAAAATGAGCTCATTAAGAACTAGTCACTTCTTTATACTTGTCTGCATATTGTAAGTAAATCTGTAACATATTGTAACACAAGCGCTTTCTATCATTGCAAATAAAATTTACAATTTACAATAAAAGAAGTTGTGTGTTTATAGTTTTGTGGTATGTGATGTCAATTACGGATGAAAATAACTGTATTATGAAAACAGACGAAGTTAATACAAAGGCAGAAATAAAAATGAATGACTCAAGTTAAACACGTTTTTTAGACTACGTTACTGTAGACAGATCTGGATATTGTGGTATGGTACAAAACGTTTTGTATGATCCGTCAATCGAAATGTATATTTCTGTTGTAGACGAGACTTGTGGAAATGAGCACACACACTAAATAGAACACTTAATACAATAACCATGCAACTTACAAACTGGGTAAGCCGTTTGTTACTTGTACATAATTTAACTAAACAAAATCTTTTAATATACTCCAAAGGGTTGAAGTTTGTATGTTAAAAATCTCTCAAAGTTTTTTAGGATATCAAGGCCTAATTCTCTGAGACAATCATCAATTGGTGTAACAATGGTACTACCATATGTTGTGACGGCAGTGACCAGTCCAACGGCAACAAGTTCATTGTCTTTTTCACGCCTGTAAAACACAGTAGAACCAGAATCTCCATGCTTTACAAAGTCAGAGTTTTGGAAAGACTTTATCTCAATCAGATTATACATGGTGTATTTGAGAGGACCTAAAGGAGAAAAACTTTGTCTTTTAATGCATCCTGCCGCCAGAATTGGCAAGCATTTGGTCCATCGTGTTACGCTTCCGTATTTTATTACAACACGATATCGCCAATTTTCAACATTTCTTTCAATCTTTCCATGATAACATGGTGGAGATTTCGTGCTGTAACCTGAAAGTATATATATATATATATATATATATATATATATATATATATATATATATATATATATATATATATATATCATCTACTGAAAACGGCAAAAACAGGTTATTGTAAAATATACCATATGACTTGAGATTTTTGAGTTTTTTTTATAAAAATGTTAATTTTTCTTACATAATTAGTCTTAATGTTAATTGTTAACTAAGGTCAATGACCAATGCTCTTTGTATTGCCATGCCATTAAAAGAAATACCTCAACAATTGTCGATTTCATATTTTATTATATTCATTCAAAAACTTAAAAATGTACACTAAATATATTGTTACTTAAATTACCTATTTCATTGAGAGATGCTTCTGTTGAAAATGGAAATAATCCACTATTTGGAAAACGTTTGTCTATTTGAATTACGGATACATCAGTCCCAGCTCTTGTGTTATCACCCGTCGTTATTGAAGACTGAATAACATGTCCAAATACTCGATCATCAAACTTTTGGTTTTTGTTATGTTCGGAAAATACAGGTGGGTTAGAAATACTAATATCGTATCGATTGATTATAGTATTTATATTGTATTTCAAGGCCCACATTCTATTACTGTTCAATACATTATGAGCACTGGTTAAACAGCAAAGAAGGCCAGATTCTTGGTGCTTGAAAAATGGACCGAGTGTTCCAATTTTGTGACCTCCATATTCACTTATTGCTATGCCACTTTTTACATTTTGATGAAATTCTCCAGGTGATTAAGTTGTTCTTGTACCAAAAATTGTCCCTGTTTCAAAATTTGTTGTTCTATTGAAAATTGTCTTTGAACTGGGTTGAAAAGCTGCAAATTCAACCACTCCTTTTCTGACGTCTACTGGAATGCCTTTTACATCAGTAGGGAAATGTTTCTCTAAAAATGGTACAAAGCCTTTTCTGCGACAGTAAAAGACTATGCAGCTTTTCTGTTCTAAAGTCCAAAATCTCCCAAATGCTTTTGATTTAAATGGGGTTACGCTTATGATCTCTAGGTTTGAATGTTGCTGTGAATAATGTTCCTGGGTTATTTTTATGTGATGTTCAATATTTACTAAATCTAGCTTTGGAAGAGTAGCATTCAGTGCCATTATCTCTTTTGCTTCAGTCGAGGTTGTCTTATCTTTTCGAAAGCAATGCACTTTGAATCCATGCCAAACTAACTCTGTAATTTCAAAAGCCCATTCTATTAAAAATATTGGTATGTCTTTTTGCATAGTTCGATAACAAATGTCAATACTCTCAATATTTTTCATTTCCATCTGCAGAAGAGGAATTAAACTTTCAAGAAAAAAGAAAGCTTCAATTCTACCGTATCTGTAGAAGATATCTCAATACTTCTCAACAACTAATTCTATCAATATACAAAATGATACTGACATAAGACGAATTCAATGAAATCTTTGATATGTTTTATTGATATATTAATAGAAATAGATAAATAACTGTTAATCTGTTTGCATGATAAATAACTTTAGTATTACTTCCACAAAGTAGGTGGTATAAACGACCCATCCCAGATCTGGTTGCACATATATACAAGATTGATGCTAAATTTTTCCATGGTTTTTATCTTGTCAATCTTTTTTTTTAATCATACAAAATACAGTTTTCATGTTATAAGTGGCATTTGCTTTTGCCAAATACAGGCTACACATTTAATAAGCAAAAGCATAAGCTAACTTTTGCCATTACAATTTTTAGTGTATTTGAGTGGAAACCAAACTACAAGAAAATAATTTCAAGCAGTAAAACGTATAACTGACACACAAACCGGGAATTGGTCCTGGATAAAAATTTGAGAGAAAGATAGTGCTTAATTCTGCACCAATTGTACTAGTTACGCGTTTATTAAATATCACTTGTTCAATAATGTAAATAATTTATAAAGGTGCCTCAATCTAATCCATGGTCAGTAAAAAGTTTACATATATGCCTTTGTTTTCTATTTCATAACCCATGCATTTTGTTGATATGTGTTCCACATGACTTTACGAATAATTCAGTACATTAATTCAATATGAAAAAAACTATCAAACCAGTAAACTATTAAAAATATTTAATGCATATTTCAGAAACAGTTTATTGTATATACAGATTAAAGTCGTTAGACCATTTAACTACTAAATTTCTACCTACTTTTCAATGGCTTTATGTTAATCTTTCTTTTCTTTGCACATATTTCATTGGTGGAAGGTTTTCCATCATTCACTTCTCCAAGAAATCCAACGCTACTGTAATGTCTAAATAAAACAAAACATATTTCGAATTTAGAAAAATATTTGCTCGTTGCTTGACCTCTGTTTACTTGACTGCTGCATTGGTAGTAGTTTTATTTACACGTTTTTTACTTATCGATCAATATTGTTGTGTAAAATAAACACGGTATAAATGTTGTTTTAATTGCGATTGTGAATTATTCAGGGTTTTCTTATGTAGATTGAAATAAAAGGGACCCAAGATCTTTATATTTGTATGTAAAATCAAATTAGTAATACTAGGCGCTTCTAGCTTAAAATGGCCTACTTGACCTACTAGCTATGATTAAATTCTTAATGAATATATTTCTCGTGATTGCATTGACATAAGAAATAAGAATCAATAAAATAAATATATTTATATACATTTAACAAAACTTGAATCTACTTACACAAAAGAATCATAATCATAATTAAAAAATTCAACTGAATAATGTTTTTGTAAACAAAATTATTTACTTTTTATCTGTTACACTTTAAAATTATTGGCGAAAAACTTGGAAACGTCTGAATTTGAAGCGCCGACCAACATAAATGGCAGCTCCCAACAGAATTGACCATATACAAATAATCAACGCCCAAACAACATTTTCAGAATACTTTACCAACATAATTGTCAACTGCATGCACTTGACCCTGGGAACAGAGGTCATTTGCCAACAAAATATTAATTATTTAATCAGATATTTGTGAATTTGGTGCACTTTACCATTAAGAAACATAAGCATCATTATAAACAATGAAATGCCATATAAATATAAATTTGTAAATAGGATTCTGGAACAAACCGTTTCCATAACAGGTGCTCGGATGCTTCTTACACGTCTAGTTAATTCTGAAATTATTAAGAAAACAACAACAACAGTGCCATACTTATACAAAAAAAAAGGGTTTGGGTGGGTCGGGTCGTGTAAACTTGCAACAGATTTATTCATTTTTAAAAATGATAAACATATGTGCTTACGTGACAAAATGGATGCTGCAACATAAAAAGAAGGTAATTAGCTGCAAGTAACTTATTAATATACAAAGAGAGGTAATGCAAACCAAAAAACCTAACCTATGAAAAAGAAGTTATCTTTCCTTAAATAACTGCAACTATCTTTTAAGAAATAGTTGCTATTATTGAAGATCTAGTAAAGTAGAATTATATTTTGGTCAAGGCTTGTCTAAAAGACTGAGAGATTTACCTTTTTCATTTACGAGTTTGTGTTTTTTTCACAAACATTTCTCTTTTTTTCATTACACTGGATTCTTACTATGATCTCTGTAAAATCAGTTTCAAAATCTAGATACCTCAGTAATCTGCGTGCTTCTAGCTTGCTGCGATAAAAATAAGTCGAGATATCGAGATAATTACCAAGACTGGTCAACATATGTATCGCGGCATGTCGTGTTATTTATCTTAACTGTTAAATTTTGTATCACAACTTTTCATGATATTATCTCGACTTGTCAAGATATGAAGTCGACATGTTGAGATAATTTTATGTCGACTAAAATTTGTGTCGATTTTAGAAATAAGCCACCATATTCTACAGATAATCTGCTCGACACACTGGTCTGATTGTGAATAAACTATCCACTTAATCAACTCAGTCAGGACGAGATTTGTCCTTATGACATAATTTTTTTAAATGAAGATCGTATTTAAAATATCTACTTACTCATTAGTTCCTAATTTGGTACTGCTGTTGACCATCTTAAGAATTTTCAACAACTTTCACTTTATACGTATATTTGATTCCTCGATCAAGTATATTACGTCAATGACATATCTATAATAGTATTGATGTATGTAATCGTTTATTTTTGTATTATTACCTAATTTAGTATGTTACATCCGGCTGAAAAATAACAAACAATCAAAGTACTAAAAGTACTGAGAGCCGTACTCTATGCCGTACTCTATGCATCTGCATTAATAATGAAGATTAACAACGCAATAATCATGTCATATGAAATGAAGGAAATAAATACCAAGAGGTTTTTAATAGGGATTATAGTGTAAGTGATTAACAAGTACCGGCCATTTTGTGTTTTGCCATTTTGCAAGAGTTTATAAACTTTTTTCATTTAGTGTTGTTTCAATATGTCTAATGCTTGCTTATTCTAGAAAAATCAATTCTGCTCCTTTTAACGCTACTGGCTGTCAAAACTGAACATCGAATAATACATTATATTTGATAATCAAATGTATTGTTTGCACGATTCAAATAGCGCACAGACAATATTCTTATATACAAAATGTCTACAGATAAATAAACGTAGTAGTCGTTGCGGAGTGAATACATATTTTAACTCATTAGTAAAATGATGTTACACACACACACACACACGTTTATTTACAAAGCTTTATTCATATGTAAATCATAATCAACAACTAGAAAGCAATATGTCAAAGTTTTGCAACACAAGAAATTATTTTAAAAAAATGATACTTTACATAAAAAATGTATCAAAAAAAGTGTAAGTTTAATGCGCAAATTTTTTGCAAATGATTGTAAAAACAATTCTGTTTGTTTGGTGAATGTATTCTTGCAATGAACATTGAACAAGAAGTTTGATAGGCCTGACACGCTCAGTTAATAATGTCTAGTTTTTAAGATTTATTTAAAAAGGTTCATTATATTTAAGTAGTTGCATATAACCAAAGTCATAAAATAAAAAAAATTGAAAGATATATTTTGTCATGAAATCTTTTTTATAATTATTTATTTTTCAACAGTACGTTTAACAAGACAAGTATACATGTAAAGCATATAGTTTTCCATGACAAGACTTGTTCAAATAGTTCTTTTTGTACAATGTCCATAGAATGATGTCCTATAAACTTTGAATTAAAGTACAAGATGTCCTTTTAATTACAGTATATTTTGATATTTGGTAACATATTCTTAATAAAAATACATAAGAAATATTATTCAAACATATAAACCTATCAATTTCTCGACATGTACAGTGCATTTTAAAGAATCTATTCCAACAATCTAGAAGGAAAGGACCACTTTTCGTAAATTTGAAATGTGCACATCTGGCACATCTAAATTCAACTGGTATTTGTGTTTCATATTTACTCAGTGTTCTATTTTTATAAACAATTTCTTTTTCTATTTTATAATAATATTATAAGACTTGTATTAATCCATTAACTTCAGGTTTTGCACTAGCCATACTCTTTTAATAGATAAAATATTTAGTACATATTATTATATGATTTATAACTGGCATCTCATCTATCATACTGAACATTATATCTGATACAGTAAACACATTTAAATGATATTGAGCATTTATCAAAATATTTCTAACCTCATACCACAATGCTTGTGCATACCGACATTCAAAAAATAAATGTGAAATAGTTTCATTTTCACTATTACACAATGAACACAACTGATTTTCTACAATTTTTGCAAACACAATTTTCTTTTTGTTCCTAGAATTTTATGAATACATTTAAATGAAATCCTCTTAATTTATTTTCAACTGTAACTTTTAAAGGTAACGTAAAAAAGAGTTTCCAATCCATTTTCTCAAAACGTTGATTCAAGCAATTTTCCAATATAGCAATACAAGTTGCAGGTATGTTATGAATATACTTTTTGTTCATAACATGGTATATATCACCACACCCCTTCCTACTTTTGGTATTAATACTCAGTGAACGGGGTCGACAGGGTCCTTGGAAAACCAGATCAATACATGTAATATATTTTTTTAATCTGACTTCTCCAATTTTTAGGTATAAGTAATTAGACGTAGGTAATCCAGTTCTGTACCCTTAATATTAACCTTATTTTTTAAATCAAAAAAGGTATGAATTCACCTCTGTTATCTATCAAATCATATAGAAATCTTATTCCCTTATTATACAAGCCTAATATTGATTTCTTATAAATATTTATATTAAATCATAAGGGCATGAATTAAAAATATCAACAATATTTTCATAAATAATTTTCTTTTTGTAATCTCCATATCCAGGTCAGTTTTAAACTTTTACAGAAACTAAATATATTTGTCATTTTCAAACTTCCATATTCATATGGAGCAGTCATAAACATTCTCTTAACTTTATCCATGCCTTTGTTCCATAAAAAATTAAACAGTATCTGTTCAATTTCTTTCAAAAATTTGTCTGGGGGGTCTGGTAAAGACATTAATAAATGATTTAATTAATTCTTATTATAGGAACCTAACCATTTAATGTTAAAAAGTCTTTGCTTCCATACTCCTATCAATCGTTTTTTTTCGCTAATCTTTTTTCCACAGTTTTTTTTCTGTTATTTTCACTAGATCTACTGTAAATTTCATTCCCAGAACAACAAACTGTTTAGGGTTCCACCTAAGTTTATGTTCCTCACAAAATCTTTCCAAAAACAAAAACCCTGCCTTAACCCCAATCCATATAACATTTGTTTTTTCTATGTTTACTTTCAAATCTGACATTTGATAAAAATAATCTAATAAATTTAAAACTTCTATTAACGAAGACTGATCCGTCTAAAAATACCGACGTATCATCTGCATACTGTGAAATTCTAAATTCTTTTATAAAAATATTTATTCCCTTTAAAGTTTCATTTTGTCTAATCATGTTACAGAGTACTTCAGCACACAGCAGGAAAAGATAGGATGAGAGCGGGTCACCTTGACGACATCCTCGATGAAGATCAAAGAAGGATGATATACGGCCATTCAAAATAATGCGGGATTATGTTTCCTTATAAAATTTTTTTATCCAATGAATAATTGAAGGTCCAAAGTTATAGGGCTTTAATATTTCCCATAAGTAAGTCCAAGATAAAGAATCAAAGGCTTTTCAAAATCGATCAACAAAATCATACCCGCTATATATATATTTTTTTGTTTTGTTTCAAACAGAATATCGTACATAAGTTGAGTATTTTCTCCTATGAATCTACCAGAAATAAAACCTTGTTGATCTTCACTTATTAAAGAATTTAAAACTGTTTTTATTCTTTCAGCAATACATGCAGATACTAATTTGTAGATAACATTTAATAATGATATTGGTCGCTAATTTTTCAAAATGTTTAGAGGTTTTTTAGGTTAAGGAAGACACGTTATAACCCCTCGTCTTTGAGTAACCGATAATACTCTTGTGTCATATGCACAGTTTCATGCTTTAAATATCAAAATATCCAAATCTTTCAACAAAAACTCGAAAAATTCAACAGTATATCCATCAAGACCTGGACTCTTATTGTTTTTCATTTTTTTCATGACAAAGCTTAATTCATTATAAGTTAGTAGTCCTTTAATTTACTTTTGTAATTTTCAGTTAGTTTTCCAACTTTTACATTTAAATTTTTTATTACGTTTTCTACCTGATTTACTTTATTTTAAGTGTATGTTTCATCGTTTATGGATTGATAATATTGTTTTACTGTTTCAAGTATTAGTGACTGATCAGTGATAACGTTCCCGTCATCTTGTTTTATTTTTTGTATGTTTTTATTAATATAATTTCTATTTTCTAAATTAAAGAAATATGCTCTAGATCTAATCATAATCCCTTCAATCTTTTCCTTTCTAAATATTTTTAATTCAGTTTTTAAAGAGTCTTATTTATGAGAAATATTAATGTTTAAGGGGTATTTTTCTTTTAGTTCTTCATATTTTTTTATTTCCAGAATCAGATAGTTTTCTGTTTCCTTATACTTTTCTTTTTATATGAAAAATAAGATATTAACTTACCCCGCAAGTGAAGTAAAAGTATTATCAAAACCATTTGATAATCAATTCGATATTGTAGGCCCCCTATTAATTTTTTTCTAATAAAATCAATGGTATAGACTGGAACACAGTATTGTTCTTTAATATAATTCAAAACTATTCTGAACAATTTCCAATGCATTTCTATCTTTCAACAGTGAATTATTAAATTTACAGTACCCCCGTCGCCTACTATGTGCTGTCATACTTAATGTTATATCAGTTATGGAATGATCGGTTCTATATCCTGGTGTAATATCTACATTGTTTACATAGCTTAACAGTGCCTCTGATAAAAGATAAAAATCAAGTCTGTCCATTTTTAATGGTTCATTTTTTGTCCAAGTATATTTTTATTCTCCCTCATTAAAAGTTCTCCAGACATCAACCAATTCTAATTCTTCTATCATGTTTATTGCTTGTTCCCTTGCATTAGGATTATTACTTTTCAAATAATTGAAGTATCGATCACTGAACTCCTAACTAGATTCCAATCTCCGCAGGCCAAAATAAGATCTGTATCAAATTGTAATATATTCTCTTTTAACTCTTTATAAAATTCAGGTGAATCTAGATTTGGTCCATAGACAGAGACTTACAAAAATTTTAAATTGTAGCATTCTATTTCCATAATAATATAATTACCATTAGAATCTATTTTAGTTTTATGCATTTGATACTCAAAAGTGTTGTTAAATAATATTATCACCCCTCTTTGATTTGATGCCCTACCACTAATGAAAACACTTTTAGCCCCAATTCAGCAATAATCGTACTTAAATATTTTACTTAAACATGAGTGTCTTGTAGACAATAGATATCATATTTCTTTTTTCTTCATTTATCAAAGACATCACGTCTTTTTTCTTATTACTACTGGATAACCCTCTGCAATTCATGAACAAAATTTTTATCTTATCACCCATTATTTACTGAAAATATCTTGTAAACATTATTAATCAAAAACATTATCTTGAGGGTTATCAGTTTACTCAGAGAGCTCTTATACTTTTTAATATAATATATTTGCTTAATGCAATGAACCTTTCGAAAATACAATGAAAATGTATAAAAAAAGGTTTTTGAAATTTTGAAATTTGTAATGAAAAAACGTTCAGAATGGTGTTATTTTAAGAAAGAATAACATTTTAGTCCAATCCGAAAAAAGTCCAAATAAATGACAAGTAAAAGAAATACTTGTACATGACATTATAAGATAAAGAAAAGATAGCTATACTTATTTGATTTAAGTTGCTCAGATGTGCATCTTTTTAAAAGGTTTGATAATATATACAATGAATTTAACAATGTCAAACATCAAGAACCAAATAATAGTAAACTGTACATAAAGAAAGATACAATACTTTTGCAAAAACTTACGAACTGCATAATCTGTTCAATTACAGTTACATCACATTCTAATAAAAGTCACATATATATTTATAATCAACTACTAATCATGACACTGCTACAAAAACTATCTTATACAGTCTAAATTTTCTTTTA
Organism: Tegillarca granosa; assembly: GCA_029721355.1. Lineage (NCBI taxonomy): Eukaryota > Metazoa > Mollusca > Bivalvia > Arcoida > Arcidae > Tegillarca > Tegillarca granosa. The sequence continues at coordinate 32,689,799 of CM056606.1, read as the reverse complement.
AAATATGAATGTTTACATTAATGCAGTACCAAATCATTTCTTGTATATATATATATATATATATCATTAATGCAGTACCCAATCATTTCTTGTATATATATATATATATATATATATATATATATATATATATATATATATATCATTAATGCAGTACCCAATCATTTCTTGTATATATATATATATATATATATATATATATATATCATTAATGCAGTACCCAATCATTTCTTGTATATATATATATATATATATATATATATATATATATATATATATATATATATATATATATATATATATATATATTCTCCACTTTACCTTTATATATATTGTTTTCTGTTTTTATTTTTTATTTTATATTTTTTATTTATTTATTTATTTTTTAAAATTATTTTTCCCCAATTTTGGCTAGGTAGATAAAGATAGTATACTCACTTCGATCGTTCAATAAAAAAAGTACATTGTGTATTGTTAAAATTAATTTTGTGACAATTGTTGCCTTTTTACCTGTTGATAAAATACATTTATTTCTATTTATCAATAATTTCTACATTATCTTCTGGTGTCGTATAAAGAGCAAACAAATACTAAAATAAACACAAGAAACACTTGTTTATATCCAATTCTGCAATATTTTCAATATCGTAAAACCCTATTGAAATCCTACATTAATCATATGATCTACTATTATAAGCAAAATTCTTCCACTAGAACACTTTTCGATCAGTGAGACCAGAGACATACATAACAATGTATGTCTCTGGTAAGACCTTTACAGTTTTTTAAAACTAACCACTGCTAACTGGCCATTTTTGCTTCAGCCGTTTTGTCTAGGACTGGATGATATAACCTTATTATTTCTTGATAATTACTTACAGCTATATTCATATAAACTTTAATTACAATTATAAATATAAAGTTTTCGAATTTCTGCAAAAATACAACTGTCAATATTTGGCAAATAGAACTGACAATTTTATTATGTATAAAAGATTATTTTTTAAACCAGTCCACAATAAATTTTGTCCTTAGCAAAAACTACCATCATTGCAGGGTTTTCTACAAAAATAAAAAACAACACATTTGCTAAATCATGAAAAATATACAATCAAACTACAAAATAAGTTTTTATAAAGGCCATTCTGTACATCAATAAATTTGGTTTATAGTGAAGTTTCATCATTTATCGTTCCTCATTCCTAACCCAAAAAGATTCACTTGGTTCCTTGTATTCCAGAATAACACTCAAATCTTTTTCTCACAGCCTAGTGTGTTTTTTACTTTTTCTCAAATCAAAGACTGCTCGCGACAATTTGCCCCTTTTTTCCTTCATAACTTGCAGTAAATCAGTTACTATCCTTACTTTTTGACCTCTTAGTTTTGGACCTGCGGCTAAAACTGTCTGTCTATCACTGAAGTAGACAAATTTAACGATTATTGGGGATGTCTGTGATGCCTGTCCACTTAAAGCAGACGCAGTTTTCCAAGGTAGGGAATGTGTATTGGCTATTTGTATATTCTGGCTCAGTCCAATCTTTTCCCTAACACATTTCTGCAGATATTCAGACATTTCAACCCCCAGTGGCAAACAGAGCCCATACATCAAGAGATTATATTTTCTGCCATGCTTTTCTTGGCAAATAAGCTGTTCCTCAATGTGCCTAATTTTGCTTCTCAATAGTTCATTCTCGTTTGTCATAATATTAATCTTACCAAAAACGTCATCAGTCCGTTCATCACATTTTCAAGATGGCCTTTCGATTCCGTAAACTGATCTTTTACCTCCGCGATTTCACTCATGAAGCTGTCTCGTTCTTCGGTCACAATTTCCTTTTTAAGTCACTCAATAGTTTCTGCATTTCCGAAAATGTCACAGGACTATCAGTACTCGGCCCCGAACTTTTATTTTTTTTTTGTTTTTCTTTATCACCCGCCATCTTTTCTTTTGTCATCGTCTCAGCCTGGTTACAATTTTCCGGAACTACGTTGTCTTCAGGCTCTGCCAATGATTTCACCGAGCTTGTCATAAAATCTTATTATGAGAAACAAATAAGACATAATAAACAAAAATAAATTCTTCATTTAAGTTATAAAATTTTAAAACATTGCAAATAATGAAATCTGCTTTAAAATAGTTATTTATAAATGACAAAAGTAGTAAAAAAAAAAAGCAAAAAGATAAGTAGTTGTTCATGACTCGGACTCCATAATGAGGGGCACTGCAAAAAAAAAATTAAAAATAAAAAAATACCGTATTTCACGAAAAGAACAAAGTTAAGACTAAAGATAATAGACTACCAAAAACAACGTCAGTTTTTATCTAAATAATGGTTTCAAAAGAAAATTTTGGTAACCCAACCCTCAGCCATCTTGACCTAGTTTTGGTAGTCATGGCAATTCACGATTAATTTCGGACTGCTTTAATTGCATTTAAATTTCAAACAAATTTGATAGACATAATTTTGATATTCATCAAACGAGGAATAAAAAAATCGATGTTTTTCAATTTGGCCTAGTTGTTCGAAAATAAATTTAAAAGACTTGTTAAAATTAAAACCTCACCAGAATTTTCATAAAATAAAAGAAACATGAATATGATAACACATATAAGGTCTTTGAAAATAAATTTCTTTCGCATATATCCGAAAAAAGTAACCTCGTTTTGTAAAATCCCCTTTACCTTTCAACGCAACGGTTTCAAATTTATATTCCAGCATTACAATTTTATTTTGGATTTCATTTTTGGAATGATGTTTAGGATTGTCGTCATTCTTATTTACCGATACAGTACATAGTTATCCCGTTCCAGTCACCAACTGCTGATTGATGTTTGCATTTGATTGTTTTAATTAAATCTAGGTTACCAGAGTTAACTCTATGAACGCACCAAAACGTGTTTGTTAATTTTGCCGCAAAGATGCAATTTTTTTTAAATATAAGGCATAATTTGAACAGCGATACAGAAAGACCAATATCTTGTCGCAAATCTACTGCAATGACGGCACAAACTGGTTTATTTTTCTACAAGCAAAGATTCGTGGAGTTTGTTATAAAAACTTATATATTACAAATCTTTAAGCAAAATCATTTTCGATTTTGGATTTATATAATTTAAGAACTTTGGATTTATTAATTTTCAACTGTTTGGCTTATCAAGCTTTTCTATCTTATTGTCACTGATGAAAAATGAATTTCTGAAATGTACACATCTGGCACATCAAAATTTAACTGGTATTTGTGCTTTTGTTTAATATTTTACAAGACCGAATTGAACTGAATTAATACTTTAGTGCAATATTTTAAACCTTTTTTTTATTTTTTCTGTTCTGTAGATACAATTTGACCATTTTTTTATTTTCACAAAATAGAAGGTGATTGACAAAGAAATGATTATTTTAGGATCCGTTTATGAATAGGGTTTTTACCTAGGATGCCATATACCATACAATTTGTCAATAATATATACCTTTAGCACATAGACCATCAAGTGGTATAAAAGGATACCTAAAAAGTTGGTTACATGCGTTATACCTGGCAACTTGTATCTTGTATCTTTGTACTATATTAAAGGGGTCATCTTCGAATTAAACGAAAATATAGTTTGTGGCACTGTATATACCCCAAGAAAATTCATTGTACTCATCCCTTGAAATCTTTAACAAAATTGAAAATGATTTACTTTTAATATCGATAAACCACAAATACATATGTTTACTTGGTTTCTTTAGATACATGATTTTCAACTGTTTGGCTTATGTTTTTTATCTATCAAACTTTTCGGTCTAAGTGTCACTGATGAGGAATGAATTTCCGAAATGTGCACATCTGGCACATCAAAATTCAACTGGTATTTGTGTTATATATTTACTACCCCTGAGCGGGTACCGCTGGTGGTGGAGTTAAACTCCCCGAGGGTATCCATAACTCAGTAGGCAGTACTTTAGCAAAATTTTCAGCCGTCTAAAATTTGAAATTTATTTAAAACTAAGGTTTGTTCCCTCATGCAAAGCATCCCTTAGCTGGATTTGGATTTATATAATTTTGGAACTTTAGGTACATTATTTTCAACTGTTTGGCTTATGTTTTTTATCTATCAAACTTTTCGGTCTTAGTGTCACTGATGAGGAATGAATTTCCGAAATGTGCACATCTGGCACATCTAAATTTAACTGGTATTTGTGTTATATATTTACTTTAATAGTCGAACTGCTTGTGCAGACGAATTTTACTTTAAAGCTGCATTAAGTTTTCCAAAGAAAAAAATAAAACGGTGCTAATCTAATAAACGATGTTCCTAATGAACAATGTTACATTTGGTTCAACGATAAAAGCTCGAATAAAAACAGAAATAACAGTATTTACCCAGCGAGATGCAGCATTTTGGATCTAATATTAGAACATGGTTACGTCATCAAAACCCGGGTCATTTAAACACAACTTTCAAAATGTTGAAATACGATAAATTAAACACAGAACTTCGTGGAATTTGTCATTTGTGACTTAGTTATGGAAAAATAACACCGTTTCAAATACATCTGGTTATTAATGAAAGACAATAAATGCAATCTGTCATGTTTCACTTTCGATTCTAGGCTTTTCCGTACATCCGTTCGCATGCTCCAAGCTCATAATTACTACCGTGGAACACTGACCAACCGGTCAGAGGATTCCGCTTATTTACAGCTAAAAGAAATGAAATTTTAGAAAATGAATGTCACGAATCATGGTTAGAAGATATCTACTTTTAAAAAAATATATTTTTAGAAAATCAAAAAAATTCAGAAATTTGGTAAACTTAATGCAGCTTTAACATGGCTAGTCACACACATGGTCTAGAAGAGCCATGTAATATTGAAATAGTCTATACTTTCTTTTTCAGTGACTATGGTATCCTGATCAGTAGGTCACACATGGATAGTAAGAACAACAATTTCGGTTAACATTTTTAGAACTATGTAAAAACCAGAACCTATTAATAATTAATGGGCATATAAGTAAAGATAAAATCATTGGTAGATGTACATCTAAAGAAATAAGTATAGTTGACTATTGTAAAGGTACAGAAGATGTGATAAAACTAGAAAATGACTTTTGTGTTATGAAATTTTCAAAATTTACTCTGATGTACTTACTGTTGTATAAATTGAGTTATGTTTGAAATAAGTTATTTCTACATTTACTTTAATGACTCGACAAGTAATCGTAATACTGAGCATTTCATAAAGTGAAATAATAAAAAAGCCAATGATTTTCTGTAAAATATGACTATTGATTCTGAAAATACTCTTGTATAATATGTTAGATAATATAAATTTTAAAAATGTTGATTTCTCGATTATTGACGAGGCTGTAGATAATTTTAAACATTTTTGTTGCTTCTGCAAAAACAACATTTGGTGTGTTTTCCAGCAATTGTACCGTTAAATCTGCAAAGAAACCTTGGCTGGCTTACCAGGGAATGCGACTCTGCTAGAACCAACTATAGGAGAGCTAAGATGTTATACAAATATAAAAAAGCACAAAAGGCTATGTTTGATGTATATAAAAATTAGAATACATAATTTATTTTTTGACAGTCAATTAGATCCTTCCATAAAATTTTTAAACCAACACTATTATATGGTTATGAATTATTGTGTTTAAGCAATAAATAAACCATATACATACCACTCCCTATCCAAATTACAAACCCAAAAAACAAAGTAAAAACATGTTAGACATTAATGAACAAATACATCTAAAATTTTGTAAATATGTGTAAATATGTGTTATGTGTTAACAAATATACACCAAATAATATGATATACGGTGAACTTAGAAGAACACCACTTTCTATTGATGTTAAAACTAGTATTCACTTATTAGCCAATTGTTTAGGCACATAACAGTAAACTAACAAATACTATCTATAATTTACTTTACTATCAATTTGTTCGTAAAAAATGTAATATCCCTAGGTGAAACTATGTTAAGAGTATTTTAAAAGAATGTGGATTAAACAACATTTGGCTTACATATAATTTTTACATTTTAAATTAGTTGAAAATATCTTGTTAAACAATTTTTTTAGGATCAAATTTTACAAAAATGGTAAAGTAGTTTACAAAACTCCCCATTATTTATTACTTGTAGATTATACAGGAGTACTTTAGATTTAGAGCTATATTTGTTACATTCAACATGTATAAATGCTAAACTGTTTTGTAAGTATAGATTAAATAATGTAAAACTTCCTCTTAATGTTAGCAGGTATACTAATGTTCCTAGAAATGAAGAATATGTTTTCTATGTGATTCAAATGAAATAGGTGAATATTTAATTTTTCTGCAATTGTATCTGAAAGACAATTATTCTTTCCAAAAGATCTGAAGGTTCCAAGCATTTTCTTCTTTAAAAACTATTTAATCATAAAGATACTTGGTTACCATCTTGACTTTGTAAACCGGGTCAATCCTTTATGTATGTTAACTGTCCACAACAATATGCTATTTATTTATGATTTGTATATTAATATTGTCTCTATACATTATTGTAAATGTGTTTATGAGATAATTGAATTTGAATTGAAATTCCATTGATAATTGTAAATTGTTTCATTTACTTCATATAATACCTTGTTTACTTGATCTAATAATCATTTCATAGCTTTGTAATATTTTAATTGAATTGAATAACAGTATACATTGATATATTATTCTATGAAACATCATCACACGTATTTCAGGCTGCTTCCATTTCGGATATCGATATTGTAGCGGAAGTATTGTTTATGCTTAAATCGCTGAAAATCACATAAAAATATAATGGGTAAAAATAGACGCTTCATACATCTTGAATAAACCTTTTGAATGATTGGATTCACCGATGTTACAAATATTTCTAAGAGAAACATTTAATCCAAAAATAATATCGTTTAAGCATTATAAACTGGTTACGAGCTAAATAACTAAGAGATAGAGCAAAGGGTCATAAGAATGTTTGAATTCGTGGTTATCTAAAATCAACTGAGGAAAAGAAATTTACCTAATTCTAAAGGTTGAAGCATGTTTATGCTTCACAAATCGTTATTATTAATAACAGTGTGTAGACACAAACCTCTAACACATCAAGATAAAAAACTTTAATATAATATATAACTTTGATAACTAGCGTCTATATTTGTAGTTGATAAAATATCATTCAGTTAGCATAATCAAATCCATTATAAACTTGTTTGGATATTTCTTGCGTTAAAATGTAAGGTTGTTTTTGAAATAAATGGGCTTCCGTAAATTATTTTGTAATTATTTAAGTTAAATAAAGTGTATGAACGATATGGTATCGGAATGAAAAGTAATTAAGTTCAGTGTAACTATTTATACAAGTCACGTATTCCTTCATGCTGTTAAGTATATATCATTATGAACGCCTTCCTAACTTATAATTATAGAAAATAAATATTAAGCATTAAGAGTTGGAAACTCATGATCAAAATGACCACTGATCTGTACCTGGTATTTTATTTAATATATGTTATATAATTATATACACCGGATATAATCACAGAACTGGAAAAGTTCAATGCGCGGGTGAATACCCATCATTCTCTAAAATGATTATAGTTTCATCAAAAGAAAATAGTTTTTGTATTTATATATATATATATATATATATATATATATATATATATATATATATATATATATATATATATATATATATGAAATTGTACAATTAAGAAGTTTATAAGTAAACATGTCAGGTAGTATACTTTTAAAGGTTGCATTAAAAACGTCGTAATAATATACAATTATATTTATATTTATTTCAGAGGATTTGAAATATAAAATCGGTATTTTTAGCTAGATCAGGTTAAGCTACAAACTAGTTTTTTATAACAGTACTTCACTTATCACGTTTAAGGCGTTTCTGTTTTCCTACAGTTTATTATATGGAGCTGTTAAAAATCAAGACATCAAATATTTTACTTTTATTGTTAAATTCAAATGCTGCTTTCCTTCAAAAATGGGTGGTTTATTAAAGAATGAGTCTCAAAAAGCCGAGCGATCCGCCTATAGGAAAAATGCCAAGAAACAAGGGAACACCTGTGGGAGACCTCTATATCCAACATCGACCTGAGGCCAAATGCATATTAATTTTAGTCTAACGTGCCTATATAAAACATAACGTTATAAAGACACCTCAAAATTGTTACTCGGAAAAAATATGAAAATGTGTCATTAGTCGTTTTCTTACTATTATTGCCCGTTATTCTGAAGAGCAAAATTCACAATAAACGATTTTCGCCTGTTAACTAATGCGGCGCCTATGATTGCAATTATAATACATGTAGTTCCGTGTTACATGCTTTATAATATTGCTTAGTATACCTTAAACTTGTATAAGAAACGCACAGGTATTATCAGGTGGCCTGGTGATAGATCAAAACGTTGTTAGATATATACGACATGTTTTGAAACTATTTTTGCTAATTTGTTCAGATGAGCAGTGTATAATTTAATTGGGTTATTTGTTGATGAAGCACTTGTACTGCGTTTTATGAGAAAAAATATTGCAAAAATGAAAAATAAAATACTATAAATTATATTAAAACAATTAAAAAACATATAAGATTCGAATCCATGACTTTGAGGTTATCATTCCCTACGTTCTACCACACAGCCAGCGTAGACGATATGGAAATTGTTTCCTAACTAATATCGAGTATGTATGCTTGGGGCGATTAAGGGATAATGTGTTATATCTTTATCCCCAAATTTCAATATCAGCACATCCCTCTCCATCCACCAAACTTTGCAAAACAGAAGAAAAAATATAAAGGTTTTGGTAGTCAAAATATCTTTGATGGAGAGGAATTCGTTCTATGTGTATTAATTGAAAAACACGGTACTGTCTATCAAATTTTTCGTATTTGTATGGAAGTATACGGAATGCAGTATTCTGAAATGTATGTTTTAACACATAATGTAATGTTTTATCAAACTTATAATGTTCATAACCTTTCCGTTTTGGTACTCTATTTTTTTTTGTTTAGAGTGTAAATATTATTGTAACAAATTTTAAATTATGAATTCTATAGGCGGATGCCTCGGCTTATTGAGAATCATCCTTTGTTTAACGTCAAATCAGCAATTTTTCAGTAACTAGTGAAGAAGCAATTTTATTTAACTCAAAAGATTAATGCGATACTTGAATGTGCAAGATCTTTAATTTGCATTGTACTAGTGCGGATTCGCATTTACGTCGACTCTTAAAGTGCTAGTATTTTCGCCCGCAGTGTCGTAGATAAACGTCCTAAACCATCTAGTGCTTGTTCCTAGTAACGGGGCCAACCAGTTAGGGCCTAAGACGAGGAAATGCAGTGTTCATTGATACCTGTATGTAACTGTCTTTTCTGCTAATTTGTCTCAACATTATTATAAAAATGAAATTTGTTTTCTTTATTGCTATGCGAGTTATGCAATATCAAGTAATCAGTGTTTTCAATCAATAATTGCAAAAATACGAAATAAGATGTTTTAGAAACAAAATCAAATAATCAACCTTCTTAGTTTTAATTGGAAATTTTTAAATAATTCATTAAATTTTATTATATTCATAACTCAAACGGACATACATGTATCCAACGAGTGCTACAAATTGCTTTAAGAAGAATCTCAATGTAACAATCACTCTCATAGTTCTATGGTCTGTATAATATTTGTTTATATAGATTTACAGGCAGTCTGGAAACTCATATTCCGATAATGCTGATGTGTAGGTGTAAAATTTAAAAAAAATATTTGATGTTGGGAATATTAAAAAGGTCATATCTAAGAAGAAAATGTATATAACAAAACAATAATATCATATATATATATATATATATATATATATATATATATATATATATATATATATATATATATATATATATATATATATATATATGTATATATATATATATATATATAATATGTATATAAAAACAAAATCCGTACACATTCTGTTGTGATGATAGAACGGGCTTTGTAACATATTGTCAGATAATCCGGACACTGTAACAGAAAGTACGGGATTGGCGACATTTTTATGTCCTAGTCGAGGTCCATTTATTTAAAAAACAAAGTTGTCAAGTCTGGTATGATTCAGAAATTCAGCGTACATAGAGAAAACTACCGACCCTCGGCAAGTAAAGTGACAAATTTTCTCAGTAAGTGGCTTTAATTTGTGATCCGTAAAACTTTCCACTAGGCCACTCGCCCAAGAAAGTCACTGAAACATGTTGAGGCCACTAAAATTTCCCCATTTTGAACAAACATCGGACAAATACAAAACGGTATATAGAAGCTAGATTTAATCAATTTTTAAGGCCCTAATATTTCCACATTGTTTAAAACCAGTTGCCACTAAATATTCTGATACTGATGTATTTGCCAAAATATTACCAGTATATATCCATTTCACAAGTACAGTGTAGTGCATAATAAGAAATTGCGTCGTTTGTTTTCATAAAATACACAGGAATAAACATGATACTTCCGGAAAGATACATGAGTAGTATGATGGAGCTAAAATACAGAAATTTCGTCTTAATAGTGAAATGAAGGCAGCAGCGTCCGAGTTTTTTATAACCCAAGGCGGGTCACAGATAATGTTAAGACTGTAGTTAACTGCGAGTGAGAAAGTGTTTTGCTTGTCATTGGCCGCTACTGATTGCCTTGGTATAATGAGTGAACATCGATATTTATGAATATGTACTAGCAAATGGTATCGTATTGTACAAAGGCTCCACATAAACATGTGCTAGCAAATTGTCCTGTATTGTACAAAGGCACCGCATGGAAATGTACTAGCAAATGGTATCGTATTGTACAAAGCGCCGCATGATCATGTGCTAGTAAATAGTGCAGAATTGTACAAAGGCACCGCCTAAACATGTACATGTACTAGCAAATGGTCTCGTATTGTACAAAGGCACCACATGAACGTGTGCTAGCAAATAGTCCTGTGTTGTACAAAGGCAAGGCAAGGGCATGTACTAGCAAATGGTCTCTTATTGTACAAAAGCACCGCATCAACATGTTATAGCAAATGGTCCTGTATTGTACAAAGGCATCGCATGAACATGTACTAGCAAATGTTCTCGCATTGTACAAAAGCACCGCATAAACATGTACTAGCAAACGGTCTCGTACTGTACAAAGGCACCGCCTGAACATGTTCATGTACTAGCAAATGGTCTCGTATCGAACAAATTACTGATGTTTCATTGAGCAACATTTAACCAACCAGCCAACCGATAAAAATATTAAATAATTTTTATTATTTAGGAAATACCATTTAAATGTTCTTTTTGTCTATAGATATCAATATGTAATCTTAGTCAAATATAAGATTTTACAGTAATTTACAGTATTTTACAGTAAGCTATATAATGTTATAAATAAAGTAATTGATTTAAGTATGAAGCGTTAAGTGGGTATAAATGTTGTGTTTTACGCCAGGACACGTCTTTTCTATATTTACAGTTATATCAATTATATTACAGTTTAATCACCTTGGGGCTTTACAAAGAATTCACTACAATTAAATAAAATATTTCGTGAGTCGTGAAGTTTAAGAACACGATTCAAAAATACATGTGTGTTTCCTTTTTTTTAAAATATGTATAAAGAAAGATTTTCTTCATGAAATGATATAATTTTGAGAATCTAACACGACTAAAGAACTACTTGATAGCATTTTACACGGTAAAATAGAACATAAATATAATCCATTATAGAAGATAGACCTTTATACCTTTTAAAGCTTTTAATACCTGTAACAATATTGTAGTATTGTCCAAACTGTCATTTACTTGATAAATGTTCTTAATTTCGATTTACTCACTGTATATTGTGACCTGGTTTTAGAGCTTTTCATTAAATATTAATTTTTGAAAGGGCTATAAAAATTTACACATGAAAAGTCCATCTAAGAACATTACCTTGCCCAGTTAAATCGAACGGCTATTAAATTGTTTATGATGTACATGTTCCATTATACCAACTATCTTCATGTGATAAAACCCAGTATTAATTCATGCAAAACAACACTTGTTCTTATCTCATCTCTGCTTAATAAGTAGCCACGAATGGTTGTAAATACACTGTACACTGATGTGGCTTTAAACAATACCAGTAACTCATTCGCTCCCGTTAGAAAGAAGTACATTCATTATCACAGAGATACACGTTTGTTGCATGGTTATCAGAAAGTTATTTCACGCCAGAAGGTAATGGTTATTGCGCTTGTATCAAAACATTCAGTTAACTGAAATTTGCGAATACACCAGAGAACCGAAGTCTGAAAAGCTAACGAGTAATGACGACAAACATATTTATTCAGTGTCTGACTTTTACTTACAAAAAGGCTTTAAACAATGTCAAAATGCGTGGAGCTTATAATTAACGCCAGTTGGTATTTCCGTAATGATAAGAATCTATATATCTGTATAGTTTTTGCAGATAAAATTATATTTAGGTAGAAAACGCAATCAAAATCAATACGACAAACATCATCAAACTGTATACATTATTATTAAACATATCTATATTAAGATTTGCCACAATGCTGTCACAAAATACTGAAAAATTCACTCTCATCATTAAATAAATGTATAAATAATATCTAAAAAGTAAAACTAGAAACACATTGTATTATTTATGTACATATCATATATCTCTGTCAAAACTAACCTGTCATATTTAAAAGAAAATAGAGAAGCTTAAATAGTGTAAGTGATTCCTCGGTGACGGTTTTGGGGTCACAATCAATCAGCTTATAAAGAAAGCAATGCATGATCGTGGGTCCCGGTAAATATTGTGAATGTAGCAATGACAGATAAACTTAACAAAACTAATGTACATGAATTCTTCACAGACAGAAAACATCTCCTAGAACATGTTTTGTCATTATAAATTAGTTTTAACAAGACTCGTATATAGATTTTCCTTATTCATAAAATTATTTAAAACTGGCTATGATTAGTTTTCTGAATTACCTAATTATAAGTTTAATTGTATTGTTCTATAAAGCATTAAGTTTACTTATTGATTACGAATTAAATACGTGTTTTGTTTATATTATATATCTTTTCTTCACTATACCTACACTTTACCTTATGTAACACGGTAACATATACTGCATGTAGTATATCTGTATCACTATTATACATATCAAGTACTTAGTAATCCGAAGTCAAGTTTTAACTAATCTTACAAATTAATGTTTCTAACATCCATCCGAAAATAACGACAGAAATAATTTTTTCACCCAGTAGCACCATTTATTTACAATTTTAACTGATAAATCTATTGTAGCGCTAAAGTATCCTAACTTCTTTTGTTTTATATTCAAATTTTAACATCTTGATACAAACTCTTCCAATCAGAAAATTCTCCAAAGTGGTTCAGTAATTTTTTCAGATAATTTCATAAATTATTCCAGGTAATTCCGTAAATTGTTCCAAGCAATTCCATAAATAATTCTAGGTAATTCCATAAATTGTTCCACATAATTCCATAAATAATTCTAGGAAATTCCTTAGATTGTTTTGACTAATTTCATAAATTATTCCAAAAATTGTTCCAGATCATTTTATAAAGTTTCCAATGTAATTCTAAAAAATAGTTTGGAGTAACTCTACATGTTATTTTAAGTAATTCCGTATTTTGTACCTGGTCATTACATAAAATTTACTTTTTTTCTAACGGCAACATATCTTTTCATTTTGTAGTCTTATCAAATATTTCATTTGGAGACAGTTCTCGGTCTCTTTCCAATGGCTTGTTCGTTCTTATATATCTCGCTTTTCCTGCCTCCGCATATGCTTTTAGAAATGGCGATAATTCATCCATAGTTTTACTATTTGCATCCTGGACATTGCGATCTTGTTCCACACTTTGCCTTCTTTGAAATTCGTCCTTTCCTTTTTCCTGTTTCACAGAATAATAACCGTCATTGTCTGTGGCAGATTTTGGTGTAACGTCCGTTACCAAAGTAACCGATTTTTTACGTTTAAAGCTTTCTTCTGACCCTACTCTGTTTATAGAGGAGTCTGTACTGCCAGATCTCGCTTTAACATCAGAGTTACGTCGAGAAGTCATGTCAATGTTTGTTATCCGACTTAAATCTGACGAGTAATGATCAACCGATGTCACACTTTGATCATTTAAGTTTTGATTAATTTTACCTGTACTATTTAACTTCGTGTCACTGCGCACTGACTCGTTTACTGTATTGGAATGTCTTGTTACAGGTGATTTCTCTCGGTCGATATCGTCAATCACCGATTTTGATGGAGAAGTATTATTTAACTCAGGGTTGACATCGTTTAATCTCTCATGTTGAAGCCTTCCGAGATATTCAATAATCATAAAAGCGTCGATATTTTCTTCTTCATCTTCGCCATTTTTAATTTCTTTTAAATTCATTTCCGTATGGTGTTTTCTTGTTTCAAATTGGTGTCTCTTATGTCGCTTTTCTGCATCATTAAGTTGAAACACGTGGAAATGTGGATGGTGGAACTTCTTTTCTGGACCTAGTAACGCTGCATTTGCCGGAGATTTGTGGATTCCCATACGAATACGTTCCAAATCCTTTTCAACAAGGCGCTGTTCTTTATTTATTTGTTCGATATTAAACCTACATTCCGCCTCCGCGTACTTTTTAAGTTTAGTTGCGACAGCTTTTCTTCCTGTTTGTTTTTCTGTCTGGCAGCTTCCGTTGATTTAAACTGACGATTTATTGCCCATTCATTCATTGTCTCAAGTCTAAATAGTCAACTAGAATACCTGGAATAACAAACATTTAGAAAACCAAAAAGTAATATCATATACTGTGTTTTTTAATTCTTTATGATTGGAATAGTGTTTTATGACAATTTCATTTTTAATCAAATTAAAAAAATAGGATATGACAGAAAATATAAAAAAAAAAAAAAAGAATATTTCTGTCGATAAAAAGCATAGTGACAATAAAGGAAATGTTATGTATATATTTGTGTTCGCATTGCCAATTTCTCAGCCACTTGCGACAATAATTATGTAAATATACACTTTTGTACAAATCATAAAGTGATTTCGATCTGCTGTGTGTTAGTGTATTACTGCAGATGTTAGCACGTTAGATGGTTAGCGTTAATTCTTTCCAGTTGTAGGATTAATTTAATAAATAAGTGAAGATTATTCTAAAAACAAGTTCGTGTATGCGTAAGATGTGTGTGAGTGAGGTTTGATCTGTTTTGTACCAGCGGGCACTCAGGGCTACTGTTTTCGTTAAGGTACTATCTCACCAAGTCAGTATACCAAAAAACATGAATACCACTCCCCAAGGAAACAGTATCTCAAATTTTAAAGTCTTATGTATGAACCCTTTTTTATTTATTTTATTCTTTATTTTTTTATCAACATACATCATCCTCTTTCTGATCTTGGATGAAAATCAACGTTTTACGCAAATTTTCACTCTGACCTTGACAAAAGTCACTTAACCTATTGACTCTGACCTTAACTCACAATAGTGCTTACAACTGCGATTCTGAACTTAACAAGTAAAAGTTTCAGGTGTTTTTGAAAAAACTTTCACAACTGAATACAAATTTTTGAATGTTATTTACGTGGCTTGACGATTGATTTAGCTTCAATCTAGGCCCTGACATTGGGCTAATAAAATTATTCTCGATGTAAATATAGTATTGACACAGATGGATATACATTTTTCAGTAGTCTTCATTCATGCGATAATTCGATCAATCGATCAGTGTGTATTTCTCCCTCTAACTCTCTAGATTAGAAAACTAATTTTTTATCAGGAACTGATTTTAAATTCAGTTTATTATGAAAATATGAATAGCACACCTGTAGCTTTACCTGGCGGTTATACTTTGAATAGAAGTTAACATCAATCACAGCTATTTAAACTGTTAAGATAGGTTTTGATAGTAATTGCTGATTTTAATTAAACAAAAATATTTATCAGATTTGCGAGTGATATTATGCTTAGTAAGTGGCCTTAAACCAACCTTAACTTTGTTGTCACTGCATGTGCCATACAATTAAAAATTAAAAAGCAATTTTACTAAAATATTCTCCCCTTCTAACACATTTTTCACGTAATTACCTTATGCGTTTCAATTTCTGCTTTTGGTATAGTAAAATCGTACACATACCGTATCAAGACCTTTATTTATATAGCCGTTTTTAACGACAGAAAAGTATGTAGCTAACAAAGGTAGAAAAGAACAATAAATATCTGCACATGTAGCGCCATTTTATGGAGATTTGTGGCGATACGAAAACTTGGGGTGGCAGAATCTTTCAAATTTTCTGGGCCAGTTATCGATTTTAAGTAAACAATCATGCCCCACGTGCTATTTACGATGTATATTATAATTTTAAAATAGTGTCGACCAATTATATTTCCATTGTATTGAAAATAATTTTTTTCGACGCGATTGTTTAAACAAACAATGATATGGAATTAAGGTTACGAATAATGAATATGAAATGTATATTATGAATTGAAGACATTGAATAATTGTAAATTTTAGATAGGATTGAATGTGGGTATGATATACTGGAATGTTAGGAGATGCAGATATAAATTAAAGTGAATGTTATGTTATGTTGATTTGAATGAATTGTAGATATAAAATGTATGTGATAACTTGATTAAAGACATAAAATAAATTTAGTAAATTTATGATAGGAATGATTGTGGATTTGAAATAAATGAATGTTAGGAGATGAGGGTATGAATTAAATGTTATGATATGTTGAAATAAATGAATTGGGGATATAAAATGATTGCTGTACATTGTAGTTATGTAATGAATGCTAGAAATTTTGAATATGATATGAATGTTATGAGTTGTGAATATTACTGCCTAAGCATGCCTTTATCGTACGGCCGTGTGCTACTTTTGATTTCTTTATAAATTAAAAAAGTAGCAAATGATATACTTTTTCAGAAAAGTTATCACAGGGATAACTCGCTTGTGACAGTCAAGCGCTTATATTGACGTTGTTTTTTGATTAAAATTAAAATAAAAAGTCGATATTTCCATAAAATGGAGTTCCTAGAATCATTTAATCATTTAGTCTCCAAAAATGTTAAGCTCCTTGAGTGGCCCTGATTCGAGTACAATGTAGTTTAACAGAGATATAAAATTTGATTTGATTTAGTAAGGTTTTGCATCCAGTCAAGAATTTTTCACTCATATCAAAACGTCACCAGCTATAGGTGAAGTGGTAGAAATTTTAACCGTCTTTGCTTTGTGCTTAGGGCAATGTGCAGGGAGGGTTCTTTAGCGTGCCACGCCTGTCGTGACACGGGGCATCGGTCTTTAAGGTCTCCCCCGAAGTATCCCGTGACTTTCATTTTTAAATGCCGATGATTAGCAAAAGAATAGTCACTACCAATTATCAAGTCATGGTCAGGCCCGGTCGGGGTTCGAAGCCCGACCTCCGAAATACCAAGCGAGCACTCTACCAACTGAGCTATCGATATGACCCTAAAGGCTAATCAAACCTCGACACTTGGCAAGCACTTGACACTTGGGTTGTTAGCAGAGTTGAGGTTGGTTGTTTAGAATGCATAATATGTACGTTTCTGGTTCATTAGACATTTTTCAGAACCCTTAATTTTGATATATAACTTGTTTTAGTACTCACCAATATATCTGAGTGATGCGTAGTCTATATCCGATGTTGAAGATTATGCGGTATACCTCAATCGTATTTGATTATTTTGGCTTCTTAATTAAACCTAACAAAAGAGTTATCTAATTAACTTTTTTACCTAATATTTTTCAGACCTCGGAACTTTCTATTGATACAAAAATTTATTCCACAATACTTATATATTAAAATATTCAATCCCCTAAGTCATAGCATTTTGCTTAATGGATTTAAATTATATCACTGTCATATATGATTACCCTTTCATTCAAATCACAATACATGTAATATACTTATACTTGAGAGGGCAATAAAAGACTTTCTCGTCGTCACGTCATGTTCAATGTTCATGATTCATTAACAATCTCATAGTCACCGTCCAAAACGTCATGAACAGTTAAGTATTATAAATTGATTAACAGGTTAATCGTAGCCGTCCTTACAAATTATAAAGACCACTTTTAGGTTAATGTTTCAGCACACAGGGGTTACTGCCCAAACTCATAAATGGAGCGAATTTTTAACGTGCAGTGCTCGATGTATAGTTGTCGTAGACGACAAGTATAAAGTACATGCTTCGGTGTACATGGTCATCGTCAAGGTCAAGTCATGTTACAAACGTCATCTTGCATAACAGATTTTGGTGAATTTGTCCTTGCGATATGAACACGTCACATACATCTTCTTATAAAACTGTTCATTCCACGTCAATCACATAAAGTGACATGTTTTCGAATAGATATTATTGTCGCGTCACTTACATCAAGTGTCAATGACATATCTTGGATTAGATGTCAATGCCACGTCACTAATATCAAGTGTCATTGAAATGTTTCGGCATAGATGTCAATGCCACGTCACTAACATCAAGTGCCATTGACATGTTTCTGTATACGTGTCTATGTCATTTAACTCACATCAAGTGTCAATGACACGTTTCGGTATACCTGCCCATGCCACGTCACTCACATCAAGTGTCATTATCGTGTATTGGTATACCTGTCCATTCTATATTAATCGCATCAATTGTCATTGGCATGTTTCTGTATAGATGTCAATGTCACGTCACTTACATCAATTGTCATTGACATGTCTCGTTATTTCCGCCCGTGTTATGGCGCTCCCACCAGTGTCTAGGCCATTCTCAGTATAAATGTCAATGCCATGTCACTTACATCAGATGTCTTTGGCATGTCTCTGTATACCCGACAATCTCAAATGTCACCTACATCAAGTGTCTAGGCTATTCTCAGTATACATGACAATGCCATGTCACCTACATCAAGTGTCCTGGCCATTCTCAGAATTCATGCCAATGCCAAGTCAAGTGTCTAGGCCATTCTCAGTATACGTATCTATGTCATTTTAATCACATCAATAGCCATTGGCATGTTTCGGTGCACGAGGCCATGTCATGCCGTTCACGTCAAGTTTCATTCGCGTGTCTCAGTATACGTGTCTATGTCATTTTACTCACATCAATAACCATTGACATGTTTCGGTGCAAGTGGCCATGTCATGCCGTTCACATCAAGTTTCATTTGCGTGTCTCAGTATACGTTTCTTTGTCATTTTACTCACATCAATAGTCATTGACATGCTTCAGTGTACGTTGTCATGTCCAGCAGCTCACATCAAGTGTCTAGTCCATTCTCAGTATATCTGACTATGCAATGTCATTTCATACTTAGTGCCAATGGCGTGTCTCAGTATACGTGCCTATGCCATGTCACTCACTTCATGTCAACGACTTGTTTAAAGTGTTAGTTATACATGCTCATGCCATGTCACTCACTTCAGGGGTCATCAACTTGTTTAACGTGTTAGGTATATGTGTCCATGTCATATCACTTACTTAAGGTGTCATTGACGTGTTTACGTGTTTAACGTAGTGTTTATGCCATGTCACTTATATTAAGTGCCATTTATATGTTTCCTTACACATGTTCATGTCACATTACTTCTATCAAGTGGAATTGAAATGTTTGGTGTAATTGTCTTTGTAACGTCACTTGCGTCAGGTGTCATTACAAATGTGACGTCACTTGTGTCAGGTGTAATTTTCATGTGACGTCACTTGTGTCAGGTGTAATTTTCATGTGACGTCACTTGTGTCAGGTGTAATTGTCCATGTGACGTCACTTGCGCCAGGTGTTATTACCAATGTGACGTCACTTGCGTCAGTTGTAATTGCCAATGTGACGTCACTTGCGTCAGGTGTATTTGTCCATACGACGCCACTTGCGTCAGGTGTCATTGACATGTTTTAGTGTTCAGGTTCATCATTTAATATCAGAACCTCTCAAAATGGTCGGCTTTTATGTCGTTATAATTGTGGGGGGGGGGGTTAGATTATTGTATTGTTATATCATTATCTATATTATATCAAACATGAGATAGTAGCCTAAAATCCTGTATAAAATGATCACAAGTAAAACATTTATCATTTGATTGACTTGATGTTAAAATAATAATGAACGACCTAGAAGGTCGTTTACAATCTGATAGCAATGTGTACAGAGATAAAAGTGAGTCAGTTTTTGTTTAAAGCGACATCAGCAGTAATGCAGCTCTTTGCGGCCGGAAAATGTTAGATATACATATGTATATATATAAATTTAACCGATGTAAAATTAAATACAATTAAAAATTTTTTGAACATAACTAAACTGATATAAACCAGTAATAACACGGATACGTTAAAAGAAAGAATGTTTAATAATCTTAAAGATGTCAATCTTACTTATTATGTTTCTATTATTATGCACTTAGTTTAACGTTTGTTCAATCGAATTTCATATATACAAATGTCAGTATATGTGAATATCGGAAATTGTCATACCATTTGCCATTAGTCAAAAACGTTGCTTATTCAATCAACGGTAACTTAATTACCCATGGATATAACGGATTGTAAACAATAATAGCTGGTGATATATGTTTATGCTGACAGCAGATCCACAAATCTCTGTACGTGTCCCGACATATACCCGACATATATCGTCAAATATCGGAGTTTATTGTTCAAGTTAAGTTAAAGAATAAATCTGATAACAATCAGCGTGTCTTTGATGAGATGTTTTACATTGATAATTTTACGGACTCCGTATGGTTGACCCTAACTAATGTATGTTAATAAATGATACACAATGTCTATCATGTATATATAGGTTAAACCATTGACTATATAAGGCCTTGTAATATTTTTTTCAGTTTTAGCAATATGTATTGATATTATTTTGGTAGAAATATACAA
Organism: Tegillarca granosa; assembly: GCA_029721355.1. Lineage (NCBI taxonomy): Eukaryota > Metazoa > Mollusca > Bivalvia > Arcoida > Arcidae > Tegillarca > Tegillarca granosa. Next base: position 32,668,838 of record CM056606.1, on the reverse strand, counting down.
CACAATACATAGCAATTTTAAAAATTGGGACAAGATTTGAAAAAAAAACACTGAACATTTTTTAATCTTAAGGCTATTTCGGTTGACGGATCACAGGTCTCAATGTTTGGGCTCGAGTCTCAGTCGGATTGATTCTAATGTCACTTCACTTGCGGAAAGTCTGAAATTTTCATTTGAAAACCGGGGCACTGGAATTGAAATTATTTTCGATATTACTAAAATATTCTTCAACAGAACTCAATGTTTGAAAATACAGCCCTAACTCCGTGATAAAAATTAATAATTCTAAACAAAACAATTGAAGGTAAAATTGTATCTCACGTCTAATCAGTTGTTAACTCTGCACAAAACATTGTTTATTTAACCAAATATGTGTATAAAATATACTAGTAATTAAAATTTAATAAATAGATATCGAGCAATATCTTCTAAATGATGATGATGGATTTCTATACCCAAAAATTCCTCTACGAATTTTGGACCTCAGCTTTTCATAACGGAGTGTTAAACAACTGACTGAATAAAAATAAAACATGGACCGTTTAAATAATATTATCATATGTAGGAAGTCAAGGTTCGAACACCGCCCGGGTTTGTTAAAGAGTTGAAAATTGGTAATGCCAAGTACTTGGCATTTATAAATTAAAGTCACAGGGTCCTTCGGATGAGAAGTTAAAAAACCGATGCCCCATGTCACGACTGCAAAGATCAAAATTTCTGCCACTTCACCTAAAGCTGGTGACGCCTCGATATAAGTGAAATATTCTTGACTCGGACGTAAACCCCAATTTAATCAGTCAATCAATTGAAATAAGACATAATCTGTAAAATAAGATATTCAAAACATTACAAAGGTTTAGTAATAATTATTTATGCTCAAAACAAAGAAAAAAATCGTTTAACATAAATAATTTTATATACAAACCATATTCTTTATACCGAGTCCACCGCTCGCTTCTTCCACTGTTAACAATATAATCTCCTATATGGACACACTTAATGTAAAAACAAATATTGTTTGATGCCAAAAATTACATTTTATCAAGATTAAATTGTTTGGAAGCAAACTTCTAGATTCCATGGTAGAGTAGTGTATATAATGCCAACTGCTTATTTATAAATAGATAAACAGCATTTATTTTAAAAACACTAAGTATTTAATTTGATAAAATCAGTCACATTACATAAACCAAGATTATAGTTTAAACTTTGTTTTGAAATGTTAATTTAATGAGCAAATGATGAAGACATATGTAATTGTAGACGAGACTGATCGCCAACTGAATAACGACGACGACGACGATGACGTCATTGAAAACGAACACCGATATTTATTGCGACTTTTAACAAACGTAACCAGTTTATTACACAATGCTTTTTTTTTTAATTGTAAAATAAACGTTTTATTGTTGTCAAAATTTTAATTTGAGTTAACTTACTGGTATATTGATACTCATTTCGCATGTGTTATTCATAACAGATTACCAATTGTTCATATCTCTCTCTCTATCTCTCTCTCAATTACAATATATATTTAACTGAAAAATTGAGGGGGTAAGATGTATAATGACAAGAGTTTAGACATAAAAGAAAGATTTGGTAATCATTATAATGTAATGTAGTGATAATTTTTTTTTACCCTACTCCATTATTAATTTCTCCGTGCAAAACGTAGCTGAAAAACAGCGAATGGAAGACCAACATAAACATTAACATTGTTGTTGAAATATATCTGAAGTTAAAAGTGCTGACAAGTTCTTGAAATGAGTAAAATTCACGTGTTACTGATTGTAAATCATATTACAGGTTTATATGTTTTAATATCATATCCCGTTCCCATTCATGGATTGTATTATCGATGTTCTCAATATGTTTATTACATCTTGTTACATTTTCTTAATTCTAATTTTGCGTTTTTAGTTTATTGGCTATTATCAAGAACATGTTTTTTGTCATAACCTCAAAGACACAATGGCCTATCTAGAGTTGTACACATGGGTGCGTATTTGTTTCGCGATCATTGCCACACAGTAGTGTATATCTATAATGTTCAGAATTATTATCATTCATTCATTCATTCATTCATTTTATTCATTCTAGTTTGTCTGAAAGTACCGTATACACTGCAATGCAAGTTGTTATACAACAAGAGTTACCTCGCTTTGGTTGTTTTTTCTTCGAAATCAATTAACTTTTTCAAGTATTACTTCTACTACTATTTCTAACTAACTAGCCAACTAGCTAACTAACTAACTAACTCAATAAATAAATAAATAAATAAATAAATAAATAAATAAATAAATAAAAATGACAAAATATTTTTAAAATAAAAAGTTGAATAATTAAAACTTTAACACTCATCGGCTAACATTAAAGACGGTACATAAACATCAACCAAAGATAACGCTAGGTTATATATACATTTATATGTATTGATTTGTTATGGCCAGATGTACAGGTTGATCTTTCATTCGATTATCCTTTATGTATATATTAAATAGTGTCCTAGATTTGTCCTATTGTTGTCATGAATGTATTTATTTTATAAACCACAAACCACTAGGCATGTACCTAGGTCTTTACTGGTGCCAGTATAATGGGTTGAGTGGTCTGCGATGTTTATCTGTAATATAGTTTGTAAATGCTTGGGCACATTAAAAGTCGCCTTGAGTGTGCACTAGTATGAAGCAGATCAAAAACAAGTGCGCAATCAACAATTAACTTACAATCGTCGTTGTGTTTCTCCGGGAACTTTGGTTAACTCCACAATCAATATGCGTTACTGGGGCGAAAATACAATTATTCTACTACAAAAGCTACTCAAATTAAAGATGAAAAGATCCTAAATATTTAACCAGATATAACTAAGAAGAGGGAAACAATCAAGATGCAACCAGATAAACGTAAACAACAAAGATATAACCAGATATATGTAAACAACAAAGATATAACCAGGTAAACGTAAACTAAAAAGATATAACCAGGTAGACGTAAACAAAAAAGATATAACCAGATATACGTAAACAATAAAGATATAACCAGGTAAACGTAAACAAAAAAGATGTGACCAGGTAGACGTAAACAATAAAGATATAACCAGATATATGTAAACAACAAAGATATAACCAGGTAGACGTAAACAATAAAGATGTAACTAGGTAGACGTAAACAATAAAGATATAACCAGGTAGACGTAAACAATAAAGCTGTAACCAGATAGACGTAAACAACAAAGATATAACCAGGTAGACGTAAACAATAAAGCTGTAACCAGACAGACGTAAACAACAAAGATGTAACCAGGGAGACGTAAATAAAAGAGATGTAACCAGGGAGACGTAAACAATAAAGTTATAACCAGATATACGTAAACAATAAAGATATAACCAGGTAGACGTAAACTGTATTGTTTACGTAAATCTGGTTATATCTATATTGTTTATGTCTACTTGGTTATATCTATATTGTTTACGTCTCCCTCGTTATATCTTTATTGTTTACGTCTCCCTGGTTATATCTTTATTGTTTACGTCTCCCTGGTTATATCTTCATTGTTTATGTCTACTTGGTTATATCTATATTGTTTACGTATATCTGGTTATATCTTTATTGTTTACGTCTACGTAAACAATAAAGATATAACCAGGTAGACGTAAACAATACAGATATAACCAGATATACGTAAACAATAAAGATATAACTACGTAGACGTAAACAATAAAGATATAACCAGGTATACGTTAACAATAAAGATATAACCAGGTAGACGTAAACAATACAGATATAACCAGATATACGTAAACAATAAAGATATAACTACGTCGACGTAAACAATAAAGATATAACCAGGTATACGTTAACAATAAAGATATAACCAGGTAGACGTAAACAATACAGATATAACCAGATATACGTAAACAATAAAGATATAACTACGTAGACGTAAACAATAAAGATATAACCAGGTAGACGTAAACAATAAAGATATAACCAGGTAGACGTAAACAATACAGATATAACCAGGTATACGTAAACAATAAAGATATAACCAGGTAGACGTAAACAATAAAGATATAACCAGGTAGACGTAAACAATAAAGATATAACCAGGGAGAAGTAAAAAATAAAGATATAACCAGATACACGTAAACAGAAAAGATATAACCAGGTAGACGTTAACAATAAAGATATAACCAGGTATACGTAAACAATAAAGGTAGACGTAAACAATAAAAGTATAAGCAGATATACGTAAACAATAAAGATATAACCAGGTTGACGTAAACAATAAAGATAAAACCTGAAATACGTAAACAATAAAAATTTAACCAGATATACGTAAACAGTAATGATATAACCATGTAGACGTAAACAATAAAGATAAACGTAAACAATAAAGATATAACCAGGTAGACGTAAACAGTAATGATTTAACCAGGTAGACGTAAACAGTAATGATATAACCAGGTAGACGTAAACAATAAAGATAAACGTAAACAATAAAGATGTAACCAGGGAGACGTAAACAATAAAGATATAACCTGAAAGACGTAAACAATGAATATAGACGTAAACAATAAAGATTTAACCAGATATACGTAAACAATAAAGATAAACGTAAACAATAAAGATATAACCAGGGAGACGTAAACAATATAGATATAACCAGGTAGACGTAAACAATAAAGATATAACCAGAGAGACGTAAACAATAAAGATATAACCAGGTAGACGTAAACAATAAAGATATAACCAGGGGGACGTAAACAATAAAGATATAACCAGGTAGATGTAAACCATAAAGATATAACCAGATAGACGTAAACAATAAAGATATAACCAGGTAGACGTATGATATAATATATGATATGATATGATGATAGGAATTTGTTTCCTTTTCATCCACTAAATTTTATGTACTTTTTTAGAGAAAAACTTATCACAAATGTTTTAAATGGCTTTATTTCGTCCTTTTTAGTGAACATTAGAATTTTAATTTAGGGTTCCAATGGTATCTCTTCCAAACGAATTTTCGTGCACAGTGAGCAGGCTTAAACCTTAACAAAAAAAAAAAAAAACGTGAGGATAAAAAGAAAAATCTTAGTGAAAAAATCTTTATCTTTTTATCTTTTAAAAGTACTGTTTTATTTCACTTACAATTTACCGTAATTAAAACAGTAAAGATAGTAGAAATATTTTCCGTACCTCTTATCTTCCGAGGTTAATCTAACGGGGTCAAACTAGAACTAGGAGAGGGAAATAAAATATAGATCTAATGACCTAGTGTCTTTGATACGGCTATACTCCTAACGTATGTCTGTTAGCAAACCTTTTATTCGGGTAAAACTCAAATTATTGATTTAGGGGTTAATCACTGGTGACGTCATTAGTAGACTATTGGTATTACTGGAGTAGCAGATCGAATTTGGTGCAGGTAATATTTTCACACACATACAAACAAACACACACAAACACATGAGAAAACTTTTTTTAACAAGCTGAACTTAAATTTGTCAAAACAAGGACAGTAAAAGTTGTGAATTTTAATCATTTTGCATCTCCGTTAAAATTTTTCACTGATATCATTGACTTCAATTTTTGTCTTTGACGTGTCCCTTTTTAAATAATATTTCACTCAGAAAAGCTGAAAACAACGATCTGACATTTTTTTACTTATTAGATTGGATTTTATATGTTGTGTTTTACAATTTTTCTTGATCGATGAATACTCACAGAGTAATAAAGCCATGATGTAAAAGCAAAATGACTTTCTTCTATATATTAGAATTCTTCTTTATGTTCAAATACTCATAAGAGAAAATAAAACAATGTGTATCTGGTCAGTTCTTCTCTTCTTCAACATTCATCTCAGTCCATGCGTAGCCGACCAAAAAATAAGAATTTTTGATAAAGAACGTATTGTTTTATTAAGAAAGCGTATAGGAGACGGTGTGATTTTTTTTTCCTCATTTAAGCAAGTCCAGGATCTTTTAATATTGGGTTGGCGGTGGTGCTGGGGGGGATTGTTAGTTGATGTCAAATATTTTATGAATAGTTTCACTCGGGTGTTGTTTATACAATTGTATGGTACATATCCCGGTCCTATATTCACAGTTCTTACTTAAGTAAGATTCTTTTGAAAGTATACCTCTCAAATTTTAAATATTAATCATTTTTGTTGATTTTCAAGATGATCTAAAATATAAAATCTAATTTTGAATTTTGGATTATGCTTTTCGAATTCATAATCCGGATTTGTCGATGTTTTTATAACATTTTGTAATGCCGTAAAATGATGCTAAAATTTGTTTAACTTTAGATAGATAAATAAAATCTAAGTTAGGAAATGGTTATGAAATAAAGCCTAATTATTTACTAATACTTATATGAAAGCAGTTGATATCTCACATTTAGTGCCATCTTGCCCCAGGTATTAATTTCAGATAGTGTCTCAGTTTTATGTTAGTGATTTATTT